>VYXC01004325.1:0-36021 GCA_013397175.1 Platysteira castanea | reverse complement strand
TTGGGCCAGTGTCAAGCCATGGCAACAGCCCAGCCCATCCCATCGCCCAGAATCATCCAAGGGAGCGTCCTGTGTCCTCTGGGACTCAGAGTGACAGAAAACCTTGTCTGGAAACTCTCTAAGTCCTTTTACCCCGAATTCAGGTGTTGAGACTTTCACATCAGTTGATAATCCCAGCACAGGGCTCTGATGTGATGATGGAATTCTGCTCTGAGGGATCCCTGCCCCAGCTCCCTTGTGCCCAGAGAAAGATCTGAGTTCTGCTCGCAGACACCTCTCCCCGAACCACCTCTCTCCTCTGCAGAGCAGTCCTGGAGCTGGGCTACAGCCGATGTGATGAGCAGTCACATTTTCCACCTGGTTTCTCAGGAAAGTCTACAAAGTATCCATACATCAGCTCTGACCTGAAGTCTGATAGTGATCAGTCCTTGAAAAAATGAAAATCGAATGTCCTTGCTCTGAGGCTTTCTTGTAGACTAGGAAGGGAGGGGAGGAAAAGCACCTCTGTGTCTCCAGGAGCAAAGTGCTGCTCCCAGAAGAGATCTGGGTGACCTGACAGGAGGGATGCAGGGCATGGCTGCTTTGATGGCACTGCAGGAGGGGAAAAGTCATTCCCCAAATGAAAGCCTAATTCTGCTCTGTATTTCAGTCTCTGATGCTCTTGGTGCAACTCCTGTGTCAGGTGTGGTTTTCAGAGCAGACGGGCTCCCACTGGAGCAGTGTTTGGGCTTTGGACAGCTCAGCACAGTTCTCTGGGCTGGCCTTAGACATGAAATCGAACCAGATAATGCCCGATATCTGCTCTCCTGTCCCCCGGCTGCCTGGCAGAGGGGAGTGCAGCTGCAGAACAGCTCATTTGTCAATACTGGCACAAGCCCGGTGACCCTGCCGTGCTTCCATGGACTGGGTTTATGGAACCAGCACCTCCAGCACTTCAGCAGATGCTCCTGGTTTGCACGGGGGGAAACAAACATGGGGTAGGACTTGCTAAATAGGGCTGGAATTGTGATGTCTTTCAACAGAATGAGAAGTGTTTAGAATGAATCATGGAATCCCAGGAGGGTTTGGGTTGGAAGGGACCTTACAGCTCATCTCATTCCATCCCCCTGCTGTAGGCAGGGACACCTTCCACTGTCCCAGGCTGCTCCAAGCCCTGTCCAGCCTGGCCTTGGACACTTCCAAGGAAGCCACAACCCCATCCCAACCTTTAATTTCAAATGCCTCTCTTACACTCCACCACTCTTACTTTTTTTGAGCAGTCTACTCCCACACATAAAGGATGCAAGGCTGCTCCACCTGTGTCCTTCCCTGAACCTTAGCAGTCTATTTTAGACCCAAATTAAGTTGTGGGCCCTCTGAGGCAGAAATAAAGCACCTGCCATGGCTGCAGAGCTCCCATCAGCTGTGGCAATAATTGTTAATCATGAGTAGCTTTGTGATTTGCCAACCGTTCTGCAGGAATACCACAGACTCCTGGTGGGGGATGTGTGTGCACCGAGGTCCCAGAGGCCATCGGGGTCCTCAGACAGTTTTATGGACTCAGTCAATTTCATACACTCAGCTTTATACACTCAGCCCATTTTCCATGCTCCACCTTAGTGCTGGGAAAAACCTGCTCGGGCAGGCAGTGCCTCTCGCCCTCCTGCAGGCAAGCTTTGGCTCTGGAAGGATTTTCTCCATCCCAACACCCTTTCTACAGGGAATTCTCCTCTGGACTGGCCCTTCCCTCTGTTACCTCAGAGGTATAGACAGAGCACCTGTGGAGCTCCTCTAAGCTTTTCCTGCTGGCCCTGTGAGAGGTTTCATCCTCCTCAGCCACCTGAAAACTGCTTGTGCTGGAGGGGCAGCTCCTGTCCTTTGCACTCAGCGTTCAGGAACCTGTGAGCTCAGGTCCTGTGCTGCTGGACCGTCCCCAGACAGCTCCATCCTGACCTTCCTGAGCATTCCCAGACGGCCGGACACGTGAGGTGACCCCAGCAGATGCTGTGGGACAATGAACTCAGCCTGGAGAAGATTTGGGGTGACTTAATTGTGACATTCCAGGATCTCAAGGCGCCACAAGAAACATGAAGAGGGACTTTGGAGAAGGGTCTGGGGTGACAGGACACAGGGAATGGCTTCCCACTGCCAGAGGGCAGGGATGGATGGGATATTGGGAAGGAATTGTTCCCTGTGAGGGTGGGCAGGCCCTGGCCCAGGGTGCCCAGAGCAGCTGCGGCTGCCCCTGGATCCCTGGCAGTGCCCCAGGCCAGGCGGGACACGGGGGCTGGGAGCAGCCTGGGACAGTGGGAGGGGTCCCTGCCATGGCAGGGGGGGCACTGGGTGGGCTTTGAGGTCCTTCCCAACCCGATCCATTCTGGGAGTCTGGGGTTCTGTTTGTGCAGCAGAAGGGACAGCGAGTCTCACACGTGGCACGTGCAGGGAAATGTGAAGCTGGCTCTTAACCCATGTAGCAACTCCTCACAAACTCTGGTGAAGAGATCATGGATACAGAGCAAGTAAAGAAAATCTCTGGAGCAGGTTAATATTTTAAATGTCGTGCCAAATTTTACAGACAATGTTGTGTGGTCCAACTGCTGCTCCCCCCAGGGCAGGGCCGGGAGTTTTCTCCGTGTGCCCGAAATTGCTGCACCCGGAGAGGCACCGAAGGGCTCTTGGAGCTCATGGGCTGAAGCAGGATTTGCCAACACAATTTTGATTGACTTTAAGACCTGGAAAAGTGCTTTAGAGAATATTAATTGTTTGCTAATTTGTTTTTTTGGTGGACCCCGTTTTCTCCTCTCCAACTTCACTAAAGCAAATCCACGGATTTGTTCCCACAAGGCTTTGTTTAAAACATTCTCGATCCAAAGGCAGAACTCAAAATCCTTTCTCTGTAGATACCTTTTGTATTAGTGCTTTTTAATGAAGCAACTTTATGATTCACTCTGTTCAGCTGTGAATCTGAACTGTCCACCTGGGATTTGTGTTAGAAAGAGGTGAGTTGATTATGGGCTGGCAGTACCTTCTTAGGCACTTCCACTTAATCAATATTTTCAATTAAAATCTTGACTCTCTTAATATCTTCTTTTCAATCTGATGTGGTTGAGGATTCAGGACTTTATGGCACTGATACTCAGCTGGAAAACCTAGGACAGCTGGAGCCATGTAATTATGGAATCCCAGAATGGTTTGGGTGGGAAGGGACCTCACAGCCCACCCAGTGCCACCCCTGCCCTGGCAGGGACACCTCCCACTGTCCCAGGCTGCTCCCAGCCCCAGTGTCCAACCTGGCCTGGGACACTGCCAGGGGTGATTTTCAGTCCAGCAGCTCCTGTAACCTCCTCCCTTTGAATTCATTTTTCTGCCTCCTGCCTTTGCCCTGCTTTACAAACACCCTGTGCTGAGCTGTGACAGAGCCTGGGCAGGTTTAACCCCAGAGCTCAGGCAGGTGCTGCCACAGGCCAAAACAAGGGGGAGCAGAGCAGATCCTGCTTTTCCATTCTGTCTGGGCTGCAGAGTCTGGAATGGCTCAGCACCTCCGTGCTCCATCGCACAGCACTGACCCACCCCTGAGGCAGAGAAAGAATATCTAGTATAGTTATGATTAATGTATCTATTATAACACAGCATGGAGAAGGGAGGCTTTGGGAGAGCTCACCGTGGCCTTCCAGTACCTGAGGGGGACTGCTAAAAAAGGGGTAGTGACAGGACAAGGGACAATGGCTTCCCAGTGCCAGAGGGCAGGGCTGGATGGGATACTGGGCAGGAATTGTTCCCTGGGAGGGTGGGCAGGCCCTGGCACAGGGTGCCCAGCGCAGCTGTGGCTGCTCCATCACAGCCCTGAGCACCCTCCTGCAAATCTCTGCAAAACCCAGCTCTGCCTTTAAAGCAAAGCTCTTCCTGGGGTGTCCCACGGTCCTCCAGGCCTGTTAAAAACCCCGTGCTGGGCTGCACAGTACCCGAATTTTCAGCATCAAACCCCCTCTGTTCAGACTGAAATCTCCCCAGATTGTGAAATTGCAAAGGAAAATTCTGATGCTTTGAAGAGCGATCACATCAGATTGTTCTGCTTCTGTTTTCTGTGGATCCAGTGTCTGTTGTCCAGATGGTGGATCCACCCTCTGTATTCAGTAGTGACAGCCTGCTCTTCTTACAAGGAATTTGTGCTAATTAAAAAATACCATTTTACTGAAAATAGAATAAAAATATTTGGAAGTTCTGGAGCATTTTGGAAGCAAATAAAAATACTGGAAAGAAGGAGAGCAGTTCTGCCTCCCAGAGAAAGAAAGGGTTTTTTGCCTTAATTTCTCAGGAAAGCTGGGGTAAAATTTTGGAAGGAGATGCAGGATGAGGTTTTCCTTTTTAAGGACAACACTTTCTAAGCTGCAGAATCTGACTGGTATTGAGTGGTGAGGGTGGGAGAAATTGCACTCGCAGTGCCTGGGGCCTGTTCCAGCCCAGGGCAGAGTCCGTGTGAGTAAGGAAGGGAGGGAGAAACAAATCCCTGTCCCTTCCTGCAGAGAAACGGAAGCTTCTGCCCTCACTTCTCCCATCGAGGTGTGGAGACACTGGCACAGGTTGTGGCTGCCCCTGCATCCCTGGCAGTGTCCAAGGCCAGGTTGGATGGGGCTTGGAGCAGCCTGGGCCAGTGGAAGATGTCCCTGCCATGGCAGGGGTGGATCCTTAAAGTCCCTTCCCCCCCCAACCACTCTGGGATTCTGTAATTCCATGATTTTTTGTTATGCCATGAGCTGATCTGGTTCATGGTCCTGGGAATGGTGCCAGTTCTGTGGCAAGACTGGAGCCAGGAAAAAGAGGGAATGGGGAGAAAAAGGGCCCCGAGCCCAGCTGAGTCCATGTCTCTGGGAAGGCTGAAAAGCATCCAAGTCTGGCAGATGTGAATTCCTCTCTCTTGCTGTGTTTCTCCAGGTTTTCCCAGTGGAAAACCAGTCAGAAATGGTGGCCTGAAATCAAGTCAGGGACTTGCCTGTCACCACTCAGTGCTGTGCTCCAGAGGACCAAAAAACTTCAAAGAATGCCAGAAAAATATGGGGGAAAGCAAATTCTTTCCCTATGGAACTGAATTCATTCTGCCAAGCAGGATTTGTGCTTTTGGGAGAGGTTTCGTTTTTTTCAGCATCTGTTTGGGATCTTTTATTTTTCTCTCTTTTTTCCCACTGAATTCCTTCAAACACTTCCTTGATTTTCACCAGAGTGTCATGTGGAGCCCATCCCCTGGCTCAGAGGAAATATTAACTTGGGATTTGCAGATAAAATCAGCAAATTGCACAAGTCAACAGCAGAAGCCCCTGACATGGACAGATGCTGAAGGAGAGGCTCTCCTGAATGAACCAGCTGCTAAATCTTTCCTTTCACACTGAAGCAAGAGGCCAGTGCCATTTTCCAGTGACTATTTCTGGTCACAGGAAAACAGGCTCTTAACAGGCAACATCCAAAGGAATAAAAGCAGGTAAATGAAAGGATTTAAGTTTCAAGGCTAAGTCTGCATTCCAAGGAAGAACTGAAGTTTACATGCATAAATATAAATAAATACAAATCCAAATTTAAATGTAATTAAAATAGTTTAAGTGTTGAGAAAGGTCAGGGTGTTACCACAACAAAGCAGCTGAGTGAGGGCCCTGGAACCTGGGCGTGTTACTGCCCCGGAAAAGCCGTGGGTTTTGGAGGAATAGCTTGTAGGGAAATGTGAACCTGCTTCCTCACTGAAGTTTGGTCCTATTCACACTCACAGCTTCCCTGGGAGTGCTCAGGCCCTGGTGGGTTGGCCCTGGCTGGGTTCCAGGTGCTCCCAAAGCTGCTCTGTCCCTGCCTTTCCCAGCTGGGCAGGGCAGAGGAAAGGGGATGAAAGGGGTCAGGATAAGGACAGGGAGAGATCACTCACCAGTCACTGCCTTGGGCAAAACAGACCCAGCTTGGGGAACTGAGTTTAATTTACTGCCAATAAATCAGAGTAACATCATGAGAAATAAAACTAGATCTTAGAACCCCTTGTGTGGTGCTGCCAGGACCCAGGTGGACCTTCCAAAGGAAAAGCCTTTTCCCGTGTGTTTGTTCCCATTGAAGGATATTTTCCAGCAGAGGGGGAGTGGTGGTTTTGTTCTCAGTTCTTGGCACCTCCCTGATGAACTTCTGCCCTGCAAGTGAATGAAATCAGTATTTTATTCCCTGTTGACAAGGTGCTGCTACTTTGGAGGCTGGAGTGTAATGAACTTGCTGTTTATTACAATTAACAAATAAATCCCTGCACCTTTAAATTAGATCATAAATCTCCCTGTGCAATTCAATACTGCAGTAATGATGTTTTCCTTCCCAGAAGAGATTCTCCAGTGATAGGAGCCAGGCAGTTTCTCTTCCAAATAATGCGGCCCTGAGGACATTCCCTGTGACATATTTGGCCTTTTTGTCAGTGGCTTCCTTCCCTTAGAATCATCTGAGATGTGGTTTGAACACAGCTCTGCCAGCTTGTGAATGATCCCAGCTCATGCTGCAGAGAAAACAGCTTTCTGGAGGCTTTCCACAGGAGTCTGGATGTGGCACCTGGGAGTGCAGTGACTGGGATTTATTGGGATTATGGTGCTGCTGGGCTGCTGGTGGGACCGGGTGAACCTGAAGGTCTCTTCCAGCAGCGATGATTCTGTGATCTAAAGGACTGAACTTGACCTCCACACCTGGATCCTCCCCCTCTCCTTCCAGACACAGCTCGGGTGCTCCTGCTTGGAAGGAATTTCCTGTCCTTCTCCATCCTCCTGCTCTCCCCGACACCAACGCTGCCTCTGTCTCCTCCCGTGATGTTTGGCAAAATGTTCACTCAGGGCTCTGTTTGCTAAGGGTTGGTGCCACTTGAAGCTCCCAGTAATCAAAACTGCTGCTAATTAGGTGCAGTGCAATTAAATCACTGCCTTTCAGCAAATCAAAGACACAATCCCAATTAACAATAATAATTCAAAACAATTAAGCAGCTACTGCTGGACTTATTTTCATCTGACTTGCAGTAAATGAGCCTTCTCTCCAGCAGGCCTTTAGCTCCCAGGTAAACAAAGTAAATAACAACAACTCTATAAAGGGAAAAATCAATAAAAGATCATCTGCAACTTGTAAAAGGTTTGCAAATCTGAGCAGGAAGAGTAGATTGCATTTAATAAAGCTTCAATAAATTGTGTGTTTAGAAGGGGGAATTTGAAACAACCAAGAGATTTCCAGAGCAGTCTACAGAGATGGAGATTATTATGTTTTGGCAGAAATTCCCAATGGAATAATTTCAGCAGAAGTTACAGTTTTCTTGGTTTTTTTGTAAGATCAGAATTTTTCTGGTGACAAAACAGAGACAGACTTGGCCCGGGAGGGTGCAGGCCCTATTTCCACTGTCTGGAATTCTGCTTTACCCCCAGCACTCCCAGCTAAGGAAGATCCTTTAGGATGTGCCAGGTTTGCTCTGAACCAAAGGCGATTCTTCCTCTTTACTCACCCCACAGGCAGCTGAGCAAGGCTTGGTAGGAGGGGCAGGCCCAATCTGCACTTCCTTGTGTTTTTGCTTTTCCTGGATTTAGATTTGTGATATGAATGCTGGAGCAGCTGGAGGCACCAGGCTTGTCCCTGAGGTTGGGTCATTCTGGCTGAACACGTTTATTAAAGCACCTTTTCTAGAAACTGGTTAGAGATGGTGGAGTTTGGTCATTGCAAACAGGTGCCTTTGCTATTTGCAAGAATAAACATGGAGGAAAACCTGCCCTGGGACCTACTCCAGGGGCTAAGGAAACCTGGAGAGTTCCTAGGACCAAGGAGGTACTGGAAGTTTTCCTTTGGCTGAAGAATTTGTTTGGCTGTGAAATGTCACAGTTGTTAAACTTGAAGTCCTTGCCCTTCTGTTTTATGCAGAAGCCCTTTAAGATTTACTGGAGGAGTCCCTGGCGTGTGGCAGGGGAGGGTGTGAGGGCCGTGGCAGAGCACTCTGTCCTGCACCATCCTTCCCACACCGTTCCTGCCAGCTGGAACCTGCAGAGATCCCTCTGGGCCCTCAGGGAAGGGCACTGGAGTGTCTCAGCTGGGAAAGCTGTTTGTCCCTAGCTGGAGACACCACAGAGCCTGGAATGCACCACTTCCCTTGGTCCCTACTGAAAATCGTGGAGTGGTTTGGGTGGGAAGGGACCTTAAAGCTCATCCAGGGCCACCCCTGCCATGGCAGGGACCCCTCCCACTGTCCCAGGCTGCTCCCAGCCCCATCCAGCCTGGCCTGGGGCACTGCCAGGGATGTGGAGTCCACAACCTCTCTGGGCAAGATCCATCTCTCCAGTTTTTTATTAATGTATTTTATTGATATCTTGGTCTTCTTTCACCCTACAAATGTTCTGGCTTTCATCTCAATTCAGTGAGTCTTTCCTTCCCAGCCAAGACATTTTAAGGCCCCAGCACTCTGTCTCTGTGTGAGCAATCACACATAAGTTCTGTTGGATCTCTTTTCCATGGCTGAAACAGCCTGGCAGGAGCAGCACTTGCCTGGAGGAATCTTCTGCCCAGCTCCTGCCTGCTTGGGTTTGGTTTTTGGCCCCTGCCTGTGGCTCCTTTATTGCTGTTGGTGCAGAGCTGCTCCAGGCTGTGAGCTGGCAGCTCTCGGACAATGCCATCCCAGCAGCTGGAGCTGTGCCTGGAGTGTGTGGTCCTTGGGACACCTGGGTATTGTAACGTGGGCTATGGACCTGAGCTGAGGTGATCCTGAGGGGGTCATTGCACCCAGCCCTGGGCAGTGCCCGGCCCTCAGCACCCCTGGCACTCGAGTGCCCTGCCTGGGTGATCGGGTCCGTGGCAGTGGGGCCGGGCACTCTGCCCTGCCACAGGGGCCGGTCCTGGTGCTGGGCTCCCAGCCCAGGTGGAGCTGCACCTGCTCCCCAGGCAGTCCTTGCTGTGAAATTGCTCCATAATGAGTATCGTGATTAATCTGAGTGCCTGTGCTAATGAGAGCAGTGCAAAGTCATCTGGAATCCCAGAGGCTCTGCCGTGCCCCTCCAGTATGCACCACTTGATATGAGGGAAGGGAAGATCTTGCTAAGAGAGGGAAGCATGAATAATGTATTGCTGGATAATGGTAAACAGTAAAAACAGTGATTATTATTCCTCCTTTCCCTTGGATGTACCAGCATTGTGTTAAAGACAGGCTTTGTTCAGAGGAAAAGGATAATTGGAAGCAGGGAGTTGATGCAGTGTCTGGCAAATTACAATCATGTGAGCACGGCAGATGGTGCCACCGTGTCTGAAAATTGCTGTGACACCAAATTACTTCCTTGAGTCAAGAAGGCCAATTTTTGCTGGCTTTGTCTGTGCTTGCAAGGGATAAACAAACCTGTTTGCATGGAAATGTGGGAGGGAGCCTGGAGAGAGCTGCCCTTCAGACCCCTCCGTCTGAAGTGCTGAGGGAGCTTTCAAGGCACAGAGCTCCGGGCTCTGCTGTCCCCCACAGCTGCAGGGATCTGCTGCTCGTCCACCAAGAGCCTGACTCCCAGTGGGACCAACACTGGGCTAAACTGGGGCTGGAGGAGGGGCGGGAGGAGCTGCTGCAGGAGCACAGAAACCCTGTCTGTGGAGCAGAGTCTGCACTGGCACAGCCGTGCAGAGCCAAAATGAATTTATCCAAGCCCAGCAATGCCCTGGCAAGGCCACTGCTGTGACCACACCTGCTGGACCAGAGGTGTCCAACAGCTGGTCAGAATGGAGGGGTTGTTAGTCAGAAGTCCCTGAAGGATTTGTGGATAGTCCTGCTTTGACTTTCCGCTGACTGGAGATGTGTCCACAGCTGAGGTGAGATTGGCACCTACATAAAAAATTTGTCCCCACTCCTGATGAATGCACAGCCAGAAATCTGCTCCTTAAAGTCTCTGTGCTCCAGGGCCCCACCTGCACACAGGGAATTATGTCCTCACTCATTTACTCCTTCCTAGGCTTAGGATATCCTTAACTGGGTCAAGGATTCCTCTCATTACAGCTGAACTCTTAATTATCACAGTGGTGGGAACAGCTGGGCTGCTCCAGGAACATCACATCAGGTTGATGGTGGGGCGTGATGTTCTTAAAGGTCTTTTCCAGTCTTAACAATTCTCTGATTCCACAGTTCTGTGATGGCCCAGATGCAGGTCCCTGGGCAGGGCTGGGCTGGGGCTGAGGCAGCGTTTGCTGCTCTGCCTGAACTCTTGTGTGGTGTCACTGAAACACCGAATTATCCAGCCCCATGGGCCCAGGGTGAATCACCACCAGAATGCTGCTGTCACCCCGATAATGTCACACAAACCCAGTGCTCGAGTGGTGTTAGTGGCACAGTTCAGTGCCCTGTGACAGCCCCTGCCCATGCCTGGGACAGCTGGGGCTCCTGGCTGGCCGAGCACAGCTTGGGGAGCACAGCAAGGTGTGACCTGGAGCAACTTCATCGGACCCCTCTGGCCTGTCCTGCACTCGGCTCAGGCCCAGCCTTGGTGTGGCCCTGCTGTGGAACAGCTTTGCAGCCACCAGGGCACCCAGGACTGGCCCAGCCCGGCCCTGCCGGCTCCCCCAGCTCCCCAGGGAGAAGAAGGTCCATCTCCCTGCCCTGCTCCACCTGCCCACGGCCCTGGCCCTGGCCAGCAGCCAGCCCTGCTCCTGCTGTGACAGGAATTGCTCCCTAGCCCAGTTCTATCAAAATGATCTGGATTAGCTTAAAACATTGCTAATAGTAGGGTTTTGTTTGTTGAATTTTTTAAAGCTGTTCTGACAGAACCAGGTTAGACAGCAAGGATCTGATCGGTGGTGCCAGCTGATGGCAGAGCTGGGAAGCTCCTACCCCACCTCAGCTGAACCCAGAGCAGCTTCTGCTGTGACAGCCCAGAGTCTTTAATCTGTCTGCAGCTCTGGTGGCAATCAGGACCTGTTTGAAGCCAGTGTGGCATGGAGGTGGCAGCTGTGGTAGCCCTGGGTGACATCCTGCAGGATCCTGCTGGGGAGCTGCCCTTGCAGGAGGAGCAGGTTCATGGAGAAAGAGCAGTCTGGAGAATTCAGGCTGGGTTTGGGCTGGGGTTGCAGCTCTGGCATTGTCACAGCCTGACTTGCTTTGTTCATGCAGGATTTGGCTCCTCTGTTTGCCCTCTTGGACCAGGCAGGATGTCCCTGTCCCTGCCCCTGTCCCTGTCCCTGTCCCTGTCCTGCCCACACAGACAGAATAACGGGAGAGGGGAAGGGGACATGAGCCAACGCTGTGAACTCCCAGCCCAGGAGGCCAAACACCCTGGGCTACGTCCAGAGGGAGTGGGAGCAACCTGAGGGAGGGGATTGTCCCCCTGTGCCCTCGTGAGAGCCCAGCAGCAGAGCTGGCTCCAGGTCTGGGGCCCTCAGCACAGGCGGGACACGGAGTTGCTGGAGCAGGTCCAGAGGAGGCCACAGAGATGATCCCAGGGCTGGGAGAGCTGGGGGTGCTCATCTGGAGAAGAGAAGGCTCCAGGGAGGCCTGANCGGGAGCCTCGCAGTTGGGGGTCAGAGCACCCAGACACCGAGGTCCTCTCCAGAGCACATCTGCAAACCACGAGAGGCCATCCAGGGGGAGCATTCCTCGGGACGGGGGCTTCTCTCGAGCCTCTCGTTGGGGAATCTGTGACAAATGTGCTGATGTGCAGGGTCTATAACTGTATGTGCATTTTCGGGGGTGCACTTTTGGGCGTGCACTTTCGGTGTGCACTCAGGGGTGCATTCTACCTGGATGTGCTGCACCTGAGGATCCTGAGAAAAATACTGAGGTAAAACCCTTTTTTCCCCTCTAATCGTGTTTGGCTTTTAATTCTAAGCCCAGGGAAAGGCAACAGGGAGGTGTCCCTGCCCATGGCAGGGGTGGCACTGGGTGGGCTTTAAGGTCCCTTCCAACCCAAACCAGCCTGAGATTCCATTTTCTGGTTCCATCCTCGGTGCCACAGAAATGTGCAGGGGCCTTAAGGCTGGAAGGAGCCTCTGCATTCTCCTGGAGGACATTCCAGAGGCTGGGCTGAGGTGCCTTTTTCACCTGTGTTGTTCTGCTCAGGAGATCAGCCTGGCAGGAGAGGGGCCTGCACAAGGGAGGGGCTGGGTATGGGATGAAACATCCCTTGGAAGAGCTGAATTTCTCCTAAAAGGTCATGGAATGAGTGTTTTACTGGTGAAATCCTGCTGCAGTGCAGTGGGAACAGGAGGAAATCTGGGTGTTTGCGGAGGGGAATTTGGTCCATTAAATACTCAAGGAAACTTCAGAAAAAGAAACCCCCATCCTCCAGGATGTCTCTTATTGAACAATTTGATCCTCAAGGCGCCCAATATTCAGAGTTATGATCCAAAGCAGATCTTAGTTATTAAATCCCTACTTTTAGGCACGTTGTGAGTACCTTCAGTTATTGGATTCCCAGCCTCAGGCACTCAGAGGTTGGATTCTCACCAATAAAATTTAGAGCTCTGAAGGACCTGGTTCAAGAATTTTAAAGATAGGAACCAAGGGACAAATTTTGTTGCTGAACAACTTTTCCTCCCTGATTTTTAAGCTGTAGGGAGCCCTGGCAGTGAATGTAGAGCTCAGCATGTGTTTGCACTGAGGCTGGAGCTCAGGAATCTTCCAGGATTTCTGTCACCAGGGCTGAAAAGCTGCACCTTCCAACACTTCAGCTTTGGACACACCAAGTCGTGGACTAAGGCCTGGTTTCCCAGTCTCCAGCCTCTTCCTGGTCCACCACAGCAGAGGTTTACATTGAAAGTTTCCAGCTCCAATGAATCTCTGAATTTTCTTCCCCTTTTTTCTGTTGCAACATTTCTTAGGGGATGTTCTCCCCACTGCCCCTTTGCTCCGGGGGCTGGATTTGGTGTTGTGGGGAACATGGCAGGGCTGGGAAGGTGGGAAGATAAATAAATAACGGCACCAAGCCGTTTCCCCTGGCCTGGGGAGCTCTTTGTAACCCTTTATAAGGAAGCTGAGCCAAGTCCAAGACCAAGCAGAGAGAAACCAACTCCTCTGGCTCATTTAATCCCATTCATCATCCAACTGCAGCTCCCAAATCTCTGATGCAGAGTTTCCAGAGCACAAGGAACACTGCCAGTATCAAACAGCTCAAAAGGGAGAGAAAAAAGGGGCATGGTGCAAAATGCAGAGCAACAAAGTCGAATCTCCTCTCTGGAGCTGTTCAGCTGCATTTTGGAGATTACTTTGAAGCTGGTGAATCTGAAATTCCTCATTAGGAGCCAATGGCAGATACAGGAGCTGCGCTTCTAATTTGGGTATGAGGAGATCATTCCAGCCCTGACCTCCCTCTCTCCACTTGATACAACATTTGCTTCAATCAAAGAGGTAATTAAACTCCTGAGATGAGAAATCCCCACAGTTCACGTCCTGAATACGGTGCAGCAGAAGTTCTTCAGTAATGAAACGGCACAACCTGCAGTTCCTGCTGGAGCCAGACAGTGCCTGGGGCTCAAAGACACCGAATAACTTCTGTCAAGGATGCTCTGCTCTCCCTAAAGCGGCCCAGAGGAGCCCAGGCAGTCCCTTCCAAAGCATTCCAGTCGGGGCTCTGTGCAATGGAGCTGATTAATGGCAGGGAAACCACGGGCATGGGGGATCCAGGACACTGGGACTGCAGAGAGGGGACACTGCAGCAGCTCCTCCCCTCAAACCAGTTCAAATGCTGATCCAAACCCAGGGCTGGCCCCGCTCCAGGGGAGGATGGAGGACACAGGAGGAAAACTGTCATTAGTGGGGTTTTTCTTTAGAAGCTCCATTTTGCTGAAATAAAAGCTGTTTCAGGAGAACTCTTTGAATAGAGATGTGGTTGAGTAATGCCGTGTTTTGTCTGATCCCAAGGAAGTGGTTGGGATGGGGTCAGTGCACAGAGCTGAAAACGGAGCTGCTGCATGAGCAGGGAAGTGCCAGCAGCACCCAGAGCAAGTGGTTTGATGGCTCCACCGGGAAGAAAACAAAAATGCTGGGTTTGAGGTCCAAGCAGGGACTGGCATTTGCTGCCCAGTGGAAGCCTGGGTTCTGATGAGTTTAAGGAGTGGCTTGAGAGGGGAAAGTCTGCGGCTGCCCGGGAAGACCAGGAACTTAAACAGAAATCAAGACAGACGGGGCTGCTCAGCACTGCTGGGCCAGAAATCCTTCCCTGGGCATTTTAGAAGGGCTTTTGTCTGTCCCTGACCTGGAAGGAAAGAGGGGGTGAAATACCCACCACAGAGCACCTCTGGGATGGCTGTGCCGGCCTGCAGAGAGTGCTGCTGGAATACACAGCAACTCCAGGGGGAAACACAGGCTGCTCCCAGCCCCAGTGTCCAGCCTGGCCTGGGGCACTGCCAGGGATCCAGGGGCAGCCACAGCTGCTCTGGGCACCCTGGGCCAGGGCCTCTGCCCCTCACAGGGAGCAATTCCAAATTCCTTCTCTCCCTCTGGTCTTGCTCCCACCAGTAAACCCCAGGATTTTTGTGAGATTCCCAGTACAGCTCTCCCTGGAGCGCTCACCCTCAGAACTCCTGTCTTGCCACAGGTAAAGGAAAGTGCTTTTAGGTGGATCTGTCCAAGACATTCCTGGTTTGATGTTTTTTTCTGGAGCGCCCAGGCAGGGATGAACGGCTGGGCCCCCACCCGGTGCTGCTCCACACTCCAGAGCTGTTTTCTCTTGCACTCAGGTCTGCAGCGTCAGGAAACGTCACTGGCAGGGTCTGGGGCTGCTGGCACTGTGAGACTCCTGTCACAGCTCCCATTTCCCTGGCTAACTACGCCCTGTGAGCCACCAGGAGCAAAGGGAGCTCTTTGCAAACCATCTGCTGATCAGCTCCTGCCTGGAGAAGAGGAACTGGGTACCCTGGTAATTCCACTCCTCACTCCTGTCACTGCACATGCTCTGCCTGAGTGCTGGAAGTGCCTCATCCTTTCCGAGGCTGCACAGATCTGTTCCTTGTTTCCTTCTCCTTCACCCCAAGGCAAAGAATTTGATGCTGCCTCTGGAGGTTTCCCAGGATTTCCCGGCTGTTGAATCAGGGTCATGGCTCAGATCACAGAGCTGCAGTTTCTGCTGCTGGTGGTGAACTGGACGTTTGTCTTTCCCCAGGCAAACATGGTCTGAAAGGGACGGGCTGGGAAGGCTCTGAGCTCCTTCAATAAGTTCAATTGCTCTCTATGAAACTCTGAGCTGCACATTCCCACATTCCCTATTTCCACTCTTCCTCCTCCTCCAGGCAGTGCCAGGTGTGGGAAGGACTTCGAGGTGGTGCCATGTTCTGTGTCTTCTTCCTTTCACCTGGACCAGGAGGAGATTGGTGCACAGAACACCCCCTGGTTCCCCTCAGCACAGGGGGATCCCAAAGCATCCCTAAGAGCAGGGACAGGACACAGGGAATGGCTTCCCACTGCCCGAGGGCAGGGCTGGATGGGAGATTGGGAAGGAATTCCTGGCTGGGAGGGTGGGCAGGCCCTGGCCCAGGGTGCCCAGAGCAGCTGTGGCTGCCCCTGGATCCCTGGCAGTGTCCCAGGCCAGGCTGGACACTGGGGCTGGGAGCAGCCTGGGACAGTGGGAGGTGTCCCTGCCCATGGCAGGGGTGGCACTGGGTGGGATTTAGGGTCCCTTCCACCCAAACCATTCCATGATTCCATCATCCTATGTCTCTATGATTCTATGGACACCTTGCCCAGGCCAGGGCAGGGACCCCTCCCACTGTCCCAGGCTGCTCCCAGCCCTGTCCAGCCTGGCCTGGGGCACTGCCAGGGATCCAGGGGCAGCCACAGCTGCTCACCTCAGTCTCCCAAACTTCCCTATTTTGGGACAGAGCAGGACAGCCCTGGCCCCTGAGGGGCTGAATTCACTCCCATGCCTGCAGTAGAGCCTGTGCTCTCCTCGCTGCCCTGGGTACTTGGCCAGGCTCCTCAGGTGTTTCTGGTGGATTTGGAGGCTGCTCCCGGTGGGGCTTTTGCAATGGATGGGGACTCCAGGGTCATTTAAAAGACACATTCTGCCTCCACAAGACACAAACCAGGAAAGTTGTTCAAAGCACTTGTATAAAACCCAAGAATTATTCCTAAGACAGAGGAAAACTGAAGCCTGCATAGGAATCTGCATGTCTGGTGAGCTGGAATCTCCAAGGATGGCTTTGGTTATCTTTGATACGTGCAGTGCTTGGCCTATGCACAGGACCACATCATCACAGGAAAGTTCAGGAAAGGATTTTCTTTGGGAAGTAAAATCCTTGGTTTCATCAATTTTCATGCAGTTCCCTTTCTACTTCCAGGCTGAAAGGAGCAGCAGTTCTGATCCTCACAAGCAGAACACAAGGAAGGGCTGTTCTCACAAGTGCAGGCCCCACCAAGGCAAGTGAAAAATTAAATGGGATTAATTTAACCAGATTATATCCTTGTAACAAATACTGCCGGCCCAGAATCAGAATCACATTACCTCTACCTCCAATTAATTGCCTGTCAGCTGAGCTGGGTGGCTGTGGGCAGCACTCACCTGCAGCAGAGATGAGGTCGTGCAATGCAATTTAATCCCTTTTCATTGCAAATGAAGCTAAATTGCTCCATCTCGCCTTCCTTAAGCTGGAGAGGAGGCTCAGGACTGCTAAAGGAGCAGATTAACATCTCAGGCTTCCCTGAAGGGCTGAAGTGGCCTTGATTTGCTTTATCTTAATTTGCCTTAGATAAGCTCAGTCACTTCAAGAAGTTCATTGTAAGGAGCTGTCGGGAGGGTTTTGGTGAAGACAAGACCGTGGTGGATTCAATTTCCTTTTCTTTTCTCTCTACAAACACTTTTTTCTGCTGTGGACCAACAAAGAGCCGCCTCTGCAAGAAGGTGGGAGCAGAACCAACACAAGATCAGTTCAAAGCCTCTCCTGGTTTATTTCCCCAGCCTCGCTCCTGACACCAGTCGGGCTCCAGGAGCTGTTTACATTTAGCTCCAATAACTTCAGATAATGTACTATTAACAGCTGAACTAATGATCCCAGACTTAGCACTTCCATCAGGACCTTGCCCCATTGAGCTGACACTCCTCAGATCATTTTCTCTCTCATTAAAGTAATTAAAGTCAACGTTGTTGGCAAGACCTTCAGGCCACCAGAGACAGAGCTGATAATAAGCAAAGCACAGCCCCAGTTGTGGTTGTTTTGATCCGGAGTTTAATTGCTGGAAGTTGGGCACGGATCTGTGTTTTCTGTGTGTGAGGGCGCCCGGCCCAAGGGACAGTGAGGGGCATCTGGGCCTGTCCCCTCCTGGTGGCACTTGTGGCTGACGGGGCAGTGAACATTCCCAGGTGTCCCATTTCCCTGGACCTTCTGGCTGCTGCGCTGCAGTGGCCAAGAGCTTCTGAGTGGTTTTCCTTCACTGTAGGAGTTGATGGAGAAGAGGCAGAAACAAAAGAGGGGATGGAGATTCTTTCATGTGTTTGTGCTGCAGAGGAATTCAGTGAACAAATTTCCCCTGGGGATCCAGGGCTGTGCAGTGATGAGGGGAAGAGCTTTGGGAAACTGCAGCCCAATCTAAATTTGACCTTGCTCACACATCCCCGCTTGTGAAGAGCATTTCAGAGTTTTGCCATTCCATTCCCCACAGACAATAACACCACGGTATTGTCAAACATGGCCTGGACCTGCTTCATTTCTTCTCAGGAGGAATTTCCTCCTGGAAAGGGGGGTCAGGCCTTGGCAGGGGCTGCCCAGAGAGGTTTGGGGTCCCCGTCCCTGGAGGTGTCCAAGGAACGCCTGGAGGTGGCACTCAGGGCTCTGTGCTGGGGACAAGGTGGGGATCGGGCACAGGGTGGGCTCGTTGGCCTTGGAGGGCTTTTCCATCCTCAGTAATTCTTGGATTCTATGATTAAGTCTCCCATTCCCCATAAAGATAAAAATAATTTTTGAGGGCTACAACTGCAGCTGTTGGGCAGTGGCCTCACGGCTTCCATGGGTGATCTGGCTCCCAGGGACCTTCCAGGACCTTGTCCCACCTGTCTCTGCAGCCCCTGGCCCAGGAGGAGCCACCTCAGGAGCACCTGGCTGAGATCAGGGCTCATTCCTGTGCAATGGGATGTCCATCCTTCCCTGGGACCTTCTGGGGGTGCCCAGTAAGGGTCCCATGGGTCAGTTCAGCCAGGCCAGGACTGTGGGTGACCTGGTGGGGTGGATCTGACCAGCTTTGGGGCTGGTTTGGGGCAAGGGAGGGAGGAACAGTCAGGGAGCAAGGGGAGAAGGGGAGGCAGAGGCTGCTGCTNATAATTTTTGAGGGCTACAACTGCAGCTGTTGGGCAGTGGCCTCACGGCTTCCATGGGTGATCTGGCTCCCAGGGACCTTCCAGGACCTTGTCCCACCTGTCTCTGCAGCCCCTGGCCCAGGAGGAGCCACCTCAGGAGCACCTGGCTGAGATCAGGGCTCATTCCTGTGCAATGGGATGTCCATCCTTCCCTGGGACCTTCTGGGGGTGCCCAGTAAGGGTCCCATGGGTCAGTTCAGCCAGGCCAGGACTGTGGGTGACCTGGTGGGGTGGATCTGACCAGCTTTGGGGCTGGTTTGGGGCAAGGGAGGGAGGAACAGTCAGGGAGCAAGGGGAGAAGGGGAGGCAGAGGCTGCTGCTGGGAGCTGCTGGATCAGCTCAGCCCAGCTGCTGGAGCCGGAGCTCTCAGAGCCCTTCAGGGCTGCAGTGCTCCAATTTCCCCCTGGTCTGGGAAACTGGGCCTGTTCTGCCGCTTGTGGAGCCCTTCTCTCTGCTCTCTCCTGCGCTGCCTTCCCTGTGGAATTGTCAGCACAGCCTCACTTTTCATTCCCAGCACCTCAGCCCTGACTCGGGGAAACGGTGCAGGGTGTGCTGGGGAGATCTAAAACCAGNTTCTGTGATTCTGAGTAAGAGCCAGGACAAAGCCAGAGGAAGCAGCAGCGTGAAGGACACTTGGAAATCCCATATAAACCTTGCAAGGGTTTTGGTGTGGGTTCTTAACTGGCACCAACAAATTATGAAACTTGGTGTTATTTCCTTGGCTCAGACCCTGGGAAGTGTCCAGGTTTTGACAGGAGCAGTGTCCTTTGGTCTGTCTTCAGTTGATCACCTTTCTGCTGACCCCAAAGCCCAGGAAAAGCTCAGGTAATTATTTTCAATTGTTTTTTGGGGAGAGCTGATTAAAAGTGACTGAGGCCCTAATGAAAGCTGACCAGCTTTCCAAACTTGAGATGAAAACCCTTCGGCCTCATTCCCCTGGGCTGGAGAGGGAGCATTGGAGTTAAAAGTAGGGGAAGAGAGAGGAACAATTAACGAAATTCCTTCAGAGGGGCAATTATGAAAATAAAGCAGCTTTATACTAGAAATTCAGTTTTGTGGAACAATTCCCTAAGCAGAGTGTGGTGCAGTTCATTCTCCTGGGCTGTAAATTGGTATCATTTTAGGATTGTGAGGAACAGATCATCTCCTTTTGCTGTTGCTCTAAAAGCAGCTACTGCAGTCAAAGCACTGTTCCAAGGCTGTTCTCAGTGGATGCTGCCAATTTATCCTGGAAGAGTACAAGTGACAGCTCTGCAGCTTCGTGACAAAGGTTTAATTCAGCTTTACACAGCCCTGATTTCAATTTACACAGAGAAATCCTGCTCCAGTCACTCAGTGTTTCTCACCAGGGCAGATTCCACACTGGCTGAATAACTTGTTCTGAATCTCCTGCAGCTGCCTCGAGCCGTGGCTCAGTCTGCTCCCTCTGTCAAACCTCAACCAACTTGTGAGGTTTCTGATAAACATCTCCCCACATTCTGAGCACTCAGCTCCTTATCACTCCTGTGCAGTTGGCTTCTTCTGTAGGATGTGGAAGAGAAACAGCTCCAGATCCTGCATGGAAGGGGAAACAGAGAAAATAGGTTGAGACCCACCTGGCTTCAGAAATTTGAGGAAAAAGTAAAGAAAAAGACTTTGGGCGTGAATGTTTGGTCTGATGTGAATCAGGGAATTGTGGAAAGGTTTGGGTTGGAAGGGACCTCAAAGCCCACCCAGTGCCACCCCTGCCATGGCAGGGACCCCTCCCACTGTCCCAGGCTGCTCCCAGCCCCAGTGTCCAGCCTGGCCTGGGGCACTGCCAGGGATCCAGGGGCAGCCACAGCTGCTCTGGGCACCCTGGGCCAGGGCCTGCCCTGTGAACCCTTTGTGCTGTTGCTGTTGGGTTCTTTGACCTGCCCTGAAAGCAGCACTTGAGTCACGGGACCTGAGGGCACAGTAGCAGCCCCAGGGCAGCTCCTGCTCTCCCGCTGGGCAGTGGAGCCCATCCCTGGGGAATTCCCACAACAACAGCTGATTCTCCCCTTTCTTGTTCTGGTTGCTCCAGAGAATCCCTTCCCAGCTCCACAGGATCCCCTCCCAGGCCAGGCTGGACAGGGCTGGGAGCAGCCTGGGACAGTGGGAGGGGTCCCTGCCATGGCCGGGGGGGCACTGGGTGGCACTGGGCTTTGAGGTCCCTCCAAACCCAAACTGTTCCATGAGTCTGTGACTCAGAATCGGGATCCTGTGCTCCCCCTGTGCCAGAATGGGACAATTGCTGACATGTTCAGTGCTCCAGTTCACGCCAGTGGATTGGTGGCCCCTGTGGGAGTTCCCTGCTGCAGGAGGAACTGGGGACATTTGAGACACTTTGTGCCACACAATGACACTCGATTTGCCCTCACTGGAGTTTCAGTTATCACTCTCCAAACCCTCCTGGGCTGAAATTGTGTTTGTGCCTGTTCCCACCCCAGCTCGTCTGAGAAGTTCCTGTCAGTTGTGAGAAGGAGACCTGGAGCAAAGACATCATTAAATAGCTGGAGAGGAAAGGGCAGCCACAGTGACCTCAGCACTGGCATTTATCAACTTCCAGCCTTCTCCTCTGGAATATTAATGGTTCCTTAATGTACAGTTTAGAGGGGAATTGCCTCTGTATACCAAATGCTTTGCAGAACACACCATAAATGTTCCACAGAACAGAATGGATTCGTGGGGTGCAATATTTGACTCTGGATGGCAAATCTTACCCAAGTATCACTAAGTGGTTGTGGACTCCAGGGTTTTTCACAGCCTCTCGCCCTTATCCTTTATGTGATGGTTTTATTTTGGGAGGAAGGATATTTTACACTTTCTGTATCCAGAAAGAAAATGATGAACAGCTGGTCTCGTGTGGGACTGGAGGGAGGATGTAAGAGGTGGATTACAGGTTGTAAGGGAGCTGTGGGTGACTGCAAACAGTTTTTCACTGAGCAAAGTCAGGCTCTCCTTAAAGGAAGGATAAATCTTGTTCGTTGGAACAGAACACAATTGTTCCATCGAACTGGTGCTGCAGTGCTTTAAATAGCGAGGGGGGAAGGAGAGGTTTCCACCCAGCCACACATTCCCACCAGGATCTGGCAGGGGAGGGGAAAAACCAGCAGAGAGGGAGATCTGTGAGGGAGGAGAACTGCTGAGCGTCCTGCAGCTTGTGGTACAAACAACAAAAAAGTGCTTTTAAGAGATTTGTGGTGCTCAGGGTGTTCTGTTTTGATGAGCAGCCAGGAAAAATAAGGAGAGGCTGTCCCAGCCCTGCCTAAGGAAGATGTGTTGCTTCTTGGGGAAAGCTTGGCCGGCGCTGGGTGCAGTGCCTGGGTAAAAGCATGAGAGTTATGATGTGCAGAGACTGCAGAGGTGCCATTTGTCACCTCGGGGGCTCTCTGGGGCAGGGGTTTGTCTGTTCAGGGCTTGCTGTACTTCCTTCAGCCCCTCATAAACCAGCCTCTCTCCTGTGATGATGTTACCAGTGCTGAGCTCTCAACATGGATGCTAAGCTCAATTAATTTGTTAAGTGCTTTGCTCTTTGGATGAAAACTGAATTTTAAGTATTGCTCTGTTAAATTCCATCTTCTCAGTCCTGCAGCTGAGGGTGTCCAGATGAATTTCAGGCTGATGGATTCCCAGCATGTCTCTCTGTTCTGTTCTGTGTGGATTAGTTCTACAGCCTCTTAATTCCAGCGCTCCATGTGCTCCTTATGCAGAATAACTGCAAAGCTGTGCAGACTGAGAGGGGATTCCTTGGGTAAATGCTGGCCCTAATTAAAATGTCAGAGTTTCCTTCGGTTTATGCAGGAATTTGAAAGTCGTAGAGGATCGGAGTGGAGGGGGAAGAGGTCAGGGGATGTGGTGTGAGCGGCTGGCTCGGGTCCTCCTCACTGCTGGGTCCCAGCAGGCACCCCCTGGGCCTGGGGTGCTCCTCACCCTGAGGGAACGTCCCAGGGCTTGGTCAGGTGGTGAAAAGCTGTCAATAAACACCCAGTGTTTGCTGTTAACATGGAATTAGCTCTGCCTGGCATTACTTTACAAAGAGGAATAATTCTGCTGGCTGTGTTGAGGACCTGGGGGCTGGGATTGCTCCGAGGCTCCCAGACAGGGAGCTGCACGTGGACCACCCATGCCAGGGCCTCCTGTGCCAGCTCCTGGTGTTTCACCTGGCTCTGGTGATCTTACTGTGAGATGTCTGAGACTGATGCCTCTTCTAATGGCAGTGAAGAGAAATGGAATCATGGAATCACGGAATGGTTTGGGTTGGAAGGGACCTCAAAGCCCACCCAGTGCCACCCCTGCCATGGCAGGGACACCTCCCACTGTCCCAGGCTGCTCCCAGCCCCAGTGTCCAGCCTGGCCTGGGGCACTGCCAGGGATCCAGGGGCAGCCACAGCTGCTCTGGGCACCCTGGGCCAGGGCCTGCCCCCCCTCCCAGCCAGGAATTCCCAATTCCCAATCTCCCATCCAGCCCTGCCCTCTGGCAGCTGCAGCCATCAGGACGCTGAGCGTCATCACAGTTCTCAAAAGACAAATCTATTCAGACTCCTTCCTTGTTGTGGGGACCTTCCTCCCCCGCTGGCTGGGAGAAACATCCAGGAAAGTCCGCCCAGAGACGGAGCCATTCCGAGGGAGCCCCGGTGGGGAGCACAGAACGATCCATGGTCTCTGATGGGTTCTAAAGGAGCGGGAATGACCCCCAGCCAGCTCCCTGCAGCCGCACCTGCTGTCCCACAGACACCACACCATCCACGCACAGCTCCCACCGGGATCTGCACGCAGCCTCAGGATGCCGGGATTGCCATGGAAAGGAGCGGGAGTCGCTCTGCAGCTCCCCTGAGCTGAGCTGCTCCTGGGCAGCTTCCCGTCCCTGACTCAGGATCTCTGTGGATGCAGAAAAACAGGATCAGCCCTGCCCTGAGGGCAGCAAGGAACATTCCCTGGCATCTCCCATATCCTCTCTCGTCCCCAGCAGCAATTTATAACCGCGGCTCTAATTTACTCGCTGCTAAACGTGTGCACTGATATCAGAAACTGCCTGTGAAAAATCTCCTTTGGGACTCTGCTGCTTTGTGCCTTTGAAGAGATGGAAACAATGGCATCGGGAGAGACGGAGATATCAGAATGACAATGCAGTTATTAAAGACCTGGATCCTGCCAGGGGTCTGGCTAGAAATTAAGACGATCACAGGAACACTGAGTTAAATAGAACAGTCATGAATGAAACCTCACAAAAGGCAGACATTCATTCCTGCAGCTTCACAGAGCAGGGAAGAATTCTGAGTGGATAATCAGCCATCCTTATTCCTGTGCTGTTTCCTTCACACCATTCCCCTGCCTCAGCTGAGTCTCCCCGGGGAACACGGGATAAATACTGCCTTTGGGACAGCAAATGCTGCCACGGCAGTGCTGAGTGCGGAGCACGTGTCCTGGGTGACCCAGGGAGATGAGGTGGGAAAGGTGCAAAGGGAGGCAGCAGATGAAGCATTTCTGGGCACGGCAATGCTGCTCACACCCCGGCTCAGCTGTTTGCAGCAGTGAGAAAACCATCTGGGAACCTCTCCCAGGAAAGTGTCTCTCCCATTCCCACTGGCAGGAGGTGTGGCACAGCTCCAGTGGCTCGGGATCCAGGCTCTGTGTTATTCATCTGACATCTCCTTCGGCCCAACAAGCTGTGCCTGTAGGGCTTTGTGTTCCCTGTGTCCACAGGACCCGGGCCAGCAGCTTCCTCCTGGAGGGACGCCCTTCTATTGGATTTACTGGTTTGTGTGTGCTGTGGAAACGTCAAAATGCACAGAAAATATTTATTACTAAGTGCCAAAAATTTACATAGCTTTAGGAGAAATGAAAGCAGTGCCTGAGGAGAACAGGTCAGCAGGTGATGATGGGAGAGGTGAGAGCAGGTCCTAGGAATTCAAACAAGGAATTCAGGGCCCAGGGAAGGGCTGGAGCTGTGCCAGGGGGATTTGGGATGGAGATCAGGGAAAGGCTCTGCCCCCCGAGGTGCTGGCACTGCCCAGGCTCCCCAGGGAATGGGCCCGGCCCCGAGGCTGCCAGAGCTCCAGGGGCGTTTGGGCAGCGCTGCCAGGGATGCCCAGGGTGGGGCTGCTGGGGGGTCTGGGCAGGGTCGGGGTGGCACTGGGTGATCCTGGGGGTCCTTCTCAGGTCTGGATGTTCTGTGATTCCATGAGTAGAGGAGATGTAACAACTCATGGAAATTGTTTAGGCTCATAATTAAAGTAAAGGGACAGGAAAAGTCTCTGTTTTTCATGTCTCTATGGTCAAGAGCAGACCACGAGTAGGGAACAAACTCCTCTGGTAACTCTGCTTTCCAGGGGCCCATTAGTGACACAGCTCCTCTGCACTCCCTGCAATGGATCACAAACCCAGGGAATGAATTTCCCATCCTCTGTGCAGGGAGACAGATGTAAGGAGCAGGTCAACGGGAGCAGGTGGGAATGGGACACAAAGGACATTTCCTTGGTGTGTAACTGGGATAAAACAGCTCTGGGAGCTGCTCCGGCACTGAAGCCCCTGTCAGGTGAGTCCATTCAAGGGAGCCAAACAGTGCCTGGGTGTTGTTCGCTTATCGCTGGGTCCCGGAGCGGGGAGAGAGACATGGCAGGCAGGGATTGTGCAGCATGATTGATCTATTTAATTGTTTTACGACTCTCTTACAGACTTTTTTCTTCATAGTGTGATTGCACAGTGGATCAGCCACCCCTTCGGGATCATTGGCTGAAGTCCTGCAAGGACCATTGTAGAAACATTTCTCCACTGTACTATAAACAACGTTTAGCAGGTGTCCATAGTTCACAAACTCTACTGATAGCTTCTGTGAGATAGAGAAATTTCTCACGGGATTAGAAAGAAGCAAGAAAAGTTCTTGCGAGCAGCAGTTTTGTATCCACACCTGGACCTTCCCGGGAGCGGATGGGTTTCTCCAGCAGGGCCGTTCGCTCCCTTTGAGGGGAAGGGCTGGGGTGGCTGCTGTGGGTGCGGTGCCTGCGGCGCTCCCGGCACACCGGGGCTCTGGAGCAGCGTCAGGAGCGGAGCCTGCCCGGGGCAGGGGCGTGCAGGGACGGGCGAGGCAGCAGAGCAGCCCCTGGGCACTGGGTGAGCTGCAGCGGGGGCCTGGCGGAGGCTCCTGGGGTGGAGGATGAGCTTCAGGAGCACAAAAAGGGGGAAATGTTCAGGGAAACTTTTGAAATGCCAGATATGGTGAGGCTGAGTTCTAAATGAAATCACAACCGTCTCTGATCTTTAAACTTTGTAACTGTGGCCCTGTTTCTTCCTTTTTACTTTTGTCATGTCAAGCAGTTCTTTTGACAGCATCATCTCCACATTAACTTTGTTACCTGATGTTTGCCTTTGTTATCTGGTATCTGAAGTGAATATCCCATTATACTGTTTGGGAATAGTTCTCAGGAGTTCCGACTATTTAAAGCTACAAAGCTTCCATGAGAACTGAATTTTTCAGCTCAAGTCTAAGTCAGTCACTGAGTTCCTATTGCAAATATCCTCTCCTGCAATGTTGTGTGGAGTGAGAAATTAAACCCCTTAAACTCCTGGCACTGAGATTTTATTCCTTATCCTAAACTGGCCTTGGCATATTGAGAGGATGGGGAATGTGCTGCTCTGAATGTGAGGTTGTCATCTTAATTATTGTTTACATGTACAAAAAAAAAAAAAACAGAGATTGCAGTTGTTTTCTTTGGTTCAATGGAGCAAAAGCAACAAATGCTTGATTCTGATTTCCATCGCTGGAAATTAATTCTGAAGGTCAGGAGATGAGTAAATAGTGAAGCTGAAAAGCTTCTTTTCTAGTTAAAAAATCTTTGAATTATAAATAGTAAGTCACTGACAAGAAAACAACAGAGGAGGAGGTTAAAGGATAAGGGGAAAAAACAGATCCTGAAAATTTCTTCACTGATAAGCTCATGAGCATTTGCTGTGTTTTAATCCTGGTCTTTTACTTCCTACCTTTTTTTTTAGACTCTTCGTTTTGCTAGAGGAAATGAAAGATAGGCAGAAAATAAAGTGTAAGAACGCACAAAATGTAAATTCCGTATTTTATGGAAATGGTAGGAGGAAAAAAAGCCGTCCAAACTTTTTATTTATAACCAGAGCTGCCCGTCAAAGACCCTTCAAGCTGCTTGCAGATGTCCTGCTTTCCGGCAGCCGGAATTCCCCACCAGCCCCCAGGGTGGGAGAGTTGCCCTGGTTTTTGCTAAAGCCTTCTGTATAACCTTGGAGTCAGAATTCTTTCTCACACAGTTTCATGTAAATAATAGCCAGTGTTTACTTAACGGTATTTTCTGTTTTTCATTCCTTTTGTGATAAGAGAACTTTGATGAGCATCTTTTTTCTCCAGTGGGATTGAGAAGAAAGGTACATGTCCTCCAATCCCTTGTGGAGCTGAGAATTCTATAAGAATGTGACATATGTAAATAAAGTGGTCTTTCCCCTCCTTTCTGCTGAACCTGGCAGGGGTGAGAGCGTCTTTATTGAGTTTTCCCAGACACATGGGAGCACGACAGGGCTGTGACCGCTGCTCCTCCGTCGCGGTCCCTCGCTGTCCCCGGGGAGTTTGTGCCGTGCCGGGGGCTGTGAGCCCCTGGCTCTGCCCGATGTGGGCGAGCGCATCCCGGAGCGGGGCTGTGAGCCCCTGGCTCTGCCCGATGTGAGCGAGCCCATCCCGGAGCGGGGCTTGTGAGCCCATCCCGGAGCGGGGCTGTGAGCCCATCCCGGAGCGGGGCTGTGAGCCCATCCCGGAGCGGGGCTGTGAGCCCCTGGCTCTGCCCGATGTGAGCGAGCCCATCCCGGAGCGGGGCTGTGAGCCCCTGGCTCTGCCCGATGTGAGCGAGCCCATCCCGGAGCGGGGCTGTGAGCCCCTGGCTGTGCCCGATGTGGGCGAGCCCATCCCGGAGCGGGGCTGCGGGAGCTGCCCCGCGGCTGCAAGGAACAGCAGCGCTGCTGCTCCAGCCCTCCCGGCTCTCCGGCCTCACTGCAGAACGAGCCGGGAATGACCGGGGAACGCCCCATCCCCGGCCCGCCCCCTCTGCGGTCCTGGGCTGCCCGGCACAACACACGGACCTGCCTCAGGGGCAAGGAATTCCTGCTGGAATTCCGCTCCCCCTCCCCGGCTCCCGGACCGGGCTTTGTCAAGACGCACAACTCGGAATGAACAAAGGACACGGGTTGCCCAGACGGGGAGTGGAGGCTCCCTCGCTGGGGGTGTTCCNGAGCGGGGCTGTGAGCCCATCCCGGAGCGGGGCTGCGGGAGCTGCCCCGCGGCTGCAAGGAACAGCAGCGCTGCTGCTCCAGCCCTCCCGGCTCTCCCGCCTCACTGCAGAACGAGCCGGGAATGACCGGGGAACGCCCCATCCCCGGCCCGCCCCCTCTGCGGTCCTGGGCTGCCCGGCACAACACACGGACCTGCCTCAGGGGCAAGGAATTCCTGCTGGAATTCCGCTCCCCCTCCCCGGCTCCCGGACCGGGCTTTGTCAAGACGCACAACTTGGAATGAACAAAGGACATGGATTGCCCAGACGGGTGTGGAGTCTCCCTCGCTGGGGATGTTCCAGGACCATCTGGGCACAATCTCGGGCTGTATGCTCTGGGATGGCGCTGCTGGAGCAGGAGCTGGGACCGGGGGAGCCACTATGGTCCGTTCCAGCCTGACCCATCCTGGGTTAAGTGACACTCCGCAATAAAACCTTCCCGTTGTTTAAAGGGCAAATGCTCCCTCTGGTCTCCCGAGGAAGGAGGTTCACAGGAGTTCTTGGGGAGTGAACCCTCCCCTTGGCACAAGAACTCAGTCCTGGGGTTCCCTCTTGTTTGATACTGGATATTGGCAAGGAATTCCTGGCTGTGAGGGTGGGCAGGCCCTGGCCCAGGGTGCCCAGAGCAGCTGTGGCTGCCCCTGGATCCCTGGCAGTGCCCCAGGCCAGGCTGGACACTGGGGCTGGGAGCAGCCTGGGACAGTGGGAGGTGTCCCTGCCATGGCGGAGGGGGGACTGGAGGGGCTTTAAGTGCCTCCCACGCCAAGTCTGTGTTCCTGTGATTTTTGGTTGATTTTCACCAGCAGTTTACTCCTCCTCACTTTGCTGGGTTTATTTCATTGCTCCTAGGATGGATAATTCCCTGCACCATTTCCCTGGCACTGGGGGAACAGACCCACCCTGATGATTGTGCTCTGCCAGCTGATGAGGGCACAGGGATCATGGAACCACTGGGTTGGGAAAGACCACTGAGGTCACCAAGTCCACCCATGAACCAGCACCACCACTATGGTCACCCCTAAGCCCTGTCCCCAGGTGCCACATCCATGTGATTTTGCCACACCCCCTGCCCTGAACAGCCTATTCCAGAGGCTTTACAACCCTTCCCATGAAAATTTTTCTCTATTATCTAATCCAGGCCTCCCCTGGTGCAACTTAAGGCTATTAAACATAAAAGGCCATGTAACAAAATAAATACATCAGAACCATAAGGCAGGGAAATCTTCCTGTGCCTCAGGGCCCTGGGAATGCTCTTCCATCCCACGTGCAGGTGTATTTTGTGCTGGAACCTGGCTGGGATCCAGGCACACGAGCAAGGTTGTCCCTCCTGGCATGGACAGGAGCTCCAGGGCTCAGTGCCACCTCCTGAACAGGTCACTGCCTCGCCACCCAGAGCAGCAGGAGCCACGGGGACCCTCCCAGTGTCACAGGGATCATTTCCAGTCACATCCCTCCTTTCCCTCTATTCCCTGAGTTCTGGCCCAGTGCTGCTCCACTCCCAGCTCTTCATCAGGAAATTTAGCAGAACATGTAATGGTGTAACAAATGCAATGTTTACATGGGTAATTGAAAGCACTTCCCCCTGGAGGCTAATTACAGTGTGAGCCATTAAATCACAATTAAGATTTGTTTGAATATCCAAATGATTATGAATCTCCTTCCTGGCAAAAGGAGAAGTGCAGCACTCCTGGCTGGGCCAGACAAGTACCTGGATTTCAGTTTTTGCAGGAGTGCAGAACCTGAGCCCTTTTCCCCGCCGATGACCTGTCCAGCAAACCAAACTCTCCCAGCCTGGCTGACCCCTGAACCTCTGAGCAGCTCAATTTACTGCCTGCTAGATCTTACACCTTCCTAAGTCCTGGGGTAAGGGCACCAGTGGGAACTACAGATTCTGTTGTTTGCTGGAACCAGCTCATGCTTCCAAGCCTAAAACTTTTAGGAAACCATTTCTGACCCTCCAGAGGATTTTGATGCTCTCAGAGCTCGCGGCCTTGTGTCACTCTTTGTATAATTGGGCACTGGAGAGGGAATTCTGTCCCTGACCCCGTGGCACTGCAGCCTGGGGGTGTTTCATTTGTCCAGTTAAACCCTGGCCTGACAGAAAAGTGCACTGGAAAAGAGGAGCTGGTCTTTAAGGTCCCTTCCAGCCCAAACCATTCCGTGCCCAGATGCCATTTCCCTTCCCACGTGTGGAGAGTGTGCTCCAGGGAAAAGGCAGGGGGGCAGACTGCCCAGCCTGAGCTGGGAATGTGTCCCTGGGGGTTGGGAGGGAATCCTTGGGAGGATTCACCCATCAGACAGTCCCCAGGGATCCAGGAGCCAGGCCAAGGTGGGACACACCAAACACCCTGCTGGCCTGGCTGTCACCCTCACAGGATGGGGAGCTTCTCCTGGAGCTTTCTAGAAAGGAGAGCTGAAGACTTGCAAGTTTTGGAAGTTTTATTTCAGCTGCAGCCTTGCCTTCTATTTGTGCTCGATGCTGACAACTGTAATTCTCCTTTCTTCTCGTTCTGTGAAGGGATAATTTGATGGTTGAGTAGAGAAAGCTACAAGTGACATATGAGGAGTTAGCTGAGGTGAGGCTCTGGTAGGGAATTGTGCAGGAGCTGGGCTTCAGTGCAGGGAGCTGCGGCGGGGATGTGCTGTACGTGTGGATATTGACAGCATCTTCCTGAAGAGAAGCTGTCAGTCTGATGAGGAGCAGCTGGGGAAGGGGCTCAGGCTGGAGAAAAGGAGGCTCAGGGGGGCCCTGGTGGCTCTGCACAAGTCCCTGACAGGAGGGGGCTCGGGGGGGTCGGGCTCTGCTCCAGGGAACAGGGACAGGAGCAGAGGGAACGGCCTCGGGCTGGGCCAGGGCAGGCTCAGGATGGATACTGGGGGAAATTTCTTCATCCCCACTCCTGCTGGAGACCAGTCCGTGGTGGGGTCAGCAGGAGCTGCTCTGCAGCACTGCAAGGTTCTGGGGAGCACCTCAGGCTCCTCTCCCCGGTGCTGCAGGTTGGCAGCTCAGGACAAGAACCATTTGTGCTTTTGGGGGACACAGAAAGCAAATCCAACTCAGCTGAATTTCCTGAATGTGCTCTCAGTGAGTGTGGAATTGGGGTTTAATTTTAATTTTCCCTGAGTAGCTCACAACTCTGCTCCATCACTGTCATTGCTATCAGCCAGGTAATTACAGACCCATAATGGAAAAACAACATCTCAAATCCAGTTTAATATTAATCTGTGTCAAATTCCCAGTGACAGCAAGGAATATTGATGTCATTATCCCCTTGCAGCAATACAGAGCTGGAAAGCAACAGGCAGATGTTGTCTTTAGAGGAAAAAAGTGTAACCAGCTCCATAAAACTGTCCAGTCTTGCATATCAACAGGAATTTCCCCATGGAAAGGGGGGTCAGGATTGGCAGGGGCTGCCCAGGGAGTCCCCGTTCCTGGAGGTGTCCAGGGAAGGCCTGGAGGTGGCACTCAGGGCTCTGGGCTGGGGACAAGGTGGGGATCAGGCACAGGATGGGCTTGTTGGCCTTGCAGGGATTTTCCAGCCTTGAAGATTCTGGGACTCTGGGAATCTGTTGTCACTACTATTTTTATAGACACTCTCTAAACCTGCTGCGTGCTGGCTGTCACATTCCCTTTGTCTCATTTTCCTTTCACTGACAGAGGTTCAGACTGGAGAATGAAATTTAGAGGAATGAACCAAACTTTGAGGGAGATGCTGTAAATGCTGGGATTTGAGGGGAATAATTCCCAGTTCATCTCTGAGCAAAAGGAAGGAGCTGGAGTGGAAATTGCTGGAACTGCCCTGTTTCCCTCTCCCAAAATCTTCTGTCTTAGCTGACCCCCAGCCCCTTCGGCAAAGGGGGATTTTGGGGTGTGGGGTCAGCTGAAGGCAGCTCCTCTGCCCATGCATCAATCCAGGCATCCATCCATCCCTCCATCCCTCCATCCATCCATCCATCCGTCCATCCATCCATCCATCCGTCCATCCATCCATCCATCCGTCCATCCATCCATCCATCCGTCCATCCATCCATCCATCCGTCCATCCATCCATCCATCCGTCCATCCATCCATCCATCCGTCCATCCATCCATCCATCCGTCCATCCATCCATCCATCCGTCCATCCATCCATCCATCCGTCCATCCATCCATCCATCCGTCCATCCATCCATCCATCCGTCCATCCATCCATCCATCCGTCCATCCATCCATCCATCCGTCCATCCATCCATCCATCCGTCCATCCATCCATCCATCCGTCCATCCATCCATCCATCCGTCCATCCATCCATCCATCCGTCCATCCATCCATCCATCCGTCCATCCATCCATCCATCCGTCCATCCATCCATCCATCCGTCCATCCATCCATCCATCCGTCCATCCATCCATCCATCCGTCCATCCATCCATCCATCCGTCCCTCCATCCATCCATCCCTGTCCATCCATCCATCCAGGAGAGCTGATTCCTACAAAATTAGGCTCTGATGTGGGGAAGCCCTGACCCAGCCCAGACTGAGAAAGTAAAGCAGCTTTAATTCTCCTGCCAGGGAACAATCCAGGAAATTGCTTCATGTGGCTTTGGCATCAGTCTGGGCCCAAACTGTCTCATACTGCAGGGGAGTTGCTGGGGTTGGATTTTGTGCCTCCTGATCATTTTCTTTTTACAAAAACCCACATTTTGGATAAAATTCCTCTGCCAAAAGTGATTTCCCACCCTGCCCTGTGGCCATGATGGTTCATGCTGCAGTTTAGGCACCAGAAAGCCTCGTGATGAATTAAACAATCCAAGTGGTTCTGCTGCTGGGTTTGGCAAGGGAAGAGCAGGAGCCACCAGAGCCTACAGGCACAGCACGAACAGGGATTCTCATTCCAACTTTTCAGGAATTTTTGCATTTTAAAGCATTAAAATACCACTGTTCTTCCCACAGGAGGGGGATTTCGCTCGTCAGCTCACAGCTGCTGTCGTGTCGCTTTGCTCAGACTCTCTCAGCTCCTGGTGGAATGAACACAGCAATGCTGAGATGGTTCTGCAGTCGTGGAAAGTCAGAATTGCACTGAGATTTTGGGGAGAGGGGAGCGAGACAAGGATAGTTACCACTGCCCAGCACAGTGTGTGACTGCACGAGGAGAAGGATTAGAGAATCCTGGAATTCCAGAATGGGTTTTGTTGGAAGGGACCTCAAAGCCCACCCAGTGCCACCCCTGCCATGGCAGGGACACCTCCCACTGTCCCAGGCTGCTCCCAGCCCCAGTGTCCAGCCTGGCCTGGGGCACTGCCAGGGATCCAGGGGCAGCCACAGCTGCTCTGCACAACCTAATCTTCCATCTTATCTCCCCTTAGCAGATTCTGTCACTGATATTCATCTTCCTAGAGCTTCTTTACAGAAAAAATCCTTTACAAACGTGGGAAGGAGGAGGAGAGGGCAAAGGCAAAGCTCTTCACTGAGCACTTATTGCATAGAAAATGTCTGAAAATGTTCACAGAAACAAAAGTGTTCATGTTTCTCCATTTGCACTGGGAAGTCTGAATGTCAAATTCTCTTCTGTTTCCTGCCACCCGTGGGATAATGGGAGAGTGGGAGAGTGGGATAATGCAGCCCCAAGCAGAGAGCAGTGGAAATCACTCCCTGTGCCACTGCCCAGGATGATCTCCAGGATTTGCCCAGAGAACCAAAGCTGCAGTGCTTTGGGACCCTGATCGCCTTTGCCTGGACTGAGAATTCTGTCTCGGTTTGTAAAATCCAGCTCAATAACAGCAGTCTCTGATCACCTTGACAAGTACTGGGAACATTTTTTCTGCCTTTATTCATTCATAGAGAACCTTTCTTGGTACTTTAAAATGATTAAAATTCAATTATTCTTTAGTCACAATGTGTTCAGTGTTGCTCCTGTATTGGAACCTCGACCTCATCAATATTCACCACTTCCCAGACTGCTGCATTTGTTGATTAAGTAGCAATTATTGGAGATTTGGAGATGTCTGATGAGAGAACTATTTATTATCATCACAGAATCCCAGAAGGTTTGGTTTGGAAGGGACCTTAAGGACCAGATCCGTGAGCAGAGACACCTTCCCCTGGAATGGAGGGGCAGAACCACCTCCGTAAGGACTTCAATGATAATAAAAATAGGTTAAAATAGGTTCCCACTGTATTGTACCTCTGTGATCTGGGAGGATCCTTCCCATTCTGGCTGTTGAAAATGGGCTGATGTGCCCAGGATGCCAATGGGAACTGGATTTTCCCACCTTTCCCTACCATGAAATGATTTTGCTACCAAGCAAGTAACTTTTATTCTCCTCTCCACGGGCCTGCTTTAGGCCTTGCTAAAACAGGATCCTTAAGGAACCCATGAACTTTTCTGGATTCAGGTTCCAAGATCCCAGGTTCAGTTCCTGCTTCTGAAATCCGGTCACAGGCTGCATTTCTGCCATTCCCTGCCAGGAAAAGCTCAGCAATCCACCAAAAATCTCCAGTGCTCTCAGTTATCGCACCCAGTGCAGGTCTGGGGGCTTTCTCCCCTGCCCAGCCCCGCTGGGATCCCTGCCTGGCTCTGGGATTTGCCTTTCCACACCAAACCCTCCTAGGCAGTGGATCCGTGGAATGGCTAAACGACCCCAAAAATCAGGGTGCTGCCTGAGAAGGACACAGCCCCCCCACGCCCTGACCCCGGCGCTCCTTGGAACCCGCGCTCCTGCCTCGTGTTCTATTGATCCCATGAATAAGTGATTGGCTCCTCGTGATGGGGAAGTGGTAACTGGAGTTTCCTTAAGGGCACGAGTGCCAAACTAAATATTTCAAGCCCCCATAAATAATTGAAGCTTCTCTTCGGCAGAAGGAGATTGGGGCTGTAATTCCCTTTCTCCATGAGTGATCTCTGGCCTTCTCGGTGGGGGGAACTCACCTGGGAAGCACAAATAATTCAGCAGTTGTGCTGCTGGGTTTATTTCTGTACCCCAAGCAGGTTGTGTTACTGGTGCAGATGCAGTTTCACATTTCCCTGACACAGGGCTGGGCTCCGAGCAGGGAGCTCCTTGCTGAGGTTCAGGCAAATCCTTCAGGCTCTGCCATCTGGGATTTGTGCTTCTCTGTGCATTTTGTGAAAGACGGGGAAATTGGGGCCTTTAAGAGTCACATCTTCATGGCAGCAAAAAGTTTCTTTAAATATTCATTAACAATCCTTGTCAAAATTAAAGGAATATCAGGAAGGGAGATGACATCACTGCAGGGCTTGGGGGTCCTGGGGAGCCTTGGGAGAAGGTGAAGGCTGGGAAGACACAGGAGAGACTAAACTCATTTTTTCCACCAGCAAAGGCTGATTTTGGCTGTGAGGAAGGGATTGACACAACGGCAGAGCTCAGGAGAAGGCAGGAGGTGGAGGAGGATAAGCTGAGCCCCAGGTTTAAAGGTACAGCCCATGTAGGCCTGACTTCCATAAGGCAGGAGTGAGCAGGGAACTCAGGCAGGGGGGTTCCCTCTCTCCTGCTCTTATCCCCGTTAGCTCTGGCAGGAGCAGCAGCACTTCTGTGAGGAGCTCAGCTCTGCAGAGCCCTCCCAGCCCAGGTGAATCCAGCATTTCCTCCGAGCCCGTAATTCCCTGGTTCCAAATCCTGGGCTCTGGCCGAGTGCTGTTCTTTTAGTTTTGATTGTTGGGTGGGTCCATTAAAGCAGCTGGGGTTGTTTCTGGCTCCTCAGCATTTTCTGACTGCTCTCGGAGTTCTCAGTAGTTCACAGAAAGCTCCAGAAACTTTTTGGGCTGTAAAGTGCTGGATTTTCTTTGCGGTCTTGTGAGGAAAGTTTTCACCAGGTGGTTGCTAAGGAGCCTTCCACAGGTACAGTCCCAGCAGAGCATGAACTCCCTCATTGTGCTGCCACTTGGCAGCACTTTGCTCAGGACAGGGAAATAATTTACGCTGTGCTGTAACAGAGGGAGAAATCTGTGACCCCGCTGAACTCCTTGCCTTGAACTTGTACCAGTCCTGCAGGGGGAACACGAGAATTGGGCCATTTGGGTAAAAAAGGGAAGGCCAAAAAAATGGCCAGAGGCCGTTTGGCAGGAAAGCTGCGGGAGTTGCTGTGACAGAGGTCAGTGGGTCTGGCTCACAAAGCTCTTGACCGTGTGAGACACGTGTGCCTGAGGCGGATTTGTTTGGGATGCAGGAGGTGGGAGCAGTCTGGAGCCTGGGAGTGCCCCTGGAAGCGTTAAGGAAGGAGAGCTGTGAATCCCAAATTCCCTGAGTCAGTATTTACAGTGAGTTCCTCTGGAGCAGGCTTTGGCTAATCCAGGGAAATGCAGCCCTCTGGTCCAGATATTCCAGGTCCAGGTCTGGGATTTGGTGCTGCTGGAGCCCTGCCCTGCTCCCAGCACGAGCCCAGCACAGCTCCCAGAGCTGCAGCTCCTTCAGAGTTTGTCACTCCTGGACCCACTGAACCCTTCTCAGCTTTTCTGCTGAGCTGGGTGTGATAAAAAAACGTCACAACTCGGG
>VYXC01004322.1:1679-32932 GCA_013397175.1 Platysteira castanea | reverse complement strand
ATGTCCAGAGACTGACAGAGTGAGGCCTCCTTATTACCTCTTGGTTGATAGCCAGATCACATGACAGGGATGCCAAATGCCTTGCTTCAGTACCGTCCAGCATTACATCATCACCTGCAGCATCCCAAATACAGATCATCCAACTTGCTACAGATTCATCAGACCGTTGGGTGTAGTCCTTTCTTAGGCTCCAAAGGTCCTTTATGGACATAGACTCAGTAAATGTTTCTGTGCCTGAGTTAGTTGCTTGCTTTGAGGATCCTTCCCCCACATCATCATCATCTTTCACTGGATGATTGGTTTTGGTTGTGTGCTTTTTCCTTGTGAGAGGAGTAACTGTCATTGGCTTAGGCTCACTGTCTGGTTTGGCTGCAGCCTGAGTGACCGGAGTGTCTGCTGATTTATCTTCCTGCCCCTCTGCCTTTACCTGTTGCCCTACAGTACCTAGCAACTTGCGATAAGCATGTGCCAAGGCCCAGCATATTGCAATGAGCTTTTTCTCCTTAGAGTCATCATTGCATTTCTCTTTCAGATATTTTCCCACCTCAGCTGGGTTCTGAATTTGTCCAGGGGGGAAAGTCCAAGCTATTGGGTCATAGAATTCTTTCAGGGTTTGGCCCATATCCTCCCATTTTCCACACCACTCGGGATTTTCCATGCCTGGGTCAGGTGTCTCATCAGAATCAGTTACCCTGGAAAACTCAGCCCTCATTCTAGACAAGCTGCAAATGATATAGAGGAAGCTTACCAGATAAAATACCAGGAAGGTGGTCTCTTTAACATCCAGGGGAAACTGAACATTCTCAAAAGGTAATGTATCAAATTTAAAGGGGAAGGAGATGAAAGGCTGGGAAACCCCATCCCCTCCTCCTCCTCTAACAAACTGGGTGCAATTACTAATAAACCCCCAAAACAGGCTACTGAAATTAGGACTGGGATTAGGACAGAGAAACCACCAATCATACACATTTTGAACAACTGCCAGTACCTCTGTTAACTTCTTAGAAATCATTATCACCGAGCACAGCAAAATAAGAATCCGGTTTCATGCCCCTGCTCTGTAAAAGTTACAAACCAGGGACAAAATCTGTGCAATTTGTGGATAAGCAAACAAGCCTAGGGACCAAAAAGACAGCAGTACCTCAAACAGGCCTAGGCACCGGAAAGACTTTAGTGCCTCAAGCCAGAGAGACATTACGAACTCAACCAACACGGTGACTACTTTACCTGAATACAAAGTAATTAAAACCAAGACAAAATGTAATCACTTTTCTCCAAGCTACATACTGGGCGCCAAGAAATNAACCTGGGAAGATTATAAAGTCCTTCTGTGGGTGTGGTCTCTCTCCTCCTCCTTGGAGCTGGGTTGGCCTGGGCCCCCTCCTGGCCTAAGATGGAAAGTTTTCCCAGTAAGTTTTGGTGTTCTGATTTTGAAACAGTCCAGAAGCGAAGAAGGGAGAAGCCAAAGTCCCAGAAAGAATCTTAACTCTCAGTCTCTCTCCAGAGAAACAGAGCCCAAAAGCCAAGAGAAGCAGAAAGGGTGCTTCCTTCGCTCCTCAGCAGCAGCAGCAGCTAATCTCTGTGTCCTTGAAGCACAAACTGTTTTGAAAAGTTCGCTCCCGTTTTTTTCTCTCTCTCTTGCACCCAGTTAAAAAGGCACAGAAAGGCTCAGAATCATATCTGGGCATAGAGCCATGATAGGGGATACAGCAGCATAAAGTTACCCCAAGACAATGGTAAACTCCATTTCTGAAAGAAACACTGATGTGTTGCCTGTTTCTTACCTTTTGCAAGGGAGTATCACAAAAACCTTCCATATTTGCAGTTCATCTGTAGAGTGATTACATTTTTAGTCATAACTAAATAAGTAAAATGTGTTCAGCATAAAATAATGTTCCTTTAATTCAGCTGTGTGTGAAACAGATTGTGTGACTCAATATTACTAATATTTGTATAGAGCAGATTATATCCAACTACTCATCCATACTATGCTGTGTCCGTGGAGACACAATAAAGAGGCTCTGACACCTGCCAGGTTCAGCAGAAAGAAGCAAATGACGTCGGTTTATTGGCACTACATTATTTTTAAACACATTCCAACACTACAAGGGATTGGAGAGCATGCCACTTCCCTCTCCATCTTTACTGGAGAAGAAAGGTGCCCATCAAAATGGTTTTATCACAAAAGGAATGAAAAACAGAAAATACCGTTAAGTAAACATTGGCTCTATTTACATAAACTGTGTGAGAAAATATCTGACTCCAAGGTTAAAAACAGAAGGCTTACAGAAAAACAAGGCTTTAGCAAAAACCCAGGGCAACACTATGCTACTCCACTTTTCTCAAAAGCCCAAAGGTTACAGATTTCTTTGCACTTCTTGCTCACAGGAATAAAAAATTATACTTTTCTGAAGTTCTTTGGGACACTATGAATAATGATTTTATCTCTGCACACAGTAGACCTATAGAACACATATATTAAAGATTAGAATGTTATGTGGTGTGGATTTGAAGCCTGACTTTTGCAGATGAGAGATACAGCATGAGACTACAAGTTGTCTCCAATTCTAGAGATGGAAGAACATAGATTTATAAATGAAAACACTGCCTGCATAATTTTAGCTTCAAATGCACCTTTTGGAAGCTATTTTTGGAATGTTTTTTCATTAATATTTGGTAAAATTCATGTAATTACAGTCCAGAAATGCTGCTCTGCTTTTTGTTTGATTTAACTACATGACTATGATGATGAAAATGGATTGCTTCCTGAAAATGAACTTCTTACTTCACTCAGACTGCATTTTGCCTAGATTTTGGGTCATTCTGAGATTTCCCAATTCACTCTGTACATAGGTGATTTTCCTTAAAAGCAAACAGAACATACTAATAGTTAAAAAAAACAAGTAAAAAATTGTTACCAAGCCTTCTAATTGTTACCAAAACCCAACCAAACTCACTTGAACCTGTTAGAGAACCAGCATAAATGTTTAGAATGGTTATTATGTCCACAGATTCCCCTCTACTGAACAATGAGTTCCACAGAATTTCATAAAATTTTATTGCAGATTTATCTACCAAAAACCAGGATTTAATTTAGTAATTCTGTAGATTTTCTAAAATAAGTTTTTACAGAATTCTTCTGGTTTCATTCTGGTGATGGTTCCATAAGGAAAAATGGGAAAGTTTTGGAAGCACCTGCATTAATCTGTCTTTGGGATAGGATGTGCTCTGCAGTGATGTCCTGGAAGTGCTTGGTCTGTACAGCAGTAACGTAATTATGGCCAAAAAATTTCAGCAACCTGTGCTCTCATACTGCTACAGGAAACAAATGCTGATCAACTGCATTGTTGGATCAGGTATGAGTTATGGATGTCACCTACTTGAATTTCTGTCAGGCCTTTCATATGCTCCTCCACAACATTCTTACCTCTAAACTGCAGACATAAGGAATTGGTGGAGAAGGAATTGACTGATTCACATCAGTTGCAGTGAGGGTGGTGAGGCACTGAAACAGGTTGCCCAGAGGAGCTGTGGATACCCCATCCGTGGAAGTGTTCAAAGTCAAGTTGCACTGGGTGTTTGAACAATCAAGTCTAGTGAAAGTTGACTCTGTTCATTGCAGGGAAGTGGGACTATATGAGCTTTAAATGTCCTTTCCAACACAAAACATTTTGTGATTTGATGATTCGATATTTAACATATTTGCCATCTGGAGAGAAGAAGGACGTAGGGCAAGGGTATCTGTAAATAGGTTACAGGCATATGGAACATTCATTATCTCTGTTACTAGCATGTCTATAACTGAAAATATGATGATACCTTCCTATTAAATTGTAGGGCAATGACATACGAGCTAATGGTGTTGCTCTGCATTTACACTCCTGCACAGAGATCAGGATTCAACTCCTTGTACTTAATCATCCCAATAATAATGGTTTATATTATAAATTCTATCACAGTTTGTACAGAGACAGATGAGCAGCAATGGATGCCTTTGGATATTAGACAATGAATGGATATTTATCATACCAAAATCTGGACATTTTTATATTAAATAAATGGCAGTAAAGCATTGCACAGTTTATAATCCTAATTAAATTGTTGTATTTTTAGTATGGAAACCTTGAAAACTACAAGCATTGATCTATGATGAATGATGCAGTCATTTTGTACTGTAGGGTTAATGGCTTTTCTTGCCATGCAGGGCTAATTTAAGGAAGGTTAATCCCAGACAGTCTAAGACTCTACTTCCTTTCCTTTCTAGTGTAGAAATGTAATACCAGTAAGACAGTTTTCCTGAGTACTTTAACCTTTTTTTAAGAAATACAATGACATTAGTTATTGTGTATGGTGTAGGTCAAATTTTTCTGTCTTTCGTGTGGAAGGAAAATAACTTTTCCAGTTAAAGAATAATTAGGAAGTATTGAACTCTTTCAACTCTTCGACCCTGTCTATCAGTGTAAAAGCTTTGCACTTCAAAACAGGAAAAGGTATTGAGCAGTTGTGGTTACCTGAGACCATGTGTCAGATGGAAAGGAAGTCTTGAGTCACCTATACAGGATAAAAGAATGCACAAAATTTCTGATTAGTGTCCATCCACTACTGGAATAGACCAAGCATAATACTGCATCTTCTGTGGTACAGAACCTCCCTAGGCATCTGTTACTCTGTGATGCACTTTTTCCAGCACATCTGCCCAAACACATTGGTGCCTCGCTCCAACATGAACCCTCCTGAGGTCCAGTTAAAGGATGGAGTGTTCTTAGATTTTCTGAGCATTACTGTCTGGTGGCTATGATTAGAGTATGACTCACATACAGACACAATGCCGAATTCACAGTGGTCATCGCTACTTTCATTCAAAAATGAGCAAGTGAAAAGCACCCCACTGCAGAAGAAAGATAAAGGATGTTTTAAAGATAAAATTCCATTGACTTCAGGACCAGAAGGAAAACGTATGGGAAGTGAAAAGTGGGTCAGATAAGTAAGTGTGAGGGTAGAAGTACAGCATAAGCTTAAGAAAAAACAAAATATGAAATGATCATGAAAATTATGTAAGTACCATGGAGTAGTGTACCAGCAATAAGGAGAAGGAAAAATTATTGGTTTGCTGGGATATGTTTGATGCACCTCTGGATGGGGTTTGCCCTGGCACACTGGTGACTCACACTGAGCCTGCTGCCAACCAGCACCCCCGAGTCCCCTTCTGCAGGGCTGCTCTCCAGCCACTCCTCTCCCAGTCTGTGTTCGTGCCAGGTGCTACTCAATGCCAGGGACAGTGTCCGGTGTCTGTTCTAAAATTTCATGGCCTTCCGGAAGGCCTCTTGTCCCATGAGAGAGTCAACAGCACCTTCCAGTTTGGAATCATCAGCAGTCTCTCTAATGGTGCATTCAACTCCTGCGTCCAGGTCATTGACAAATATATTGAACTAGAATTGAGCCCTGAGGAACACCTCTGGTGACCAGCCTCCAGCCACCTGTAGCCCCATTCACTGCAATCCTTTGAGCTCTGTCCTCCAGACAGTTCTACCAGTGCACCATGACCCTACTCATTCCACAGCTGGACAGCTTGTCCAGAAGGATGTTGGGAGGGACAACATAAAAAGTCTTATTAAGACCAGAAGAAATACCTCTATCAACTTCCTTTCATGCACTAAGTGATGAAGGTTCCCATATCTCTCTTTTGAGGATGTTTGTGAGTGCAAAACAAGATATCAGATTGCCTCCCCATTGGCCACCGTCTCTGTGTGTCCTTCTTTAGTTTCTGTAATCTTATGAATTATAATCTTCTCAGTTTCACCCACCTTATTTCTGACAGAGGGCAGTGAGGGCCCACTGCTTCATATAGGAAGATGAGCAGGAAGTCGAGCACAGTAACAAGGCAGATGGAGCACGGATCTCAGTGAAAAGGAGGTGGGATGGGAATGGGGTAAGTCCAGGTCAGGATCAGTGTCAGAGGCAGATATTGGTGTCAGATACCCCACTGTACATTATGTTCTGGGTGTGGACTCATGGATTTGGATGTTTCTGGTTTTGATAGGCATCTACTGTTGCTGAATGGATGCGCTGGCAAACTGGTGCATGGCTTGTTCTTCCTCTTTGCTGCTTTTTCAGTGCCTCTTGATAAAGGCTATATTTGTCAATATGGGAACCTTTAGCAAACAGTGGTATGGCTCTTAAATGAAGGGAATCAGTAAGAACTTCCTGAAGACAAGAGATATTCTGAGAGGTTTCAAACTATATTCCCCATCAGACATGGAGCAGGTATCAGTTAACCAAGAAATAGTAACAGCTTAAACCACTCATTCTCACCTATCAGAAAGTCTGTCATATGTGAGGGTTTCTGATAGGTTTTGGAATAAGCTTGTGTTCAGGGAGTTTCTTTTTCTGTTGGGGCTTCTCATCTTTCTCTGTCATTGAAGGTAAGGCACACTGCCTTACAGCACTATCTCCCCTACTTTCTCTAGCGTGGTAGACATGCCCATTACAGAGGTTTGTGAGCCATCCAGCAACACAGAAAAAGGTTCTTTAGTACAAGCAATATTTCTCTGTTCACTAGTCACAGGTTTTGTGGTCTGAACAGTCACTTTCTGGAAAAGAGGGGCAATTCCATGTTTACCTAATGACAATGTTTTCCATCTAAAGCTGGAGGATACAAAAATTTGAAAACTTATTTCTTACTCTGTGTGTCTTCTGCTTAGTTGTAAAGAAAAGTCCAATTACAAATGCTTCAGTAATCACACAGAGGATTCCATTTTACGGATGGTTGAACTGGAAAATAAAAAGTCATTACCTGTGAAATATTCTAATTAAATTCTTGGTGGCAGGGTCAAATGTACTTTTAAAAGCAATGTTTAAAAGAGGTTATAGTTTCAAGGGTAATATTTTTTTCTTTTCATAATTTCCAAATATACTCTTCATTGGAATTAGAATTTTGTGAGGGTTAATATGCTTTTCTCAAGTTCAACAGGTGTTGGAAGTATGTGTGAAGCATGTAGTTTCCAGTATGCAGATTTTACCTCGGGCAGAAGAAACACAGAAATCTGAATCTTGAGGCAAATCTGAAGATCACAATTCTGAAATGCTGTTTAAAAAGTAGACCTATCCAACACTGGAAAGGATGGCTTGGACTGCTTTGGAAAGTTCATGTAAGTCTGGCATTTCTGCTCAAAAAATTACTTCCCTGAAGCCATTAAATATTCTTTTTTTGTGATTTTAGAAAGTGGGTTTCGTTGCTACTGTACTCTTCTTAGCAGTGAAAATACAGAGAGAGATGAGTGTAATATCTCTTCCCATGTATCACCAACAGAATTACTAGGAGAGCTGCATTCACTGAAAGCTCTACAAATAATTTCTGTAAAAAAAAAGAAAAAAAAATTGTTTTCCTGGGTGTCACAATTACACCAGAAAGCATGTTTGCAGAGTTCTGTGAGTAAATATTATTCTGAAAAATTCTTTATTACAACAAAAGAATTGGCCCTCCTTTACTCACTGTTGTGCTAGAGGACAGTAGAAAATATGGATTTATTTGAAAGTGAAGCAGGACAGAAGAAGATAATGTAGCGCAAAAGTAGCCATGGAACCACTCTATTTTTTTACTGTCATTTTCAGAGTGACATTATTTTATTAATAATTTTGAATATTTATCAATGAATTTTGCAATCATTAATAATATGAGAAGCAGTAACCACAATCATCATCGTCATAATCATTGTCCTCTTCATTACTTTCCCCTTGACACTGAATCATAGAATAGTTTGGGTTAGAAGGGACATTTGAAACTCATCTAGTCCAACCTTCATGCAATGAGCAGGGGCGTCTTCAACTAGACCAGGTTGCTCAAAAGCCCATTCAACCTGACCTTGAATATTTCCAGGGATGGGGCACCCACAGTGTCTCTGGGCAAACTGTTCCGGCTTTTCACCTATCTAGACTCAATTTATCCTTGTCCTGTTGCATCAAGTCCTACTAAAATGTCTGTCCCCACCTTTCTTAAAAGCACCCTGTAAGTATTGAATTATGGCAGTAAGGTCTTCCTGGAGTCCCGTCTTCTCCAGTCTTTCCTCACAGAAGAGGTGCTCCAGCCCTTTGATCATCTTCCTGCCCCTCCTTTGGACTTGCTCCAACAGATCTGTGTCTCTCCTGTGCTGAGGGCCCCAGAGCTGGGTGTAGCACTCTGCAGGGGTGTCTCACCAGAGCAGAGTAAAGACATAACATCATCTCCCTCCATCTGCTGGCCACAATGCTTTTGATGCAGTCTGGTTGACTTTTGGAGCAGTGAGTGTACGTTGCCAAGACACATTCAGGTTTTCATCCACAAGGACCCCCAAGTCCTTCTTGTCCCTGCTGCTCTCAATCCACTCATCCCCCAGCCTTTGCTGATACTGGGGATTGCTCCAGCCCAGGTGCCACACCTTTATGTCACCTTGTACCTCAGGAAGTTTTCATGCGTTCACTCCTGAAGCTTGTCCATGTTCTCCTGGATGACATCCTGTCCCTCAGGAGTGTCAGCTGCACCACTTACCTTGGTGCAAACTTCCAGAGGTTTCACTTGAGATGTCTGCATATCACTGATGAAGATAGGTCCCTGTAAATTTGCAAAAGGAAATCCTTTCTGGTCACCCTGGGTCGCCTCAGATAACTAGACTGCTATTTCTATATCCCCTATTTTGGCTTTTGATAGCAAATTGTTTAGTTACAGGAGCTAGTCCATGCATATTGCTGAACAAACAGTAATTTGGTGTCAGGTAGATCTCTTCAATTCTGCCTTGAGTATTTAGTATTTAAATTTATGCCAGTAATTTTACATCAGTTTTGTCATAATTTATTACATCTGTATGTCTTTTAGTTACCTTACCTTTTTTATTTCTTCAATAGTTTGATATTTCAGCTTAAGAAAATAATTTTTCTTGCAATTTCTCCCACTCACTGTGTGACAATTATTTGAAAACTGAGGAATGACTTTGTGTGTGTGTGACCTGGTTCAATTACACCTGCTCTGCTCCTATCCTTGTGAACAATTTGGTCACTTTTACATGCACAGGGGTTCTAACAAAGGCTATTGTAAGCAGATGCCAAGAAGTCAGTTCACCAGTCTTTTACTCTTGGAATTCCTGTGAGGGCAATGGAGATACTGATTTATACTGTCATAACTGACAATGAAGCCAGTTCATGCAATCTGCCAGGGTGTCACCACTGACATATTGTTTCAGGAAAATAGTGACTATGTTATGAATCCTACCTAAAAAGAGTGCCTTGTGGGCGACTTTTGCCTATTTTCTCTAAGTAGGCTTGTTCAGATTTAAATGGAAAGTAGTATGAACTCTAGGGGCAGACTTTGTAAAAATTCTGGTGTTTAAAGTAGTAGACAGACACTGAGTGGGCCTTTGAAAGCTGCTTTGGGGTCTCTTTTTCCACAAAATCTGTATGCTGATATACAGCTTTGGTAACTTCAGAACATTTACATGGGAAATTCCTTCGTCTTTAAGAACCTCATCACTTTTGAAGTTGTCCATTATGATGCCTCTGCAATACTGTGATAATGTTCTAATGTCATGAGATAAAATACATCACAAGCTCAGATTTCATGCTCTGGGAAAAACACTTAAGAGTCCTTGTTTTTTGAATGTTCTCATATCCAGACAAGAACATTTTCCTGGAAGCTTAGGAATATACTCTTGGCAAGTTTAGAATCCATTTGTAGTTCTTGACTGTCCATTTTCGGAGGGGTAAATGAGTAATTTTGAATGCCATGAAAGATGACACCGTATGTGGGGTGTTTTTTCAGGGAGACCATGGTTAATGAGTTTGTGGAAGGAACGTGGAAAGACTGTATTGGACTGACTGCAATAAAGAACTGTTCAAAAGAACACTGATTTGCACAAGAAACCCTCTCTTTACTGTGTTATATCTTTAGTGCAGGGACAGTAATTTTTCCTCTGCCTTTGCATGGTATAGGTTGTGTGACACTGTTTGCAGTAGTATAGAAAAAAAAAATTGCAGTAATAGTAGTCTGCAAAATTACTGAGTGTGTAGTCTTCTCGTGTACTTGGACTAGAAAAGATGCAATATACACATTGCTTGGAGTGTGTACCTCTAACATACAGACATATAGGGACCTTGCACAAAACTACTATAAATATAATTTTTAAAGGCTGATAAGTAAACAACTGAAATGCCACATTTTTTTTTTTCTGGAATATAGCAAGGTAAAAACATCACATAAATCTAAAAATTTTTGAATTATAATTCTTTCTTATTTAAAATTTACAAATATGACTATTGCTACTGTCACCTTCTTAATGTAATTTCAAGTTTTGCTACTACTACATAGAATTTCAGACAGGGTCATAATGGTTTAGATGAAGATTTCAAAAACCAATTTGGTACATTACAAACTTCCCATGAAACAGACAAGATTCCCCTTCAGTGTCAAATATGTTGTGACTCACATGAGTGCAAATGGAATGCCGAGTTGACTGAAAGATTGCTACTGGAGAGTTTTGTACTGTCCTGACAGTGAAGTAAAAGCCAATGAAGCAAGGTACCAGGCATCAGGAACCAGCATGAGGGCTGACGGTCCTCTAATGTTCACTTTCTGAACACAAGTGTTGACCCAAAGATTTTTTCCTGGCAACAACACAATGGCTCTTTACAGCTCTGCTAATTGAATCCTAAGCAAGAAAAGAAGAAAAATAAAATTGGCAGAGAGAAAGAGAGAGACATACACACACACACACACACAGAGAGAGAGAGAGAGAGAAAGAGAGAGAGAGAGAGAGAAAGATTTTTTAAGATTCAAAGGCAGTTTTGAGCTCTTTTTTCCACATCATCCCAATGAAGTCTGAATAAGCCTTGCTCAAATCAAGCACTTTATCTACAGATCCAGAGCAAATGTGGTGTAGCTTAGAAATGCCTTCGAATTCATAAAAGACCTGAACAAGACCCTTTTAGGCTTATGGGCATATTCCTCATTATAAAAGTCTTTGTATCTGGTGGGAATATATCCTTGAGAAGTCTGGAGGAAAGCTTCAGGGCAGAACAGGTCACAGCTGGCTGTCTGTGAGCAAGAGCACCGTCATTTCCCAAAGCAATTGCAGAATAAATGCATTGGGAGAAATGTTCTGTGAACCGTGGCCTGACAGCCTCAGTCTGTCACTATGTGACAGGAGCATGTGAGGAATGGTAAAATGAAAGCGGCAGGCAGTATGTATAGAGACCAGCAATTACACTAAGATAAAGAGAAGTTGGACTGCAAAATGTCCATGGTCATCTTGTATGGTTTTTGTCAGCTTTGCTTCTTTGCTCCTTCCAAGTGGCTGATTTTTTTATTTGCTTGGGGTTTTTTGTTTAGCTGTCATTTGTTTGGTTGTGTTTTGTTTTGTTTCTGTTTTCTAATCTATCCCTTCTTGAGATACTTATATTTTCCTGATCTCCTTACACACAGTTGCAGACAGTGAAATTCATGCTATCTTTGGCATATTTGGACCAGGGATGAGGTTTTCCTCTGGATGGCTATTTATGATTTTATTATAGAGATACTTTCACTAGCTTGGCCTTTGGCAGTGCTAAAAGTCTGTTAATATCTGCCATGAAATGCCTTTTTGAGGCATATAGTTACACTGGAGTGTTTCTTTGCAGTGTTGAGGGACCAAACATATTCACAGCTTAACCATTCAGTCACCAAAGCTATGCACTGGCAGTAATCTTCTGTTTTGCATTCCAAAGATTGGCAGTAAAGCTGTGGACAGCACTGTGAAGAGCGGTTGGCCATGTCAGGGCAAGCATGAGTCCTCCCTCAGTTCACCAATGAGCAAACATGATCTGATTCCAGTCCCAGACCATGACTTGCTGTAGCCTCAGTCAGTTCATGCAGAAGAGAAATCTGGCAGGCACAAACTGGCATAAATTTAACTCTTAGACCTCTCTCTCCCGTTTCTCACTTTTTCCAGGGTTCTGGGACAACTTTTTCAAAGTTTTGTACGTCTTGCTTCTACACAGAGAATGTCCGAGCCATAACCTACTGACCTCAGCATGTGCAGAAAGTGCAATCTCCCACCACCAACTCCCACTCTGCTCAGTCCTGTGGGGATGCTTCCTTCCACATAGTGTGTGTATCGCTTGGTCCTTTTTGTCTTTCACATTCTTATCAGAGTATGCTCTGCCTATCAGTGATTATTTTGCCTGTTAACTCTCCTAGAGTTTTTTAGATTGTTCCAGACTATCCTTGTTTCTGCAGCCATTCATAGACACAAATGTTATAGGAAGACTTGTGGCAACTCTCTTGAGATGGCTGTGGAGGAAGACTTTCTAGAAAGAGAGATGAGTGAACAAACAAGAATTTTTAATTTCTTTCTGTTGTGTTTTTCTGATGATTGTATCTTTTCTGGGTGCATGGAAATATCAAAATGTTAGAAAAACTCTCGTCATGTGAAGAAATGTTCATTCTGTTCTGAATTATTTCCTTGAAGTGCTTTTTTCTTTCCTTTATTGATAAATACTCATTTAGTGTAATTTAATGTTATTGCCACTTTTCCTCTTGTCTTTCCAGCTGCCGTGTGTTTGGTCAAATTCCCAGATTTCTTAATTACAAAAAATCCTTTCCCTGGGAGAAGCTTGGAAAAGATTTAGGGATAAAGAAAATAAAGACTTCAAAAGTAAATATGACCCTCAAGATCCAGCCTTTTTTTGGACGTATTTTTCTATCATTTTGGTCTGAGAAATGAGACGTGTCTCTAAGAAGGTTTCAGTAGTAATTTCCAGGCTACAGTCTAAAACTCTAATAACTAACTCTGCAAAACATGACAGCTAGTACAAATCTTCTCAAACTTGGAAAGAAAATGGTGTGTAGCTAAAGCTCAGCTGTGAAACATGCAGAGCTGGCTTTAAGGTAACTGCCCTCTAGCACTTCAAGTTTTGAATTCTACCATTTCTTCCCATTAACAGGCCTTCAAGATGAAAATATATACAGAATGTGAGTTTCAGTTTAGTGCATGGCTGTATTTGACAGAACCTTTATCCTGATTGTGTAAGTTTAATTTGAAAACCAATTACTTCTAAAATTGCTTCTGCTTCTGCCTATTCTGCTACTATAACTGCTTTACTCTGTGTTGTGCTAGAAGTTTGCTTTATTTTTACTAATATTTGGAATAGAATAGTAGAGCATATGCTGAAAACTTATTTCACAATCAGATTTGTTTCCTTTATATGTTCCCACACCTTTTATTCCTTTTTGTAATTCATCTGATCAGAAAGGGCAAATTATTTCATGCAACAAAATGCCTCTTTCAAAATATGCTCTGTTGAGCAATTTTTTCCAAAATCTTAAAGGAGTTTCTGAAAGAATAGATCTAAATACGTGACAGATGTTCCTTCTTTTCCCAGCCCTGTGAAAATCCATCTTGTAGTTTTACTCTGGAGCTGAAGGGGGAGGCATGTGGCTCTGGGACAGCCAGCCAAGACAAACTTTCCTGTCTTTCTATGTAGGTGAGATTTGGAGGCTCCAAGAGTGGAATTCCCAACCCCATTTGGCTCCTGGCATTCCTGCTGGGACACAACAGCTGTGAAAGCTATGGGCTTCCAGGTATTCTGCAGCAGAGCTGAGAATTTGGGAATGAAATTGTTGATGCTGGATCCAGGGCATCCAAATCATGGAAACTTGACATGTTGCCTTGAAGACCCAGATGCATTTTCAGAGGAATTATCATGATGCTGCTTCAGCTTCCCCTGAAATTTCTTCAGCTTCACCTACAAATCAATGGGGCCTCATGGGATTCATCCAAGAATCTCCAGAGAGCTAGCTAATGTCATCACAAAATCTCTCTTGATAATTTTTGAGCAGTCTTGGGAATCCAGAGAGGTCGAGCTAATGGGAAGCTGGTGAATACAGTCACTGGTCACAGCCAGCACAACTTCATTAAATGAAAGTCCTGCTTGTCAAAACTGATTCCCTTTTACAACAACGTAGCCCACCTAGCTGATCAAGGGAAGCCAGTGGATGTAATCTTCCTGGATTTCAGTAAAGCTTTCAATACTGTCCCTCTGAGCATCATTATGGACAAACTGCCTGTAAAAAGCACACGGCAGGATAAACACATCATGTGATGGGTGAGCAACCGGCTCACAGGTGAGGCACAAAGGATTATAGTGAATGGGGTGACACCAGACTGGAGACCTGTCACTAGGGGTGTTCCACAGGGCTCCATCCTCAGCTCTGTGCTCTTCTGCATCTTCATAAAGGACTTGTACACAGGACTGGAAGAGATGCCAAGCAAATTCACAGACGATATGAAACTGGGAGAAGCTGTTGACTCCTCGAGGTCAGGAAGGCCCTGCAGAGAGACCCTGGCAAAAGAGAGGACTGGGGACTGGGCAGGCACCATATGAAATTCATATGAACCATATGAAATTCAGAAAGGGAAAGTCCTGGATTCTGCACCTGGGGTGGGGCAACTCCAGATGTACAGACAGACTGACAGGTTGGAGGGCAGAAATGAGTGCAGGAAAGGGATTTGGGTGTCCTGGTCAATGGCAAGTTGAACACGAGTCAGCAGTGCCCTGGCAGCCAGGAGGGCCACCCGTGCCCTGGGGGGCACCAGGCCCAGCATCGCCAGCCGGGCAAGGGAGGGGATTGTCCCGCTCTGCTCTGCACTGGGGCGGCCTCACCTCGGGTGCTGGGGCAGGTCTGGGTGCCACAATACAGAAAAGACACTGAGCTGTTAGAGAGTGTCCAAAGGAGGGCACGAGGATGGTGAAGGTCCTTGAGGGGAAGCCGTGTGCGGAGTGGCTGAGGGGACTTGGTCTGTTCAGCCTGGAGAAGAGGAGATTGAGGAGAGACCCCGCTGCAGTTACAACTTCATTGTGAGAGAAAGCAGAGGGGTCTTGTGGCAGCTGAGCCAGTGGCGGTGGAGGCCAAGGGGCCAAAGAGCTCCAGAGCAGGAGAGGCCTTTTGAAGGGCCAGCTCCAAAGTTTAAGATCACTCTGACTCAGGGTGAGAAAAGCCTTCCTCATCAGGTTTTGTGGTTCTGTGCAGATTTGGTCTGTCTGGTTGGCCCGTTGGCCATATGCCCCTTTTACCCCTTAAAAGGTTGTTGTTATATTACCCTGCCTTCTCTCCGCCCCTGTACCCTCAAATCACTGGTTAGTGGTGCTCTGCCCACATCCTCTCTGTATCCCTATATAAGTTTGTCATGGCGTTCAGTTCAGGTTCTCCATCTGTGGATCCCTTCGTTGTGGCTTTGCAAGAAATCCTTCAGAATTCTCTACAAGGAATACCTCCTGACTCTTTGCCTCTCGGTAATGCATGAGCTACCAGCTTGAGTGTTATGGTGTGCTTTCGTGCCTCCATCGGCACGGGTGTGAAAGTCAGCCTGCTAGTGTGCGAAGCGGCACCACTGGAGTGATCTCTAGCCAGGGATGCTTTTGGGAAAACGCGGTGACCTCCCCACCTGCACCACGTTAAAGGGGCAAGTACTGATTTCTTCTCTGTGGTGACCAGTAACAGGACTTGAGGAAAAACCATGAAGCCGAGGCAGGGGAGGTTTTGGGTGGATATTAGAAAAAAGTTTCTTAACCCAGAGGTTGGTTGGGCACTGGAACAGGCTCCCCCAAGGAAGTGGTCACAGCACCAACCCTGACAGAGTTCAAAAGGCATTTGAACAACGCACTTGGGCACATGATGGGGCTGGTGCTGTGCAGGACCAGGAGCTGGATTCTGATGATCCCTCTGTGTCCCTTTCAACTCAGCATATCCTGTGAATCTGTGAAAGTGAAGATTAACACTCTGCATAAATTCTACTGGATTTTTAAAATTCTTATTAGAAAACGTGGAAATAAAAATAAGGGAAATTGATTGATTTTCACAGACGAAGTTGTGCCTGGAAATGAAAGTAATTTCAGTTGTATCAAGAGCTAAAAGGGTAGGCTATGTCATTCAGTCATTAACTTTGAATTACATTCAGTTTCTGTCAAACAGAAAACAAGGCCTTCTGCTCAAAGCTCTGCAGACTGTGTATTTACTCCATTTTTCCACTGTAAATTGTAAGGAGACCGGTTTGAGCTCAAGTGAATCATCAAGCTCTGTGATTTTTAAAAATTGGTCTCAATGCAGTAATGAAAAGTTTTCTTTTCCCCACCACCTCTACCAAAGAACTGCCCTGGTGGATGGTTAGATGGCACTGTGCCTAGCAATAAAGTGATGCAAGGCTGAACCAATATTGCTGTAGTAAATGTAGCCCAGAATCCCCAGTGCTCTGAATAGCCTCATGCCCCAGGGCAGTACATGTGATTCAAGACAGAAACTTGAGAGAATATCTCCTGATGTTACTCCCCCAAACCTTAAGAAATACAGTTTGAAAAAAATCCTGGGACTTTGCAAAAATGTAACAAAAATCAAGCAAGGTCTTCATGAATATAGTGGAAATGAACTCTCCTCCTCTATTTACTTTACCTTATCTTATTTATCTGCATAGCTCAGGGACTGAACTATGATAAGTCTGAAGTTCCAATGGGAAGCAGGGAACACGTGTAATTGTTTTCAGAGTTCTCTGATTCCTTTGCAGAGTTTTGCTAAATTCTTAAAGATTTTCTGAGGATGAGGTAAAACCTACTACAGCAGCAAGACATTGCAATTACAGTAATTTTGGGATCTTTCAGTTTATTTTTGCAGGAAGTACCAATCTTTACATATGAAGACAAACCCCTCCCGTTTTAGTACCCTGTTCTTCAGTTCATTAGTTCCCTTAGTTGATAAAGATGCCTCTTGTAGAAAGTTCCCATATACTTCAGCCTGTGCAGACACCAAACTGCTCAGCCAGCAAGATGAGGTAATCAAAAATCATAGTTTCTGAAGCCTAAATAAACATATCCTGCCTCTTGGGAGGGCTCTCAAGTTGGGCTTATTGCTACACCAACTGTAGTCGGTGTGGCTTTTGGATGGTTTGAGCAGAACAGCTGCAAGTTTGGAACGGTTGTGTTTCACTGAATGTACCATGTAAATATACCTTCAGCAGACCAATATTGTGGAGAAAAATCCCTCTTCATTAGGTCTGGCTTGCTTGTGATTAAGAACATTTGCTGTTCTATTCTGTTACATGCCCAACTGAATTAAAAACCCAGTGTGTTGATACAGAAATGAATATGGAGGCTTAAGTCTCAATACATCCATGTATTGAGAGTGATGGTTACTTGCAACCAAAAATACACAGGAAAAACGGAAAACTTCTACTTCATATTACTTGAACAAGGAAGATGAAGAGGGCAGTCTTGCTTTGGAGGGAGAGAAACCACATATATAGCAATTGACAAATGTGGCACAAACAATCAAAGGCTCTTAGCATCAGGCTCTGAAGTTAACCATGACACATATGACTTATGTGTGCATTATGAGCGTGGCAGAGTGCATCCCAACAGATGCCACTGTGGCTCCAGAGGAGAGGCTCTTTGAATCCATTTGTGGCCAGGAAGAACAAGGATGTACTGGTCACTGCTGAGGCTCATGGTTGCCATTCTTCTCCCTTATGCCTTTTCCTGGTCATCTGCTGAGAACTGGACGGGTCCTTTCAGCACTAGGCCCTTCTTCTACCCACTCCCTGCTCTCTCTTGCCATTTTTGTAGCTGTTGTCCATGGAAGGGTCACTCCAACAGCTCAACCCCCTCGAACAGCCACGTCCTCCCCACCTCCATCCTTCCCTTCCTGGGTTGTGTAGAGTAGGTAGGATGGAGAAATTCTTAAGGTGTACTTTAGTGCCCTGGAACTTGCACTGGGCACACTCCTGTGCTGTTACCCAGCCGAGTGAGCTGATTGCTCTACTCTTCACCTCTGCAAATATCCCTTAGCCTGACAGCTCTACAAATTGTAATTTGTTCAGTTAAGATAGTTTTCCCTTGTTTGTGTAGAAAATGATGATAGACAAATTTGGAGCTCCCTGAATTCTATTTGTGCCTTGGGAAGGGGATAAGTGTGTGGTGGCATTTGTATGCCCTCCAGGATTTGAAGATGCAGAAATTCTGATGGAGTGAAATTCTCACTGGGTGAAGTGTTCATTCTCAGTTCACTTTTAGCCCTCCAAGTTGCAGCATTACTGTTGCATATTGCTCGGATAAAACTTGGATGCCCCTGATTACAGGGCAGGAACTCCTTTGTGGAAACTTATGGTAACACATTTAATTTAAACTGCTTTGGTGGTGACAAAACCTTGGTATGAAAATTTAATCTTATAATCGCTTCTGAGCCACCTAATTTTTAAGGGGGAAAAAAGAAAAAAAAAGAAAAGAAAAGAAAAGGAAAGGAAAGAAAAGAAANAAAAAAAAAAAAAAAAAAAAAAAGCTGTAGTGCTGCTAAAGACTTTACTCCCCTTCAAGGGCAGGCTGTTCCTACTGGTTCAAATTTCAGTGGGCTGTGATTTTTTGGAAATGATTGCTTATGGCTGAGTTTTTTTCAAAGACTATATAGACAGTATGGATTCTAAAGTTTGGTTTCAAGGTACAGTATTCAAATCACACCTAAGTGAACTAATGAAAGAGGCAAATGTTTTAACAGGTTTTTTCCTGGTAGATCAAATATACTGAAGCTAAAACTGGTAGGAAGTCTAATGCTGGTTTTGTCACTGACCTTATCTCATTTTCATAGATCATTTATTCTCATCTATGTCTATATCATTTTCCTTTAAATTAGCAATATGAAGCTGTTGTAAAGATGAATTACTGACATTTTAGCAAGGTAATACTCAAGTAGCATGTCAATGTTTTCCTCAAAACTGAACTAAACACTGAGGAATCAATATTTTATTCTTCTGTTATCTACTCCCAGTTGGCCTGAGTGGCTGTGGTTGGAGCATGTGCATGCACTTTTATGTATTCTGTTCCAGCCAGCAGCTGGCATTTGATTGACAGATAATGCATCATTCTTAAACTTGCTGTCTTCAGAAAACATTCCTACAGCCTCTTGCCCCCCATCCCTCTTCTAGAATTTTTCACTTGATATAATGGGGCTTCCTTCCATTTCTTCAAAGTGAAGGTTGTTTATTCAGTAATTCTCTAACTACACACATTCTTTCTGATTTGAAAAATGTATTTTCAAAATACAATCTGGTAAAGGAATTAGAAATACCTGTGTAAGACTCTGGGCTTTGATCTTTTACACCTAAATGACCTTTGTTCTTCATGCACTTGCTTTGTATTCTGCTGTGAAATAGGTCTACTTCAGGTCTTCAAGAGCAAAATGAATATTTTGTCCAAGAACCAGGTTTCTTATTAAACATTTCACAAGTCCTTCTTTCTCCAAATAACATGATCCCACAAGAAAAGGAGACAGTTGAATTTGTGAAAGTCTAGTGGTGAAATATGAAAGTAAAGAAGCTTAGCCACAGACTTTTTTTTGTTAAAGCAGTGGCTGGAAAATGCTGCTGTTGAACATGGTATTTTGCACACTGTCACATATCTTGCCCTTTCTGGAAAGCATACCACCTAAGTCAGTGGTTTTGAATTTTGATGTACTTGAAAGGTGACATCAGTCAGGACCTCTACAAACATTTGCTTTACCCACATGACATGGGACTGTAAAGTTTTCCTAGATAGGACACCCTGATTTCTGTCCAAATTATTTTTTTGTTATTTTTATTTTCTTAATTACAATGAATTATTTGTCAGTGCATTGAAAAACTGATTTTTTGTCATAGCATCTTTCTCCTGAAACCTTTTAGTTGGTTATTTATTGCTAATTGGTTGTGATAATTCTCAGTGACATACTGGCCTTCTCATGATAGATTTGGCATGCTGGACAGAGTCCTAGATTACTTTTCTCCACTCCTTATTATGCTGAAAGTGGCCTTATGGCTCTGGAGCACAAGTTCTGGAAGAGGCTGGTAGGTAGGTGTTGTATTTGTGTAAAACAAGCTGCAGTGAATAGAAAGTTGGAATTTCAGGTCAGAAGAAATATGTGGTGTGAGAGAAGTAGTGGGTGGGGAAACTGCCTTTTTGGGCTCCTCAGCACTGCAAGCACGGCGTGTCAATGAAAAATCACAATCCTTGTTCATCACACCCATCCATGGTGCATGGCAAGCTTATGAGAGGGCATTACTGCAATGCAGCTTCTGCAAAACAGTCTGAAGGCTTACAGCTCCGTTAGAATAAAAACAGCTGTCAGGTTGTACTTCCCCCAGGAAAGTTCCAGGGTCTCAGTGAATGGAGAGGACACATCCAGAAGGCTGCCTTGGCAAAGGGATTCTTGTTGTTGGTGATGTGGGTTGAAATAGGAGGGGCTGAAGCTGTGACAGCCACTGTCCTGACTTATGCACTGGGAAGTGAACTGGAAAGTATTAAAAGCTCAAATGCACTGCTCTTGCTTGAGAAAACATCATTTTGACAGGGCTGCAACAGATTCTTCTCCTTTGACCTGCATACAAGGAAGCAATCTGTGAAACACATTAACCTGGTTTATAAATATCATCTGCTCAAAGATAAAGCCAACCTCAGTATTCTCAGCCTATCTACATCCTTATCAAGCCCATAGATATAAATTGGGCTGTTGATTCTTGGAGGACATCAGGAACAGCAGGTGCATGTTCAAAGACGCAGATGGGCTTTTGTGCACTAGCACTGGCTTCCCTCCGTATAAAAAATTCTCGTTCCCAGTTCAAGAGGAATTTGCTAGCTCTGTATTCGTTCCCATGCTGAAGGTTCAGCTCTGAACTCTGGAAATCCAGAAGAGGTTTATTTCCTCAGACTCTTACTGGAGTCAATAGCAAGAGAGGGGCTCTCTCTAGGAATCAGTTCAAAGTTCATTATGTTTTTACATGAAATTTCCTGAAAATCTGATTTCCAAACTTGTCCCTATGAGTAGAAAGATTGAGGATATTCATCTTTTCATTCTGGCCTAGGATGGCAGTGAGTTAGCTCTGTATTTATGTATGTTTGCATATTTACAAATAACTAGAAATTGTGGTTGGGCCCACAAGTTGACTTAACCGTTCAAAGCAAAACCAAGGTCTGGATTTGTGTTACATTTAGGGATACAAAAGGAATTTTTCAGACCTGAGGCTTCATTCTTGATTATAGTTGATTTGGAACTTCACTTAAGATTAAAAATGAGGGGAAGTGTTTAACCACAAAGCATTTCTGTTAACGGAGTTTAAAAGCAAACGTAGATTGAAGATTCATTGGAGACTCTACTGAGAAGAAAGACAAGAAGCAGCTATTCCTTTTATTTTAAAATCTTACATATATTTTTCTTTTAGATAATAGATTTCTTCCCAAAGAGAAAATGACAACAACATGTTAAGTCAGCACTAGGAGGCCCGCATTTGCTTCTGCTGTGATGGAATAAGAGGCTCATGAAGTAGGAGAAAAAACTGAGTAAAGACAGAGTAAGCAGTTGTAGGAAAGAGAACTTGTTCCCGAGCTTGTTTTGTCAAGCTTTTATAGCTATGGCCCCCGTGTAAATTGCTTCTGGATTATTTATTTTAAGTGGTCTTGTGTTCTGAGTTCCTAACATAGGTGTCATGAAGTTGGTTTTAATTCTAAATGGGCAAAATGGGCATCTATGTATAATAGAAGACAACCTATATTAAAAGAATTAATTATTTTTACAAAATTTATTACTGTGAGAATAATGTAATGTGTACTAAAAGATGTTGTCATGAAACAGTCATGGTGTCTGCAAGATTGATGATCTCAGGATGGCAGACAGAAATTTTTAACAGGTCAGAGGAGGACAAAAAGGTCTGGAAATTTTAACTTCTGGAAGCTGGAAGGTAAATTTAGAAATAAAACATTTTAGTGCATATGGGGTTATGCTTCTCATAAAGAGTAAACCTGTACAACATTCTGTTTATTGCTCCACATGCTACAGTTATGGAGATATAATGTGGACTTGTTGTAACTTTATTAATAAAATTAAAATTTGGGGAAATTTGAAATTGTTTGCAATCCTAGTCAAATATCACCACATAGATCCATTTCTGGTAATCAAGAAATTCAGATCAAAACAAAAATATCTGTTTACAGTTCACTTCCACACAGAATGAGAAGTTCAGATTTCTCTAAAGAAAGTTTTCAAAACAGAGGCCAGAATTCAGCTGTGAGTGGAATACCACCTTAAAGATTAGGAAATGTCAATCGGTAGCGGCTCTAGCAACTTCCTCTCCTTCAGCACTAGAACTTCATTCAAAGTAAATTTCTTATATCTAGAAAGCTTCATATGTATATAATTTCCTGTATTTCTATATATTTACTTTCTGCTTTCAGATACAGTAAAGTTCAACAGCAAGAGTCAATCTTTGATGTGGAGGCAAGATTTATGTCAGAAAAATGACATTGTACATATATTTTCATCAAAACTAAGAGCAGACAATAATTTGTCTAGGCTTAGAAGCATGAAATGTTCTCCAAGGTTAATTGTTTAGCCTATTAAAACTAATTTGCCTCCTTGTTTTTAAAACAGCAATCCATTAATGTGCTAAGCAGTTTCACATAGTCTGTAGTAAAGAGTATCTTCTGAGTAGAAAAAACCCAGCAGTATGATAAATGAAGGTCACTTGAAGCAGTTTTTTCCTAGCTTGTCATCTAATTTGGTTTTCATATCTGAACTTAAGGTCCTGTATCTGGGGTTTTTTCACACTTCTAATATATTTGCTTTTATTTTATTTTGAAAGCAGAGAGATAGTTTCTAAGTTTGGCCATTGTACAGAACTGGCTTTAGCTAAAATTAAGAGAGGCAGCTGGGCCAGGCATGGTCCTGGTGTCTGCTTGATCTGTGCTGAAGGAAAAGAGGAAGATCAGCCTGTTCTGCCTTAACAGTTGATGTCTGCTGCTGGTTTTGTACTTTGGAGGTCAAGGAATATGTTGGTGAATACCTGCATGACCCAAGACACCACAGTTCCTATTTCTGTCCCACTAATGGCGGCAGAAGCTGCTCGTGTTTAATTCAGGGTCTGCCCCCAGGTTTTCTAACCTGATCTCCTCTTTCCTGTTCATGGTGGGAAGATGGCAGCTCCAGCCCAAGCTCTCTGCATCCCCCGTTACGGGCCTTCAGGCTGGGCATGCAGGGATTGGGTAGTGTTTATCCAGAGAATGAGAATGAAGACAATGTGGGAAGGTGGAGTTTTTGAAGGAAAACCGCAGGATGGATAAATAAGTCCTGTTTCCCTTTGTCTTTGCTTATTCTTTTCTATCCCATTGGTATACTGTTAGGTCTGACTCTGCTGGTCCAAGAGTAAGTAACATTGGTTTTGTGGCCAAGAAGGTTAAGATAATGAATGGTTTGACTCTAATTAAAGGTTGTGATGAATATTGCTTTTCGTGTTGGTGGTTTGTAGTGCAGGTGGCTTTGGCTTGCTATGATTATGTGAGATAGTAATCAGCAGGATAGTACTAATAGGGGGGATAAGATTTGGTCAATGCCAGTTCTTTGGGCTAGTGCTTTTGAGGGGGTATAGTATGCTAGGAGTAGTCATTGTAGGCTGAGGGTGGTGATTAAGAGCTTATTAGGTCTTAGTTTGAAGGAATTTGGGGCAAGGGGATAGGAAGACTATGGGGAGGAATGTAACAATTGATTTTTAACATTGTAGGAGGTTTAGGTTGTGTAAGCGGCCAGAACCGTGGGTTCGTGTAGAGGCAGTTAGAATTGCCAGGCCTGTGTCTACTTTGCAGGCAGACGATGCTGACATGGGCAGCGTTATTAGGGTGGATGACCTTGCTGGGTGTCCAGTAAGCCACATGAACAGGGCACTTGTCCTCTTCTCCACCATGGCTAATGCATGATCTACTGGACAATGAGACATTATCCTACTAACCCATCCCACTTCATGCTTCCTTGTGACAATAGCAATCACAGTGAAACTAGGATTAGTACCATTCCACTCATGATTCCCAGAAGTGCTTCAAGGTTCATTCCTATCCACTGGTTAATGAAATCTTCCCCAGTCACCATTCTCTTCCTAACATCTCACTCACTGAACTCAACACTACCAACTGATATAGCCATCACCTCAGCAGCCCTAGGGGGACAAATAGAACTAAAATAAACACAAATTTGAAAAAATCCTAGTCTTCTCATCATCTCATCTTCAGCTTAGGCTGAGTAGCCATTATCATTGTCTATACATCAAAGCTCACCCTACCAACTTCCTTTCTATACTCCCTAATGGCCACCATTCAACACAATCAAGGCTTTAAAACTATCAGCAATAAGAACCACACCTGTGTGACACACAGAGGTGGTTTGTGTGATCTAAGAACCTCCACCATAACAGTAAGGAATTCAGTCCCTGCATGATTAAAGTGGTTTTTGAACAAACCCTAGAAGTCAGTGGGGAGAACTGACAGTTATGGTGTAATAATCAAAAATGTTTTTCAGATGTGTTTGTATAAGAAATATAAGGAGAACTTGTAGTGGGTTCAATTGTCAAACCAGGTGGAAACACCAGTTAAGTGTAGTGGTTTGGTTCACATTCCATTACTTACTTATTTTCCTTCTGTGAGATAAGAATTGGGACAAAGCAAAGCAGGCCCAAAACTTTAAAGAATATAAAGAAGTTTATGAAAAGAACTAAAAGAAAAAAATAGTAAGAGTCAGAATAAAAGTTCAGAACACTTCTCCTCCCTCCACCTCTTCCTTCTTCTCGCACTGACAATGTAAAGCGACAAAACTTGGGAATTTTCAGTCAGTTCACCACCTCTAGAATAGTCTTTCTTCAGTTCACTTCGGGAGAGGAGTCTCTCTTGCCATGCCATGGGGACATCTCCACAAGAAACAGTCCTCCCATGGCTTCAATGTCACAGCGAACAGCCACCTGGGCTGGTTCTCTGCTTGCATGTGATAGTCCCTTCCTTCAACTTACAGCTTTTCCCACAACTGTTTCTGAGGGTTCAATCTTTAGCTAATGGGGTAGCATTTTAAGGATGAGCTGTTCAGAAGCAAAGGGTCTCTTCATCTATCGCTGGGATCATCTTCATCTCTAGGAACAGAGGTCTTCTTCTTCCCTGGGAGCAAGGGTCGTCCTCACTCATCTCTCTCTGTTCAAGCTTCTCATTAGATCACAGCTACTTCAACATTTGCTTTTTTCAGCACAGGTACCTTTGCTCTTGGTTGCAGTTTGAATGCTCTACTCCTCATGCTTATCATGAAATTACAAGGGGCACTTCGATGTATCATAGTTCATCACCATAGCTTTACAAAAGAACTTCAGCTTCTAGGTTTGAAGCATCTCCTCTATCTTCTCTCTCTGGGCTTCAGCTCTTCCTTCTTCACTGATTTTGGTGTCTCTATGGTGTTTTCTTCACAAGCATTCACCTTTCCCTTTCCTCTGCCTCGGGAGAGGGTTGACGTCTGCAGATTTCATCTGTTTTGGGGAATCTTGCAGCGCTGAAAGAGTTAATCTTACCCAGGCCTTGCAGCTGGACTTTGTCTCTCAGTGTTGGTCACGTGATCTCTGCCAGGCAGCAGCCGGAGCTCATCTTGGTGTAGAATTTAATTTTCAGCGGCCGCACTGGGGGGGGCCCTGCTCCAATGGAGCAGGAGCGGCCAAGATCTTGCCAAGCCTCTCTGCAGGGCCAGCCTGCATGAAACAGGGCCACGGCCCAGCCCCAGCTCAGCCCGACCACACCGGGCCGCGTGGGCACCCCAGTTACCTTTCCAAAAGCCCAGAAGCAAGAGGAAATTCTTGCGCTTGCACGAGGTTTAAATATGCAAAATTGCAAAAGCATAATTGACTTGGGAACTTGTCAGTCAACTCAGTTTCAGCCTAGTACAGAACTATATAGTGATGAAAGTTTTAAAGATAGTGATACTGCTTTGTAAGAAAATACTTTATGGTTGATTACAGAAAGATTGTTGGTTGGCTCTAACTGATGGGACATTAAAAAGCATTAGTTAAACTCTGTCAAATTAGTAAAAATAAACAAAAAGAAAAAAGAAGGTGTTGCTGCCTATATCAAAGATATTATTATATGTGGTAAAGAATGAAATGTGCATGGATATCTCTTATGTATCATCCTATTCATCTGAGAACAACTTACTCCTTACACATATATTTGTAATATATATGAACAACTGCTTTCAATACATTTGATTTCAGCATGGGTGACATCTCAGCCAGAAACTTCTGCAGTGTTCCTAAAAGTGATAGAGTTGTTTTATTTCCTTAAAACTATTCCAGCAAAAAACCAGATTAGATATAGATAATTGTTAGAGGCAGATAGAAAAATTACAAAAGTTTGGGTTGTTTATTTATTTCGTTGGCTGGCTTTTTAGGGGCATTTAGACTCAGCAGATATTTCCAATTTATGTTTGGAATGAAAGAAGTGAATGTTTCTGTCCAAGCTGGTGATTTTGAATTAAATGGAACATTTGGCATCTGTAACAAAGGAAAGATGACAAGATGCTAAAGATAGGCATGTAAAATCATAGGATTAATTTAGGGTAGAGAAGATCTTGAAAGATTATGTAGTCCAGCCTACTTCTTAAAGTGAGACTCATCTCAAAACTGGATCACATTCCTCAGTGTCTGAGTCAGTAGAGGTTTGGAAATCTCCAAAGCTATGATGATAGGTTTTTTCAACCTTGTTGGGAATATTTTAACAATCCCAAGATTGGAAATTGAGTTAGGAATTTCAACTCAATTGGAATTGAGTTAGGGGGTTCAACATTGAGATTAAATGTACTGATGAAAGAGGCAGCTGAAAGAGTGTATGAAGGGGTCATTGTAGCTTGGAGGCATCTTAATCAGAAATGCTCCTAATCATCCTTTTTGATCAGAGATGCTCTGATTTGTGTATATGGGGCTGAGAGGGAAAGCAGCAGGTCGAAGAATTTGTCAATCCTTGGTGGTTTTTGTATCTCATGCTCTTAAACCCATGAATTCATAGAGGATTGTGGAAAGAGCAGTATTACATCTGTCAGCTGATGATAAAAAGATGATGCTGACAGCTTTTTATTAGGTTTATAATCAAATTACATGTTTCAGGATAGTATGTGGGAATTTTTTTTTACTTCTCCATGTATATCTAGTAAAACGTAGCATAGTAAAGATAGCAATGGTTACAAACATGAAAGAAAACACTTTTGGAAGCTGAACACCATATGAGGATAATGTAAATCCTGCAGTCCTGAGGGACATCCTCTTTCTGTTGATGCTGGAGGGATGTATCTTGTAACTAACTCACCAAACTGTGAGACAGGAAGATTTGTTAAGAAAAGAGACATATCTTTCAACTGCAGAGGAGTACGAGGATTAGAAAAGACCTTCCTTTGCACTATTTGGGCAGGGAGCAGATAAGTGGTAGTGTGTGTTGTTTGGTAATGTGCTGCTCTACGTCATGGGGCATTGAATGCTGTGGTGGTGACCACACATCACTGGAGCAGGCCTCATGGGGAGCAGTGCCTACAAGCCTCAACTCAGTCAAATCTATGTTAAAACTCCATTTTTGTGGACAGGATTATGTTACTGGATATTGTCTTCTCTTCCTTCTAAATTGCTTCTGGTCTCAGAGCATTCTTAAGTGTGGGACTGTGGATTGGTAGGAAAAGTTTTCTCTGAATTTGTTCAGGATGGCAGGATGCTAAAGCATAGAAAAGTAAGTGATATCTAAACAGTAGATAATTTACACCTCTTGTTTATTTGAAGGTGTTTGTATGGTTTTTTTCTCACATTTATGTCAGTGTGTTGCCTTCCTCAGGGGTGTGTCATCCATTCTCACAAAGGGCCTGATGGAGGCTGAAGTTAGTTACTGCTTGGAGGGAGGGAAAATAATTTGCTTAAGACTGGAAATACCTACCTGGAATTTATTGCGCTATATTTTGTTATTGTATATTTTAAGGGCTCAAGAAGCTTGGATCAATTCACTTTTTTACAAGAGGTTTGTTAATACATTAGTATCTTTGAAACTCAAATGGGCTTAGTAAGGAATTATTTGTACTTGAAATACGTACTACAGAAGATGTGTTTGTAACATGCTAGCCAAAGCATTGAGCTGTAAAGCATCTTCAGGTAATGTCAAATATTCTACCTTAACTTCTAATGACATGTACTCTCTTATTTTTTCCTTTTTTTGCTGACACAGAGAATAAATGTTCTCCACAGAAGAAAGAACATTGATGGTGAGAGTAGTCGTTTCTTCAACTTTTGAAATTCGGACTCTTTTTTGAAATTTCCTGTCTTTATTTTTCATTTTTAGCTCATGTGAGCTTCACTTTTGTTTGACAGTTTTAAAACAAATGTTGCTTGTTCAAAGGAAAAGAAATTTCTGTGTCACATACCTCTGTTTGAACCAGTAGGTTCAGTGCAGAACTGAGGCGGTGTTTTGGTTTAACCCCAGACAGCAAGCAAGGCCCACGGAACCTCTCCCTCTCTCCCTCACCAGGAGGGTGAGATCAGGGAGAGAATTGGAAGGACAAAAGCTGGAAAACTCACAGGTTGAGACATAGACAGTTTGATAGAGAAAACAAAATCCATGTACACAAGCAAAGCAAAACAAAGAATTATTTCACTGCTTCCCGTGGCAGGCAGGTGTTCAGTCATCTCCAGGAGAGCAGGGCCCGATCATGCATAACACCTGCTTGGATAGACAAACACCATCACTCCAAATGCTCCCCCCTTTCACCTTCTTCCCCCCAGCTTTATGTACTGAGCACCATTCCATATGGTCTGGACTATCCCTTTGGTCAGTTGGAGTCACCTGTCCCAGCTGTGCCTCCTCCCAACCTCCCAGGCACCCCCAACTTCCTCACCAGTGTGGCAGCACAAACAGCAGAAAAGGCCTTGGCTCTGTGTAAGCTCTGCTCAGCAATAACAAAAACCTCTCTGTGTTATCAACCCTGCATTCAGCACAAATCCAAAACACAGCCCCATACCAGCCACTGTGAAGAAAGTTAAGTCTACCCCAGTCAAAACCAGCAAAAGCAGATAAAAGGTGGTTCAGTCGTGCACAGGCTTAATTAATGAGGACAACACAGTTATAGTTACATAATAGAATGCACGGTGTTATCAGAATTTATCACAAGGAAAGATCAAAAAGCCTAGAGAAAAACATGTTGACAGAAAATGAAATGTACTTTTTATCTTTCCTTATCATGCAATAGTTTTGGCATTTGGCCCTGTCTTTCCTCAAGGTGAGTGCAACCTGCATTTGTTAGATTTGTTGAATAAAAAATGTGAACTGGAGAGGCATTTAAGTTCTAATATGAAGGCTGGATATCATAAACATGAAACTAGATGAAGCAGTCTAACTTTGTTATCAAAAGTTACCATTATCAAAAATACTAATTCTTATATGAACCTAGAGGAGTGTGTTGGCATCTAGTGCATATGAAATAAATCTCATTGAAAGACATGATCCCACTGACTAGATTGCATAACATTATAAGTTGTTTTTTGCCAGTTTGTTCTAAATATTTGTTTCTTACTGCATAAACAGAACGTTTTTTGATATTGCAAAATCTGGTCCTCAAAATTTAGCTGGATCAAAGTTGTCTGTACAGATTTTATAATTTTTTTCTTTTCTTCTCATGGTCTTGCACCAAGAAGTAGTATTTAACCTTAGCCTAACCTCCTGATCTGTTTTCCTTTCTTACCTCATCTCTTTAGCAGGTGAACAGAATGGGTGGTGCATGTCTCATGAGCGGCTATTCAGTTATTTCTTAATTTTTTTTCATAGTATATAGGAAATTATTGCATAATATTCAGAAGAATGTTAATTCAGATCTTTAGAGTATTTGGCTGAGTCCTGAGCACCAGTAAATCTTCTCAAAATTCCTGAAACTTGAGAGGATATTGTCATCCTCATTTTATAAAACTGAGGCACAGAGACAGTTGAGACTTCAGTAACTGAGACACCCAGTTTGTTTTTTAGAGTGCTTAACATTATGTGACACTTACAGTATATGAACAGCAATTAAATAGTGTCTTCAGCTGTAGGCTGGATTGCTTGGTTCTTCTTCAATTCAAACTTTAAAGAAAGACAACTTTAGAAAATTTAAAGTCTACAGGAAGGGATCAGCTAGCTAATAAATGTCTAGGATACCTGGAAGTACCCTGTAAAACTCCATGACAAAGCAGGAAGAAAATTTTTAATCTTCTAATCATTTAACTTCCTAATCTTCTCATTTTCTAACTAGACTTTCATTTTGTAATTTTACATCTGATTTTCATTATAGGTGGGAATCTCTTTGCAGCATGACACTGGTTCTTCCCCAGAAGTACTGAATCAGAGAGAGATTTAGTGCAAAAGTAAAATACAGTCATGCAACTATTTTATGGTCTCTTCAATTTGTCAGTTTTTGCAGGACAGAAGGGTTTAGACAACCCAGATAAAGTGAAAATACAGATTATTTAACACTTCTGTAAATTAGGCTGTAAGAGCATATGTAATGTGTTTGAAAGTTTAGAAAACTTGCAAACTGTAGCCTGGAGACAGAAGGGACAGCTGGGAAGAGCAGAAGGTAAAGTGGAGGTGATTTGAGAACAATGTGCTCCGTATGTATCCCTGAAACTGACACTGTGGCACAGGCTGGTCTGTGAGTACAAAGCAGGGTTACCTGCATGTATCAATCAGTTGCTGAACAATTTAGGCTTGTCTGATTGATAATGCATGTGTGCCAAGTTGAAAGAATACAACACAAACACATTTTTGTATTACAATGTGATTGGTTTTAATATCTAATCTCTAATCTCTAAACATCTAATGTTGTAGTGGTTCGCATTTGTCCCTTCTGTGAGATAAGAATAGGAAGGAATACAAAGCAGGCACCACACTTAATGAGTACAATGAAGTTTATTACTAAAACTAAAAGTGAAAAGAGAATAACGAGAAATTAAAGCCCCCCCCCCCCCCCTTCCCTCCAGCACCTCCCTCAATTTATCCAACATAAAGACACAAACTGAGAATCTTTTCAGTCAGTTGACCACTCTGTAACAGTCTTTCATCAGTTCATGTAAGGAGAGGAGTCTCTTTTGAACTTGCTGTGGAACTTTACCACAAGGCCAATCTTCTCATGGCATCAACAGCCACCCAGGGTGGGTTACTGCTGGCAGGTATGAGTCCCTTTCCTTCAATGACAGCTTTTCCAAAACTGGTTTCAAGGGTTCACGCCCAGCCACAGGGGTGCAAGTTTAAGGACGAGCAACTCCGGAAAAACACAGGAGTTCTCTTCATCCATCCCTGGGATGAACCACCCCCTCCCCCTTGCTGTAGAGAGAAAAACCTGGGGAAACAAAATCTGAAGTCCTTTCGTAGGCAATTTCTTCCCTTGGAGCAGGGGG
>VYXC01004321.1:30520-107179 GCA_013397175.1 Platysteira castanea | reverse complement strand
CAGTCTCGATTGGCTGTTGTGGCGTGAGGGGGCGGGGCGTGTCTGTGTTGCTGTGGGGACGGGGGACGCGGCTGCGGGAGCGGACACCGGGGATGCGGGACCGGGGAGGGGATACTGGGCCGGGGTGCAGGACGGGGAGGGGCCACCGTGCCAGGGGCGCGGGACAGGGGTGCGAGACCGGGGACACCGGGCCGGAGGTACGGGGTTGCAGCCGCCCGGCAGCGCGTACGCGGTGACGAGCATTTCCCCCGTCGCTGCGGTTCCCTTCGCTCCCACGTGCTCCTGGAGCTGGGGCGGTCCGAAGGCTGGCGGCTGGGCAGAGACCCGGTGAGGGGTTCTGCCGGGTTACCGGTGACACGGCGTGTGCCGGAGTCACTGTAAGGCTCCAGCTGTGCTTGCAACAAAAGGCAGCGGGGCAAAAGGTCCGTAGGCTGGGCACAGAGGGAAAAGGTTGGTTATTATTCCCTGGGGATGACAGGACCCGAGGGAGCGGCTCGAGCTCTCTCAGGGGGCGTTTAGCTTGGATATCTGGAAAGGTTCTTCCCCCAGAGGGTGGTCGGGCACTGGAACAGGATCCCCAGGGAAGTGGTCACAGCCCCAAGGCTGACATATTCCAAAGGGCATTTGGACCATGCTCCCAGGCACATGGTGGGACTCTTGGGGTGTCCTACGTGGGGCCAGGAGCTTGACTCGCTGATCCTGATGGGTCCCTTTCAACTCAGTATATTCTATGATTTTATGTTCCATTTTACATGTTTTGTCATTGCACATAGAGGAACTTGGCTAAACTTTTCCTTCCCAAACACACAGCAGGATCATTGTGCTTTACAGGCTGTTCAAAGCACATTTGGCTTCTGCTTCATCTGTCACTTGTTTTTTCCTCACAGGTGAGCAGTGGGTATGGATTTGGACAGTGTGTTCTCAGGCTCTTCTCTGCAGAGCCTTGCCAAACTGCTGCATGATGCTCATGAAGAGGATGATGATGATGATGACGACGATGTGGTGAGCCTTTCATAAGAGTTATTGCTTCTTTTACATATTGTACCATATCCTTACCTTGTTAATCAAGGAGAAGCAAGTCTTTTTTTCTCCAGAGTGAGTAAAAACAGAATGAAAACCTTAGAAGGTTTTGGACTGACTGAAACGTCGAGAGGATGCTTTCAGAGTAACAAGCTCTTGAGGGAGAGAATGAGCAAGCTGCCTGAGGAAAACAGGAGAGACATTGTGAGCACAACATATGAGGGAGGTTTAATTTTTCAGCCTGAAGGAAATGAGAACATGGAGTTGAAAGAGCTTTAGATACTTCAGAATTCCCCCTACCTTTCCCTGAACTCTGCTGGAGATGAAGGCAATTACAGCCAGATACTTCATATGAAGGGAAAAATTTGCTGCTCAGCTTCTGAGTAAGGACCAAAATATCCAGAGGCAACTCAGTGTATTAATTTTATATGTCAGGCATTGAAGAACTGTAGAGATAATTGATCACTGATGTACTATAGGTAGTTTGGTGGTTGTAAAATAGGGAAAGGTGAATAATCATTCTAAGGTGCGTAATCGGAAGGAATAATGAGAGAAATACCTGAATGTATTCTTCTGTATCAGTTCACCTCAGGAGTAGAAGAAAATCACAGGGCTTGGAGAGGCATTTTTCCTGCAACATGCAACCACTGCTTTTATCTAGGCCTGCCTGTGTGCTGGCAAGAAACATTCCCAGTAGCCCCACAGGTGCCAACAATGTAGAAGGCCTCCGTGAAGGCTCAAAACTTTGCCAAGTCACTTAGGATTTTGAACAGATCATATTATGACATGGATAACCAAAAAAACCCCAAAAAAAACTGATAACAAAAATGGCAAATGCCTCAGTGTTCCTTCAAATCACTCCTCAACAAAGAGCTGACCAGCCCCAGTAGTGGCACTGCAAGTAATATTTGGGATAAAAGGTGTTCATAATCATTGAAGTTTTCTTTCAGTGGGTTGCAGATGTGGTCCTTCACACTCCAACTATCCTCCAGCTGTTTAATGCCTGCCTTTTAAACCCAGCATTATTGCTGTACATCTCTGCAGTAAACATCCTGATTTTTTAAAGAATTTGTTTACATCTTATTAATAAAATGAATGACACTTCAGAGACAGAAATGGAAAATTGCCACGAGGGATGTCAATTAACTCTGAGTCAATCTGGGTAAATTGAAATCTTTATTTTGATTTAATTTAATGCTCTGTGCATATGAGGCACTTTTATTGAACCAAGGAATCTTCATATATAGAGAAATGCCTCACACTGGCCTATTAGCACTAAATTGATTCATAATTAGAGGAAAATGCTGTTGCCTCATGATCTCTACTGTAAAAAGGAATCCAAATGGGGCTTTCATGTAGCACCCTTGGTTTCCTGTAATATTTTCATGGCAGGCAAAGCATGGAAATTTTGCCAAAATGCCATGGAAACCAAAACTCACAAAGCACATCTGTCTGTATTACTGGGCTTCGGCGAGTCCTGCTTAACCCAGTGTGCCAAGGTCACTTTCTGCTGTGTGAGAGTGAAGAAGAGAGAACGTTCAGTGGTTCAGTCATGAAACTGTGGGATAGTGTTTTTTCAATTCCATCAGAGGTTTGTTTGACCTCAGATAACGTGTTATATTTAGTGACATTATGGTTGTAACCAAGCTTGGCTCTATGAAAATTGATTTAAGATCATTTTGCCTTTCTCTACAGCCACGCTGTTCTGTTGGTGCCATGACTCCTGGGAGTGTTGGACCAGTAAAGAAAGAGACCACCAGTAAGGAGGAATATTTGTATGTTTTGGCATCCAGCCTCATGTCAGCAGACTGTAACAGCTGTAGTAAGACACACTGAAGGGTTTGCTGCAACAAAAGAGTGGTCACTGACCTTTGAGATGGGCATAGCATGACATTTCTGACAATTACCCTGTAAAATTATTCCTTTCCTGAAAGCTTAACTGTAAAACATGCAAAGTGAAGCAGAAAGGGTAATGCCAGGGCAGCCTCCAGTGGAGATAATAACAGTTCAGAGCACAGCCTGGTCAGGGCTGCAGGGATCACAACTGAGCAGCAAAAGCTCCATATAAGTACTCAGGAAAGACAGGAAGTTTTGGTAAAGTCTTGGCAAGGTTAATGTTCAGGTTTTATTGGAGCTAATGCTGTCAAATTATTGAGCAGCTTAGTTATGAACCCTAAGAAAAGCCACCGAGGGCCAGGGTGAGTTTTGCAGGAAAGGAGCTGTGGCAAATTTAACAGATTATTTTAGCGTGGGATTCCAACAACAACCAGAGATTCTACTGTATAAAACTTCAAGTTTCACATTTACCAGCTTGCTAAAAGAATATTGTTCCATGCAGGACAGACATAAACCAAAATATTCTGCCCATAAACTTCCATGTGTCCTAAGCACCTTGTCTGGACTGTGCCCACTAATTAATGGGAAGAATTGGATTTCTGTATGAGGGGGTGGTCCTGTTGTGAATGACTCAGCTCACTGAAAAATGTCAGGGGGCTTGTGGAAGATGAGTCTTTCATCCTTCTACACTTTACCCATTTTGAAGTGCTAGATATTTAATGCCAGAAAGGAGGATTTCCAGGAAATAAAGGTTGGGGAAAGAAGATTTAAGTGAAAGGAAAACATCCTCCCTCTGCAAATCCTCATTCATAAGACAGTGAGGTGAAGAAGACTGTAATCATTACCTAGAATGCTTTTAATGCAAAGATATTTCTAAAGCCTAGAAATACTTTTCTAGGCTTTAGAAATGGCTTTCCTTTTATTTTTTTTTTTTCATTCTTGGAAAATATTCTAAGCTTTCGGCAAACCTTGAGGAACAGAGACATTTCAAAATGTGCCAGTGTGATTTTTCTCTGCACTTACAGGTACTTTTCAAGTGAAATCTGAAAACAAGAAAACCATTTGGAATACAGAGGAGGTCCCAGAAGGATCTGAATTTGATGACACCTGGGACCCCAGAGAAAAGCCAGAGTAAGAGAGCTGAGGCTGCCTGTGTGGGCTTTACATAGCATTAATGGAAATGAGAGTTAAACAGCGTCTACAGCCATCTGAAAAGCTTGTGTCGTGCAAGAAAAGAAGGATATCAGTGTTGCATCTAAAGCAACGTGTGAGGAATGGTTTTAACCCCTCTCTTGAAATCTTCTGATCTCATAACAGAAACGTAGTGTTGGTTTTTCCCATCATAAGTTTACGTGCAGTGTCAGTTACTTGTACAAAGTGGGATTAAGAGGGGAAGTAGGTCAGAAAAACGATTTATTAACTTTAAAATATGCCATTTGTGTGAAATACCTGCTTTTTCCTGCTGCAACCGAGATGCATCCATTTTTCCATACTCATAAATTCATAAAGTACTCCAATGTATATTTGCATTTCAAAGATTTAAGCTCTTTAGAGACAAATAGTACTGCAGGAAGAAAAGCTGTGTGCAGGCAATTTTGAGCTCTTAAATCTTGTCATTCAATCTTAGCCTGTCAAAGCACAACTTAAAACCAGAGCCTTTTCCCTTGCTCATAGACAAACAGTAGCAAAAATGTTCTTAAAATGGATACAATTAGGCATGTAAGTTGTAGTTTGTAGAGGTCGGAAAGCCCTGAGGCTCAGTCCATAAAGCAGCTTTTGCATTTCCAGTCATTGTTCCAGTGCCACATCCTGGAGTGCTAAATGCTGGAGCAGATGAGCTGTAGCCCATGAAGCTGCACATTGTACACCAGAATCTGCACTTTCTCCTGCACAAAAGTCAGGCCATGAGGTGTCCAATTTCCCAGCTAAACACAGGTCCCTGAACTTGGACTCAGCCTTTCTGAAAATGATTTGGAATTCACCCTCACACACAGTTGTCCTTGAAATGCTCTCCTGACTGCTATAGAACATGCTCTCTTTGTATTGTGGGCACAAGAGAAGCTCTTCTCGTGCCATTCTTTGACCCTTCCCCTCTGCAGTGCTTCTCCAGCCTCAAGCACTCGTGACCCATGTTGCACAGATGAAGAGAGAGTATAAGTCTTTATAATAGTTCATCAAATGAAGCAAAGAAAATGTCCCAAAAGGAGAACAGATGGCTGCAGAGGTGCATCCAGAGCTATTAGACACATTTGTCATTGACTTAGGAATTATTACACATGCAGATGCACACTGGAGATGTGAAAGACTTTCCACACACTTTCTAACAGCTGAGACAAGTGATCCACCCCACTAATTTTGCTGAACTTAGTAGGAGTAGCGTATGTTATAAATACAAATTTAGTTTCCATTTCCTCATTCATTAATTATCAAGAGCAAAGGAATACGTGATTCTACATTTTGTGGATGTGAAGGAGAAGAAAATAAATGTTGGCTGAATGCAAAACAACTTCAGTCTGGCTTAAGAGTGTTATGCTCAAGCTGCAAGAATATGCTGAAAGACAGAACAGAACACACGTAATTGTGACATCCCCCTTTTCAAATCCATTCCTCAAGAGTTTGTGGTGTTTGGCTGGTTGATAAGTATCATATCCACTTAGGATGCATTTCCTGACCCTGCAAAGGCTGGTTAGGGAAGCAGAGGCAGCGTGGTGAGTGCTTTGAAAGGTGGAGTGAATGATCTTCACCCATCTTCCAGCTGTCTCAGTCAAGGCTCTGAACAGAAACCCAGTGCAGATGGATTGGAGCCTTGAAGGGAGACTGCAAAGGAGAAGAGACAGTGTGAGGAGGATTCACAGTCTGCTGAGAATCACAGTCTCCTTTGGTCTCCTACCCCTTCTGCAGTATTATTAGGCAATGATTTCTCCTTCTCAGGTATGAGATTTTCTTCAAGCAGCATGTGGGAACAGAGGATGTCTTCTTTGGGATGACGGGGAAAGATCTCTCCACTGCCTGCTGTGAGGATATTGTGGTGAGCTGAGCCTGGAGCTCTGATCCCTTCTTTGTGCTCTTTCTCTGCCCTTTTCCATCTTCCCATCCTTTTGAGGGACAGGATGTAAACACCAAGCTCGACCGCTGCCTGTGACCTCCTGTAGCATTTTCTTGTGGTTCTCCCAGCATTTGTAGATGACATTTACACTTGCTAACCCAAGGAACTTGTGTATCTCCTCAAGGACCGAGTGTGCCCAAGGGAATCAGTGCAAATGGGTATGCCCCATAAAAACTTAAAGGGAATAAAACGTAGCTCTAAGGTGAAGTTTCATCTTGAACACAACTTTGGAGAGGAGAGGGGCTGGGAAGGAGACTTTTTTTCATCTTCCTGCATTTTTTACAAGGTATGTGGGCTAGCAGAATGCAACAATGCTGACAGCCTTTAAAGTTAACAGCTATCAGATCCTGCCTCATCATTATATAATCAAAGACCTTCCTGATTTCTGAGCCCCAGGACAGGTAGAACTGCTGTGTTATCTTTCTAGCAGAAGCAAACTGTCCCTGCAATGCACAAAGCCTGAGGCTTTTGCTGGATGTTGAACACCTGTCAAGCACACTAGCAGCTCAGGATCTGGAAGAGAATAGGATATCAATACACATCACTGAGCTATTGAAAGCAGTGATTATCACTGTCGTATTTTCTCTGGTACAAATTACCTACTCAAAATGTTGCTCTTTGATACTAGTGTTGAAATATTCATGAAAATGAGATCTTTTAGGGCAATATATGTAATCACAGCTTTACCTCTGCCCATCATTTCAGATTAAAATCAAGCTGCCAGAGACAAAGTACTCAGACATCACATTAGATATCCAGGACAAGGTTCTTGACCTTCGAACTCCCAGAAAGTAAGTGTAGCACAATTGATACAAGTACACTGAGTATCTTGTTTGAAATGAGGTTGAGCCAAGCTTTCAACTGCAGGCTGTGTGGAAACCAAAGCTAAAGATTGTACTATTACTGCTCATGAGAAATAGATACAGAAAAAACCACCCATAGTCCATCCGTAGGTGTATAATGTGCTGACGCTGAATCTGTGATACTGTCTAGTGAAAAACAGCTTTAAGACGAGTTTTGGCTACTTAAACAACAAGGCTTCAAGGGCCCAAAACATCTGGCAAAAAGCTGCCCACAATCTTGAAGGACTTCTTGTCTAGGATTTCTAAATACTGATTTGTACCAGTACAGATGACCAAAGATGGTAAAAAAAGTGCAGATAAATTTTCAGAAGCTGAAGGCCAAATTATGGACATATCCAAGCACACATAGAGAGATGGAAATGTTACAAGGTTTCCTAAAGAGATTTCCTTTGATTTTCTTTTTTTTTTTTTTTTTTTTTTTTTTTTTTTTTTTTTTTTTTTTTTGGTAGAGCTATTTCAAGCCTATAAAGATAATCAACTGACTGATACACTCTTGGACTTCTCAGTCGTCCTCCATCTCTCCCTCAGCATGCAACTGCCCTGCCTGAGATTTCCAGATAATTCCCATGTCTGTTTTGCTTGAAGTCCTTTCTCACAAAGACTGCTTTCATAAGAAAGCTTAATCCTCTCTGGGCTGACCTTTTATACTGAATGGGATGTGGGAAGGTCTATATGTGAATAGCTTTCTGCAGATAAATTCAAGGTGCAGGCCATGGATTAAGGCCCAAATAAGTCCCCAGTAGACTAACTATAGTAAAGCCACTTTTCTCACAGCCAAAACCAGGCAGAGTCACTTACCCTGTGCTTGGTTTTAGCCCCAAGATGCAACAGGAGTGGAAGAACATTTAGAAATGTTAGTTTTGAAACTGGAAAATTGGGAGGAATAATTGTTCAGCTAATGACTTGCAGAACCTATGGGCAGTAAAAGAAGTAGCTTAATGCAATACTGCAGATGTAGGAAAACCTCAGCATCCTTTTCCTTTTGCAATTCTCTCTTTTTGGTGACTCAGATCTGCCATTATCTCCTCAGTACCCAGCTGTCTCTAGTCACAAGCCTAGCAAATAAAAAGTTCACCATAAATCTGATGGTTGCTTGGGTACAGCCTGAACCAGTGCTGGTTTTACAAATATAAGTGCAAGTCTTCTCAGTAGGAAAGAAACAACCAAGATGTCAAGTTCCACATACTGTAAAACACTGTTCTCCCACAGATGGGGAGGAAGACTCAAAGGAACTGCTTCCATCTCTGTGGTCCTGGGGCTGCTTCTAAGCCAAGCTGCTTTTAAGTGATGGAAATATTTCAGGGCCAGTCTAGCTGTGCATGAGGTATTGCAGGAACCCCACGAGCTGTCACAAGAAGGAGATTTATTGGAATAACATTCCCTGGCATACTGATTGAGGAATTGCAGGAGTGACTTGCAATGACATCTCAGCTGCTCACCTGATCTGAGACACTGACATTCACTGTGTCCTCTCTTACAGGAAGCTGCTGCTGCACCTCCCCTACCCTGTGAACAGCAAGGAGGGTAGAGCTCGTTTTCTCTCTGATGAGGAGACCTTGGAAGTCACCTTGAGAGTGTCAAGGAAGTTTGATTTCATAAATTCTTCTGATGGATAGAAAGACAGAGAAAGTTTCCAAAAACTAATGTTCTAGTTAGAAGTCTTTTTGAAACCCAGCTTGTTCTGAAATAGTAGATTGTTTCCCTTGAGCAGTCCAGGGGGAATGTCTCTGGAGAAATGAGTCAGGAGGAACACAGCACCCACAGGTTCTAAAGGCTGGTGCTGTCTGGCTCTTACACTGCTCTGGTTAACTTTCTGCTTCTTTGTCTGACACAGACCCTGTGAATCAGAAAGTGGGAAATTTCGGTTCTGTAAGCCAGAGAAAGCCTTTTGTGTGGTTATGGCTGAGAAGTAGCACGCTGAGGCTCTGGACAATGAGTCTGGTGCTCTGGTTCCATTTCAAGACTTGCCAGTGTTGTCCTTGCTTGGACTCCAGTGTTGGACTGGGGCCAGTTCAGCATCTTCTCTTACCTGTTTCTTGGTGAGAAGATCAAAGTTCTTCAAGGACCCATGTCCACATCTGAGGCTCTTTTACACTGGCAGAACAAGTTAACCAAGCTGGATTGCTGAACATCTCAGCTCTTTTGAACAGTTTTTGACAATTTATGGTTCAGTGTTGTCTATTCACCTGCTGTGCCTCCACCTATCCTTGTGATCTCTTGATTAATAAAATAATAGGTTCTAAGGGACAGTTCCAGTGATCTTTGAGTCTGCCTTGTCTATATTATGCTCTGAGAGACCTCATAAAAGTTGAGATAAGTGGAACTTTGCATAACAAAGCTTCTCTCGAAGGGCTGAAATGCTGCAAAATCTGCTCTTTGGCCTTCAGGTCCAATCTAGAGCTCTAGAGATGGGTAACCAAGGTGTTTCTCTCAGTAGCTGCTGGGCAAATATATTCATTTAACACTGTTAGTCCTGCAGGAAACAAAGGTACTTGCTCAGTGATCAAAGTGGAGAGGACAAGCAGGCCCTGGCATGTCCATGGTACACTTAACCAAAAACCTGTGAGTGCTTTCAGAGCAGAATGGCTTCAGTCCTGCATTCTTCTGGGGTAGAAGTAGAGGAAAATAATTGACCAGCTAGGCTGCAGACAGCACCCAGGCAGCTAAATTTGTGGCAGGCTGTATTGAGAAGATGGGTACTCCATGGTGGATTGCAGACACTGACGGTGAGTTCAAAGGTGTAGCCACAGTATGTTTGTGATACACTGCATTATAACTCCAGGACAATCAGGCTGATGTCTGGACATTTCAACCACTTCCCTGAAAAGTGGACAATTGATTGGGTCAGAATAATCCTAATCAACTTCTGCTTTAGTCTTAATGCACTGGAAAGCAAATACCTCAGTTATGATTCACCACAGGCTATGAAATATGCTGATAACACCCAGGGGCTACTCCAGTTGGTATCTGCTTAAGTTTCCATAAATCAGATCTGAATGTCTCTTGTTCCAGAGCTGTGGTTGAGCAGGACAATGTAGATGTATGAGAAAAGGCTGAGATCATTCCTCCTGACTCAGTTTTTCCCTCCATGTAGATGTATGAGAGCTGTTTCTTGGGAAAAGGTTGTCCTTGTGATCCCTAGACAATATGCTGCTTAATTTTTGCATTTCTTATACCTATTACAAGAAAAGTGGAAGACTGACCAGTATTTGTATGCATGTGAAGACAACATTTGTCCAAATTACTTCAGTACATCCATGGCAGGGTACAACCCTTCTGAGCCCTACTCCAGTGCTCTCTCCACAAGGTTGTGTTGCCTTTATAGTTGGGAGTAATAATTTACTAAGCCTTAGATCATCAAGTTCTGCTTAATTTAATGTCAGTGTTTGATACGGAAAACAGTGATGAGTTTGGCTCACTGTGCCTCTCTCCAGTGTTATAGTTTCTTATGGAAATGAGCATATGCCACACTGGTATCCGTATCGTAATTTATCTCCAAATATTTTTTAACCTGAGGGCATTTTATCAGCATTCAGGAGACAAAAATCTGAGGTAAGTTTGTTTTGTAAGAAAGCCAGCTGCTGGATAGAAAAGGGAAATAGAAATTTGTGCTGCTTAAGGGGGAGGTTGCAGTGTGATTTCTTGTACCTGCTGGCCACTCACTCTGTGCATCCACCTCCAGGCTCCTGTAGGTCATCCATGAGGGGGACCTGGCAGGTTGGCAATGCTGGATAGGACAAGGGTGATATACTGGCAGGGGGAAGCTGAAATCACAGAGTGAGGATATAGGAACTCATAAGCAGCCGGGCTTTGCTTGTTCCACTCAGGATAAGCTCTACTGCCCTTTCCACTGAAGTAGGGACACTGCTCTGGGGGTGGGCAGTGTGCTGGGCTGGCTGGATCCACTGCCTGAAATCACCATCATCACCTGGAGAGCCTCTCACATTCTCACTTTCTTCCTACCAAGGACACAGAGGCTGCCCTGGGGAAAAGGTTAAGTTTCAGAGTTTGTTTTTTTTCTGTATATCCTCCCAACAGGAAACTGGTCAAAAGGACACACAAGTTGTCAAAATTCCCAGGAATCTGGAGGCTACTGCCAGCTACAAGTGTTGACTTTTTTGCATGGGCTTGAGGGCAGCTTTGCTTTGCTGAAGAAGCACTGGCAGAAATCCTCCAGGAGGAGAACCCCCTTTGCCTCTGAACATCAACGCTGTTGCTGAAGTGCCACTCCAACACCTGCAAGCATCTTAATTAATCAAAATTATGAGCCCAGTTAAACAACCCAGCCATTAAGCCCCAGCCATTAAGCATCATCAAGCTTTATTTGGTTCCCATAAGAAGCAGCTTGATTAAATGTATTGCAGTTAAGTAGAGGGTGCTGTAGATGTGGAAACGAGACAGAGGCTTGTTTGCAATAGTGTCCTGATAAACTGCAGGTTCCCATCTCACCTTGCTCACACATTCTGCCCTCCAGTTGTGGCTGCAGAGCCACCATCCCCATTTTGACTTGTTCCTGCCTTCCCTCAGAACTGTGGTGGTGTGCTAAAATACATGGCCCAGCTCACTCTCTGAGTTTCACCTCTCTTCATATTCCCCTTTGTGCACTTACTGCCCTGGGGCCAAGACACTTGCCTCATTCTATAGCTTGAGGAAGAGAAAACCCAGACAAGTTGCTCCATGTGAACACCTGAGACAGTGCAAGAACTTAAATTTAGATTTTTCCCTTAAACCTGCAGGCTCTCATTCTCATCTTCCTCCAGGTCTGCTGTTGATATCATTATATAGCCCTTCTATTTGTCTTAAAAGACTACTTCATTTTTGTGCTGTTCAGCCTAAAGTTTGTATCCAAACTTTCTGTGTACTTCTTGCTCTGTGTGGAGCACTGCTTTATCAGGATATGCTTCCTCCAGATAAAGTTGATCTAGAATGACTAAGCTGTATCTACGTGTACAGACAGATCTGTCTCCCTCATGCTGGAGCAGCTCCTTTTAAACCTGCTGGTGTTGGTGTAGACTTTTATCCTCTGCTCTGCAGCACCTGCAGCTCAGATTCTTCCTTGTCCTCTGGGATGCCCTTCAGGAACTGCTGCCACAGACAGACAGTCCTTGTTGTCTGCCCGTGGTCCTGGCTCCAGGGAAGGTGCCTGGAATATGCTGGGGGCTGGTTTATTTTGCTCCTGTAATCTTCACAAACAGGAGATGATTTGTCTCTTGGTGTCTCTCTTTGCTCTCTTTGTGTCTCTCTTCATTCTGTTTTCTCCTTCAGGCAGAATTCACTTTTGGATTGTGCTGAATTCATCAGATGATGGTGAGCAGCATCCCTGTTTTTCCCTGTCCCTCACGATTATTTGTTCTGTGCTCTTTTTCAGGGCACTCTGATCTCTTCTCTCCTTTCCTAAGTGCTTTATCTCCCCCTGATTGTTCTCACACTAGGACATTTCTCACCAGAGCCTCCTGGCAGGTTGCAGCTGACATATCTGACCCTTGCTGGATGTGCCTAACGTGGGTGAAGCATGTGATTCATCCTCACTCAGATCAGTGCTGGGGGAAGAACTTTGTCCTTCCTTGATGTGTGTCCTGTCTGTGTGCGTGGGAAAGGGACACAAGCACGAGCACCACGGGCAGAACCCAGAGTGTGTTGAGGCACTTTTAGTGAAGGACCATGGCACAGAAGCAGCAGATGCTGCAGGCTGTGTGAGGAGCGTTGACAGAACTGAGAGGCCTCCTGAGCCTTTGCTTCAAATGCAGCCAGTCCCACACGGCCCCGGTGGAATCTGGTTATGAAGGCATGAAGCAATTCAGCAAAAGTCAGAATCATTCAGAATTTCAGCCTTCCCCAAGGCCTGAAAAGTTTCTCTCTGCTTCCTGATGTGTGTCCCCACATCCCAGATGAATAGTTAAAGAAGTTTTTGAAATCCACTCCGGGGCAACACTGACACAGGCAACACAGGAATGCCTTTGGTTTTGGAGTATTTCTCTCAATCCATAGGAATCTTTGATCATTTGGGGCTTTCTCATCTTAAGGCTTCCCTTTCATCTTTTCCTCTGCCTCCACACACTCATTTCTGAAGAGAAGATCATAGGAAGTTGCCAGAACATTAGCAGATACTGTCCACCTACAGTCCTTAGAGACCATCTCTCTTTAATTGGGTGTCTCCTCTGTGGATCCCAGCAGCCTGGAAACTCATTTCTGATGCTGATCAATATTTTTTTTAATCCACGCCATTTTAACTTGATGGTATCACAACCCAGCAAACACTGCCAAGACTGCTAGGTTATATTTACTTAAACAATTCTCTGATTCTATTTGGCAACCTGTCTCCTGCAGCTGCTGAGCAGAGAGAAAAAGAGCCACTCAACTCTTCTGGAGAACTCTTTTCATGTTGGAAAGCTGTGTAAAAAGGAACAGGACAGGAATGGAGATGGACACAGCTGGTTTTGTTAACTCATCAGGTGATGTGGGCACGACAGACATTTGCCAAACAGTAGCAGGTGAGGAACTGTACAAATGCAAGCACCAATACTTGAGTTTAATGACACTGTGAGCTCTGGGTGGGTTCCAGCCCTCACAAGTGCCCAAGAAATGAGAGTTTACCAGCCCTGGGGGTTTCTGTGACTGGGAACCCTGGTGACAGGCTCTCCTGCCCCAGATTCCTGTAGTTATATCCCCAAAGCTGCTCTTGGGGGGCACTTTGGCGAGCTGACAAGTATATAGAGGGGAATGAGGGATTGACTTCACTTGGGATAATCAGCTTTTTTGCCTTTTCTCACCCGAGCTGAGCCCAGGAGACCCAGAGGGCTCCATCCAGGGAGAGTTAAATGGTGAGGAGCAGCACTGTGAGAAACTAGGTGAGCAGAGGCTGTGTTAAAGGCAACCTAAATGGTGGGTGTGGAGCCAGGCACTGAAAGTGAGGGAGTGATGTGAACTGGGCAAAAGCACAAGTGGGAGAAGAAAAACATTATCAAAGTTGCTTTAAAGCCACTGTGTTGAAGGGGAAGTTCAGAGCAGACAACCGCCCTGAGCTTAGGGCTGATGAGATACCTTTGTTAGAATGTCACCAGCACTGAAAGTCCTGTGCCAAAAGAAGCTGTGGAGGGGAACTGTGCCTGGAATAGCTATGAGGTTTCCAAGAGGGCCTGAGTGCTTGGGTCGTGTAGATTTATTGAGCTGGGAACCTTGTCTCACTCTGGGGGTCAGACTAAGGCGGCCCATTGCAATTACTTTTATCAACAGCAGATGAAAGGAGAATTGGTGTTGGGAGTTCATGAACCCTCTCAAATGCTCCCAACAGCCTGAGTCTCTGTGTTGTTCTTACAGCACCTATTTCTGGGTAAGCAGTGAGTGCGTGCAGTGCCTGGGTGACAGATTGCTGTGCCCTGACCTGGAGCAGGGGACGTCACATCTAGTTTTAGGCCTACATGCATATGCATGCTTGCTTCCATCCTTTTCCCTATTTAGAGCAACCCATGTTTATTAAAAAAAAACAAGCTAAAAACAAAACAAACAAAAAAACCACCCAAAAAACCCCCAAATAAACAAAAAACCAACCAACCAAACAGACAAAAAACCCCACCAAACCGGCAAAAACAAAAAAAAAACACCACCACAAGCTTTTGCTCGAAGATCAGTAAGTAAATAGATAAATGATGGAACGAGAGTTGTTCTTGTTCTGGAGCCAGGTGCTAGCTTCAGACCAAGGGTAGGGCATCCCTCAGATGGAGAGCAGGGTTTCACCATCTGGAAAGATCCTGCAAGGCTGTCCTGAACCAGTGCTTGGATAAGAGAGCTGAAGGTGATTAACTGCTTGCTGTGATACAGACACTGAATGAGGAGAATGGCTGAAGTAATAGAAAAGCCCATTTCTGTTTCTTGCATCATGAGTTCCCAAGTTTTATGCTCAGTGAGTTTATTTAAATTGGGCCTCTGGTTCTATTTGGAACTAATATTTTTGTTTTCTTGAATAAAATGTGTTTTCCAATGTTGTTGCCCCTCCCCAAACCACAGCCAAGCAGCATCTCAGCCTACTTTGTTAAATCAAGAGAATTCTTCATGTCCTTGTGAGCTGGAATAATAACATCTGAAGGAAGCCATGAGACACAACAGGAATTCATTCGTAAGTTAATGAAAGCTGTGCAGTGTAGCATAAGGATGATAAGGGCAGGTCTTGGGCAGCACTTGTCAAGCTAAATTTCTTTCTGTTGAAATTGTTCTCCTTGGAAGAATCATGGACCAGCTTAAACACCGCTTATATACAAGTTTATTATATATTATATGTTATATATTAGATAGCATATATATATATATGTTATATATTGTATATATAACATAACAATATATGTGTATATTATTGTTATATATTATATAACACATATATATATGTTATTTGGTACAAAGCTGTGTAATAGAACAGGGTGCAGGACAGAAACAGGAGAAAGTGTGATATGGATCAAAAGAGAAAGAGAAAATTGCTTATATGCCCTACTAAATGGGGAGCAAAGTACCACCTGGGTACCGTGGAATATTTTCCATGGAATTTATCGCCTGGAAGCAGAATGTTTTGGTACTCACTGGAGGGGGCTGAACTGGAGATGGGGCTGATGACCAGCACCTGCTAAAACCAAAGCACGCAGAGCCTGAAGCCAGCTGAAGAAACACTGATGGAGCTGAGAATGAGTTTGTGTGCAAGATCTTAACCAGAAGAGAAGCTGCTATAGCGAGCACGGTCAACTCTCCCTCTGGATTTGGGATTGCTCTTGTGGTGGGAAAATGAGATCCTACGGTAAATATGGACTTGAATGTCAAGGCTCTGCCTCAGTGCTCAGAGCAGGTGGACAGAGCAGGCCAGTGGTGGAATATCACAGCATCTCTCGGGCTGTGAGTCAGACCAGACTCGTCACCATCATGCTGCTCTCCCGTCACAAGGACGTGTTTGTCCCCTCTCGTACTTGCACTGCCATGTGCCTTCACGGAAAAGGAGCCACGGCTCAGTGCTGTGGCTTACTCTGCCTCAGGCCTGCAGCAAGGCACTGCACCCGAAGGAACAGACCTGCCTCTGCTTCCTCCTGCTGCAAATCCAAGTGGCAGCGTGGGGATGGAGCTGCCCATGGCCAAGTGCCCTCCTGAGGCACAGGCTGGAAGAGAACCTGGGGGTGTTTTCAGACCTTTCCCGCATGGAGAGGGTCCCGTGCTTTTCCTGCCTGGGAAAAGTTAAACTGAGTCAATTTTGCACGTGTGAACAACCTTTTTCAAATGAGAGCAAGGAGCTGAGTTCCCCAAGCCTGTTTCCTATGGATCTGTCCTGCAGAGCACACAGGAGGATCTAACACGGACCTCAGTGATCAGAGCTCTGTCGCAGAGCAGGATGTGCCTGTCATCCACATGGATTGAGATGCCTGAATCAGCACACTCGTTTTCCCAACAGTGGGAGCAGCAGTAGGTTTATTTTCCATGTAGATGCTTGTTGACATGCATGGTGTAAACCCATCATTCCAGCTAACACTGACAGAGGCGGAGAGGTCTCGGAGTAATTAACCACCAAGCTCAGATGTTGCTGAGAGTGGGAGGGCAGAGGAGCTGCAAACAGCACACTAGCATCAGCTGCCTCTTTCTTGAAAAAATAAAATCTGCCAAACAAGTTTAAATTGCTTAGAAAGCTCTGGGAGTTGGAAATAAAAAATTTTAAAAACCACAACCACCAGAAATTGCTCTGGGGAAGGGAGAGGCAGATTTGTGGTGCTCTAAGAGAGCTGCCAAGAGCCCAGCTCAGAGTAGCTAGAGGAGACAGACATCATGCTTGCAGTGACTTCTCAGACTGGAAGCGGTTAACCCAGCTGTTAACTTTTCCATTCCCAGCACCTCAGGCTACAAGATAAAGTTGAGTTCCCAGGAAAGACCCCCCCTCATCTCCAAATATTGGCAAGCTGTGAGCTACAGCCGGGGTTTGGCTGGAGGCTAATCCTTGGAAGCCCAAATGCCTGTGTCCCCCAAGGCTGACCATGAGCCCGAGCCTCAGGGAAAGATCCACGTGCAGCACCTGAAGCCCTGCACTCGCAGGTAAAGGGAGACCCTGGCTCTTTCATCTGCTGCAGTAGCACTTCTGCTTTTTAGGGAAGGAGAAGTTCGTGCATAGCGGGGCGGCCGCTGTGGACACTCCTCAGAACCGGGCTGCAGGGCAAGTGGGGCTGTCACGGATGGTCATTTACCCGCCCTCTTCACTGACCCAGAGCCCCCTCCCTGCCCCAGTCCTGCGGAATCTCGGCCGCACCCGGCACAAGCGCGTTCACAGCCGAGACCGCCGGTTCGTGTTCGTGTCTCTGCTTTATCTCGCTGCCAGCTCGGCTGCTGGCCGCTGGCCGGGCGCTCCGCTGGCCGGTCCGGGTTGCCGGGGGAGGCAGACACCCCTCCCCAGGTCCCCGCTCGCCGCCGCTGTCTGGGCTCGATGGAGATAAGGGGCTGCCCTCCTGCTGATGCCATGCCGAGCGGGCTGGGAGCTTTCAATAAGAAGTAATTAATGGTAAAGCAGACTCCTGCAATCCTGCAGTCTCTTCTATTTCTGTTATTTAGGCTTTTAAAGGCAGCGGGATCACAGTGGCTTGACTTCCTTCTCTAGCCAAGAAAAAGGAAGCACGCTTAATCTGGCGACCTCACATCCATCTTCTGCCCTTTATTAGCACCATCTGTCTGCTTCTGCCTGCTGAAAGGCGTCTGTGCCTATCCTCATGGCTGGGGCAATACAAATATTGCTCAATTACAGCCATGCTCCAAATGCAATTACTCAATTGCAGTGTTAATTGAATTATTTGAGTTTAATTATTCCATTAGGACTTCTGTCAGTACAGTCTAAGCTGCTTGCTTCCTCTCTGGGCTAGCATCACAATGCAGCATCTGGCCACACAGGGAAGGGCTGGTTTTACTCACTCAGACCTAGTTAGGCTGAGGAAAGTCTGGCACTGTTCAGAAATGGTGTTCTCGAGTTCAAGGAGAGGTGTCAGGGCTGCAGGGACCTTCTTCTTTCCAGTCAAAGGGTTTCCATGCACAATATTTGCAAGCAGAGAACAGAATTCTATTTATGCAGAAATAATTTTGTGTGAAGAGTTAGTGACAAAAATACTTGTGGGGGTTTTGTAAGTGAAGGAATCAGTCCTAAAAGATGCTTGGCAGAAATCAAAAGGAGCAGTTGCACAACATGAGCCTGTGACTGAGACAATATATAGTCAGAGAAACAGTGTCTAAGGGCTGCTTGCAGGCCTCACAGCAGGGCTGAGATGGAGCTGCAGTGTGAAGTTCTCCAGTTCTTGTGGTAAATTCCCCCGGGCAAACAGAAAAACTGCTTGGAGTTTATTTCTGATTCCTATCCCAGTATCCTGCCACTATCACCAAAACACAGAATTGCTAGGGTAGGAAGGGACCTCTGGAGATCACCTAATCCAACTCATCATTGGGTTTTCCTCCCTCTTAACACATCCAGAGCCCTTGACTCATGGGGCACACTGTTATTAAAAAGGGTACTCAAATCTTCCCCTCTCTTCAGCCATATGAGCTGCCCTGGTTGATGTAAGACCTGCAGCATCGGTTTGGAGCTGTGACAGGTGCACTGGAAATAGCCCTGCCTGTCTCAGAAGAAGCTTTTCACCCACAGGCTCTTCTCCTGTGAGCAGAGCTCGAGCTGTAACACCTCTGTTCTGTTCTGCAGCAGCCCGGAGCTCTGACTGCCACAGACAGCTCTGGCCTTTGTACTTGACGTGTGTGCTGCACTTTGGAAATCCTTCACTGCCTTAAAGCTGCTGCCCTTGCAGCTGTGGGAGCAGAAGTTCCTGAGATTTGCAGGTGGAGGTGTCACCCTTCCAAGAGACAGCAGTGTGCAAGGCGAGGATCTCCGAGGTGGGGACACCTCTGGTGTTGTGGGGTTTCTTGGGGCCGTGTATCAGATGGACTTTTCCTTGCTGGGAACCCTCGTGGAACCCTGTGGGGTTGGAGTTGCTGGGACAGTGCTTCCTCAGCCCTTGGTGGCTGGTGATCCCAGGGAGTCCTTTTGTCTCTTTGCCCCACTGCACCTCTCCCTCACCCTCACCTGTACTGCACAGTTTTATTGCATTGGTTTTATTCACCCAGTGGGACATAGGAGAGGAAGTAGCGGTCAGAATCTGGGTGCAAAATGGCAATTTTGTGGCAGCTTCAGTTAAAATGCTCTGCCCTAGGGATGAGGAGTATCAAGGGATCGTAGTTAAACACAGATGTAGGGAGATTACACAGTTGTGCTTTATATATTTTTTGCAAACATGGGCTTTATCTGCCACGTGCCTCATTAACAGCATAGAGATATTGGCACTTTGATCCTGGCTGATGTGGTGGAGTTTGAAGGTGGCAGGATCTGCTGTGGCTGTCATTTCTCAGCCCCACTTTGCAAACATCCCTCCACTTCTGAAGGAGAAGCGATTTGCTTTACAGGGTACACATCTCACCCAGCCTTGGTGAGCGCTGCCTCTGTCAGACCCTGCTGCTGAGGTCTGGGCCCTTTGAGGCTGGAATACTTGGCATGGACATGCCAGGAGTCCTGCCCTCCTCATGTCTGTGTGATTCACGACTCTGAGTTCACCCTCAAACCAATGGAGAGGTTGTGCCAAGAGAAAAGGATGAGCTTCTCCGGGGCAGAGTGGTTCCTACAGAATAACTGCAGAGAATTGTGAAAACAGCTCCTAAAAAGCCTCAGAGGCTGAGTGATCCTCAGGGCTGCTCCCAGTGTCCTGGGTGCCACCAGAGCTCTCAGTTTGCTGCTCGGGAGGCATTCAGCCCCTTGTGTGGCACTGGTGCTTTGAATTCCCAGATTCTTTCCCGTGTTCATTACTACATTCTCCAGTAACACACCCAGGGGCTCTGTCAGTCCTCTTCCTCTCCATGCCCGTGCGTGCCTTCCTGCATCTCCAGCCTGCAGCCTCCTCCCAGTCTGAGATATGTCACCCCGTCAGCACTACCATCAAACCCTGCGTTTTCCAGCTAAACAAGGAACTGGATTTCCGTGCCTGCAGTATCTCAGCATCTCTCCCCTCTGTGCCTGCCCTGTTTCCCCGTCTGCTCTCTGAGATGTCTCTTCATTTCACTTCTGGCAGATCTCCGGGCTGTGGAGCTCAGTCTTGCAAAGCTGCTTCCGTGCCAGCAGAGGTACCGAGGCGCTGGCCAGGGCTTTTCACAAGCACCCGTGGCAGCCTCCTGCTGAGGCTTCCTGGCTATTCCGGTGGCAAATGGAGTGGATTTATGGGAAAAGCAGCAGCCTGGCACTGAGAAGCCTTCATCCCTTACCCTACTCTGCTTCAGGCTCTGTGGAGAGCTCTGAATCCCGAAAGCCTCCTGTTGGAAGCAGGAGGGAGCTGGGGGGGCTCTGACATCCCCAGGGCCCTGGCACGAAGCAGGGGCAGTGCAGCAGCAGCCCTGCCTGAGGCCGAGGGGTGGGGACGTGCAGGAGCCACCCCCTGTCCCCTGCCAGCTCCGGTGGCCCTGCTGGGGTGGGTTTGCCATAAATCCACACCTTTACATCACAAGCAGCCGGAGCCAAGCCGGGGGGGCATTGGAAAGGTGTAATTTTGTTCTTTGGGCTCGAACGCCTCCTTTAATATTTCACAGCCCCAGCAACGCATTCCTGTGCCAAAGGCTGGCTGGAGATTCAGCCACTGATATTTACATTATTGGGCTGGGGCTCCAGAGCTTGTGCTCAGCGAGGTCAGCAGGGTTCTTCCTGTGCTTCTAGCTGGAAATACAAGGTTGGCAAAATCTTTTGGCACTTGACTTTTAGTGCTGATCCAGCCGATGGCTATGGATGGTGGAGAAGAATCAGGACAACATTGCTTTTGGAAACTTTGCCCCAAGTTTTCTTTAAATGTGAAGTCTGGACTAGGGTGAAGCCATCAAGAAGAGTGCTGGGCCCACACAGCCCCCGAGTCAGAAGCTGTTTCCAGTGCTTCTGTTCTGAACAGCTTCCAGACCCTCTAAATACACAGGTTTAAATAATTGCCCTTCAGTCTGGAAATATTGGCTCTTCTCTTGTATCAAATAACACCTTAATGTCATTGTTGCTGAAGGCAACTAGGATGAAATTGCCTGCCTTACTTTTCCCAGTGTGTTGGCTTTATGCATTTGGCAGCATTTGGAGTCAAATCAATCTTGCTTTCCTCTCCTGGACAGGTACTTAGTTTTGCTGATGTCAGGGTACAGCTTTAGTGCAGGGAAGGGAGAGGAGGAAAACCACGGCTGGGAACACAGGGAACTGGGCTGCAAAGCCCCACGGGCTGGGAGCGAGCTCAAGGCTAGGGCATAAAATCATAGGATAGTTTGGGTTGGAAGGGATCTTAAAGACCATCTCATTCCACCCCCCTGCCATGGGCTAGGACACCTTACACTATCCTAGCTTGCTCCAAGCCCCATCCAACCTGGCCTTGAACATTTCCAAGGATGGGGCAGCCACAGCTTCTCTGGGCAACCTGTGCCAGTGCCTCCCCACCCTCATTGTAAACCTCGTATTTTCCTTATGTCTGATCTAAGTCAGTTTAAAGCCATTCCCCCTTTCCTATCACTCAATGCACTTGTTAGAAGTCTCTCTCCAGCTCTCTTGGAGCTCCTTTAGATACTGGAAGGGGCTCTAAGGTATCCTTGGAGCCTTCTCCAGTCTGAGCAACCCAATTTTCTCAGCCTGCTTCCACAGGAGAGGTGCTGCAACCTCACTTTCCCTGGTACAACACTGCTCCCTTCAGAAAAGGGCTGGCAGAGGTTTGGAGAGCTCAGTTTTGTGAGTGCTGAGGTCCCACGTGCTTTGTTCCTGCTGCAACCCACGAGGCGTTCCTCACCCTGGACAAGGAGCTCTCCCTATGGCAAAGCTGACAGGCTTTCAAAAAAAGGTCACTGGATGTTCTCAAGAGGAGTTTCCAGGGACAGTCCTCCTCACTAAAGTACCCCAGGACCTGTGTGGACTCCTGACCAGTGGACGGGGTGGCAGATCAGCTTTGGAAGGAGCTCAGGTGGATGTGCTCTGCTTGTGTCAAGCCTTGGGACCCCGGCACGTGGAACACGTGTGCAGCCTCCCCCGAGCTGTGAGTGCCTCACAGAGCCACAGCTTTCCTCTCCCTTCCTGTTCAGGTGCTGTCTCTTCTCTCCATCGCTGCAGATGATTCCTTTCATCCTCTTCAAGAGGCCTCCTGCTGCCTCTCATATCTCTTTGTTCACCTCGTTTGAGTACTGCAGCCCACTCCAAACCTGATAAGGCTGACTGCGATTAAGACCATGGCTCTCCCTCTCTGTCAAGGGGCTGGGGATCACCCTCCCTGTGGGGATGCCGACAGGCAAGCTGGAGGCAGCTGGACAGTGCCCTGCCACGGGTGCTTGAGGTGTCCAGGGGATGAGCTCCCAGGGCACACAGATCTTTGGGGGGCTGCTGTGTTGTTCAGCTGGTGCTGGTGTGAGCCTTTTGCTTTATTAAACTGCCTTCATCTTGACCCATGAGTGATTTTGCCATCTTTTTTTCTTCCACCCCATCCCATTCCCTGTCCTGCTGAGGAGGGGAGGGATAGAGCAGCTTGGTGGGCACCTGGCATCCAGCCAAGGTCAGCTCACCACAGGAGTGCAATCTTCATTCCTTGCTTTATTTGTACTGTGACTGCTTTGGGCTGCAGTTACCTTTAATTACTGGCTCTGCTGAGGCTGGGTAAGCCTTTTCCAGTGAATGGTTTGGAGGTTCTTGCTCCCAAACAATGAAACCACTTACCATCACTTATCTTTTAAATCAGAGTTTATATTTAGCTGTTGCCTTCCATTCAGGCTGCTTCTCCACACCTGCACAGCGAAAAGCCCTGCACTCCTGCTGTTCACAGGAGGATTTGAATGCTCTCTCCAGCCCTGCTGCTGCAGCAGAGTTGGGATGTGCTATCCAGGAGGACATCAGGCCCCACGCTGCTCGCCTTGATGTTGAGCTCAGTTTTGGCAATTCCTTCACTTTGATCAGCGTTATACAGTGAAAAATTCTTCTAAGCATGTACAAAGTCATAAAAGCTCACACAGCCACCACGCAGAGGAGAGAGCAGCTCAGAGTCCCCTGACTATGTGAGAGGAGCTCTGCTTCTCTTTCCTGGGAGGTGGAAGCAGAGCTCACTGAGGGGACAGAGTGTCTGCTCTGGATCCCAAAGGGCTCGAGACTTCTGAACACGGGCGTCGTAAACCAGGAGACAGGATTGTTTGTCCTGAAATAACTTGGGTTTAATGCAAGCTGAAGGGAGCTGCGAGCAGCCTCAGCATTCCCCAGCCTGTTGTTTCCCTTTACGCACAGCCCCAGGAACAAAAGCTGCTGCAAGAAGTTGCCTTCAGCGAGCACTGGCTCCACCAGCAAGAGCTGTGCTCTCACCAGCACTGCAGAAACTGGGGCAGCAGGCAGGGAAATTGTCCTTCCACTCGTCCCACCCCACTGACCATGGCTTTGGGACAGAGTCTGGGGAGACAGTGTTTGGAGGACACGGTGCTTTAAACCAAATGCAGCACCATTGGATCCTTTCGGTCCAGAGTGACCTGCACCCCACAGCCAGGACGCTGTCCCCACTGCCAAACCCAGCCGTGTGGTGTCTCCTTGGAGCTGGGGAGTGACTGAAGCCCTGTCACCCCGTTTCCCAGGAGGGAGGAGTGTTTGGGGCTGTGGCAGTGTGCTCAGAGGATGCTCTGCCCAGCCGTGCTGGCTGCCTGACCCTGCTCCATGCAGGACGAGATGCCAACAAGAGGGCAAAGAGCCCTCATCTAATTATCGTGCTATATTTGTACATGACAGAAGGGACGTGAGCAAAAGCCACGCTGCTGCTGGGAACTCGATGGCTTTAAGTGAATTGAGAGACAGGGCACTCCAATTAAGGCCTTTTTTTCCTTTTTGCACACAATTCCTCCCCTTTCCTCTGCCTGCCTGGGAGGCTGGGCTACCTGCAGTGCTTCACGTGGCAGGAGGTTGGGTTGTGCATCCCTGGGAGGAAGCAGGAGGGGTGCAGGGAGAGCAGGCAGCATCAGGGGACAGCCTGTCCCACCAAGGGGGTTTATGAAAATGCCCTTCTGGCACTGGCCACGCACAGAGTGGAATGAAATGCACCACTCTCTTGACGGTGTTTCAAAATGCCATTAAGGGATCAGAGCATGCTCCAGCCTGGGTGCTGGCAGCAGGCAGGGGAGTGAAATAATGGATTGGCTTCTCCCTGTGATCCAAAAGGGTTTCGATGTCAGGCCGTTCGTGGTGGTGGCCGGAATGCTAACACAGCCCATCGGAGCTGCAGCCCCGCGGACGGGTGAGGTACTAATGGCTCATCCGGGGTGATGGATGGGCTGGGAGAGATGCTGCTGCTGAGTAAGGAGGAGGCAGCGAGAGGAGAGCGAGGCAGCAACAGGCTGGGACTCAGCAGGCGCTTTCCCAGCCAGTGTGGGAGCTGGAAGGGGGAGGCAGTGGGCAGGCAGCTTGGGAAGTGTCCATGTCCTGCTCCTCTCTGCTCAGGGGGGTCACACGGGAGGTAACGTCTGAATTTAGCCGCTTGATTTTTGCCAGGTCTGGACTACAGAGCAACAAAAAGATGACAAGCCCTCTCTCTGCCCTCCCTGCAGCCCTTTTTAAAACTCAGACATATTTCTTTATTTTGAATTGAAAGTGCACTGGGGTTGCCAGCATCTTTGGGTAAACGAAAGGCAAAGCTGAATGCAAAGAGAGGGCAGTAAGAAATAATCAGATCAGTGATCCCAGGCAGGGCAGTTGTGCTAATGAGCAGCAGACAGGGGCTGATGTGTTCCCCAGCACACCAGCCCAAACTTCCTGTGGATCCACGAACTGGCCTCACCTCTCTAAGCACTAACATCACTGTTTTGGGAGGATTGTACCTGATTTACACCAAGCTGAGTAGGAGCAGAAGTGTTGATTGTGGTCCACCAGCCCTGCTTCAAGGCAGGGGAAGGTTTGACTTCATCCCACCCCCAAACCATGGCTTGTGCTGAGGATTCAGTTTGTGGCCAAGCTGGTGGCTCATAGGAGGAGGACTGGGGCTTGTCAGACCCCTGGTTCAATCTGCACAAAGGGGACTATGCTGGGCTCTCCCAGCAGCAACTTTCCTCCCAAAAAACAGCTTCCACACCTGCATGCAAGGGAACAGATTGACTTTAAATGGTTGCAGCTCGAGGAGCCTCTGTTGGTTATCGATCACCTACTGATTACTCCAGCACTTGGTATTCAGCTTGTAAATAAGATTACAGGGTAAATCTAAAATGGGAGCGGAGGGATGATAAAATTCTGCTCATTTACAATAAGCTCAAAGAACTTTCCCCCTTCTGCCCCCCCTCCAGCTTTATTATGAAGCCCAATAAAATACCCTGGGGACAAGAAGGAAGAGAGAGTAGCAATTCAAAGGCAACATCAAAAGGCATCTCTATTCATTTTAGCGTGTCAACAGGCACAGAGAGATGCTCCCAGCCAAACGTGGCAGCTGCTCCAAGTGCAGCAGCCCAGCCCCTTCCCTGCCATCCCCAGCCAGCTCTGCTCCATGCTGGAAGGACAGGCCCAATCCCATCCATTTCCCTTGAGATCTCAGATCTGTTTTGATGGCAAGCACTTCAAGTGCTGGATGGGGAGTTCAATGCCATAGATTGTTCTCACTGCTTTCAGCCCATCTCTGCAGAAGAGGAAAAACCCAAATGTTCTGTGGCTAAAAATAGGTGTTCCTCTTCTTTCCCCGTGCTGCTGCAGGGCTGTTCTTTGAGCTTCTAGCAGTGCCAAGTGCCCTGGATCTACCACAACAAGCTGAAGAAGACTGTGATTTCATGGCAGGAAATTTAAGAGCTGTGCCCACCTTTGCCAGCCTTGGAAACATCAGTCTTGGGATATCCAGTGGCTGAAGTAAGCCCCAGCTCCTGGAGCCATGGGAATTCATGAGGATTTTTAAATCTGGAAGAAGCCTAGTCTCTTCCACCAGACAGCCGTGGGAGGTTCCTTGCAGCTCCATCCTCTGAGGGCAGGGAAAGCATCTCCCTGCTCTGAGCAGCAGCCAGGACATCCTCACAGGGACCTTTGGCACTGTGCAAGAGGCAAAGCTTCTCTGCACCCTCTTTATGGATGCTGCTGCTTCAAGCAAGGGAAAAAATCTCCTCGAGTTAATTTAGGACCTGACACCATCCAGCTTCAGGTGCTCCAGCAGCAAGGCTCAGGGGGATGGGTTGTCCTGCCTTTCCCCTGTGGGGTCTTGAGGACACTTGAGAACATTTTGTCCAAATTGTGCTTTTCAGCAGGAACTTTTGAAGTGATTCACCCTCGAATTGTGCCAAGTTATTATCCTTCATTGCCATGTCAGGGGAAGCTGTAGCCTCCATCCCCTGGGAAGGTTTGGACTCCCTGGTGCTTGGAGCAGGTTGTGTCCTTGCTGCTGGTAGTGGGGCAGCAGCGCTGGTCCCCCCCAAGGGTGTCACACTGTGTGCCAGCCCCAACACTGAGGACAGAGAGCTTTTGTGGCAGTGTTCCCTCAAGAATGAGGCTTTTAAATATAGCAGGATTGACTTGAAATCCCAGATTAATTCACTTTTAAATACCAGCTCTTGGATTCTCATCCTCTGCTTCTAGGTGCGTATCCCCAAGCCCCACGGGGTGTTTATGAGATCTTGAAATTTAATCCTTGAAGAATACATTAAAACTTCAATTCCTCATGCAGCCTGGTGATTTCAGAGGGGGAGGCCTGGAGGAATGAACAAACATTCTGAAACAATCAGAACCAGCAGCGTTTTGTGCTGGTGGGACTGGGCCATCAGAAGCGCTGATCCCCTTGGGGCAGTGACAGCCTGCACGAGCCTGAGGCTTTTTTAATGTAGATAGAATGAGTGTTTTCACAGCCTTTGAGTAGCCAGTGATGTTCCCCCTTTTCCTGTATTAAGAGAAGGCAAAATCCTCCACTTCCTTCAGGGCAAAGACTTCTGCTTGTGATCCACAGGGCCAGGGTGCCCATGGATTATTTCTTGGGGTAAGGAAAAAGATAAAGTGTCTGGAGTCTCTACGTTCAAGGGTGAATTTCCAGAGGGGATTGTGCCTCCTGGGGAAATTTCGGTGGCATCTACAAAGCCTTCCACATGCAGTTTCTGGCTGCCAGGGGATGGGGCAACCCCTAAGCTGTGGAATCCTTGGCATGAATCTTCCAGATATTTGCAAGCCCAGCTGAAGGTCCCTTCCCCCTGTGCATGTTTTCAAGCCCACAGCCTCTCCTAGTTGCTGGGGAATCTCCAGGTTTTCAGCACCCGAGGAACACCCATCCCACTCCACAACCCCACTGCTGCTGGGGTGGAATAGCTGCATTTCCCCAGCAAGAAGAGACCTCTCCAGCCTTCAAAGTGCCCACGAGAATTCACACCCATGCTGAGAAAAAAATGTCACCTCCTATCCAAAAAGGTGAAAAGACAGGACAAAGTTAAAAGCAACTCCAAAAATGACTGCTGAGAAGAGAAATATCTGTGTGTAACCATGGCTTCCTCGCTGCATGCATGCCTGAAAGGCAGGTGCCTACTGCTGGCCCTGCTGTGCTGCAGCCCCAGCCTGGGAAATGGCCCAGGAAAATGTTCCACTCCTGGGGCTGGGGATGGTGCTGGGGACAGTGACATCCTCAGCCCAGGGTGGGGGTCCCTGTGCTGAAAGTGCTTGAGCAGGGGGCAGGAAGGTGAAAACCCCAAAACACTCATAACCCCTTGTCGCAGAGGTGCTTGAAGGGGTTCGGGCTTCTCCTGCCAGAGCCAGCCTCAGTGGAGGGGCTTTCCTGGGTGGGGTTACACAGCTAAAACCCTCCTGGGACAGGCAAAAGCCACTCTGACCCCAGCACAACCTTTCTTTCAGCCTGTTGGGTGCCCTTTGATCCACACTGGGAGGAGCACCCAGACGTGAGGCTCCCTGCACACCCCAGACCCACAATCCTGCTGCCACCGGCTCTTCCACCCCCGGGGCCTCCACCACGGAGGGATTTATCATGCAGGCAGGGAACTGGGGAATAAACACGTGCCAAGACTGAGAATGCCAATATCTGAATGCCTTCGGTTCCTTCCTCCAAATAAATCACTGCGTGACTCTAATTATCGCACTTGCCCTGGGTACACACCGGCTTAATACGGAAAATGAGTGTGGAGGATTTATTACTGCTGATCCTTGATCTTTCATTTTTGATATTAAAGCATGTTTAATTCATTGCAATGTAGACTAAAGTAAGGGAGGCCACGGGCAGGCTCTGGTTTGCTTGGGAAGGATTTGGTTGCTGCCTGTCTCAGGACCAGGGCGCTGCTGGGCCCTGCTCCCTTCCATGTGGGCTCTGTGTCAAGCCCTGGCTGATTCGTGTCTGATTTCACCACCATACTTCCTCTGCCTGTGGATTTATGGTTGTTTAGACACCAAGACTAGAGAGACTGCTGTAAATGTGTTATTTTCACTGGAGAGACAGGTTACAGCAGAGCTTATAACCCAGCTAGATGCAACAGAAGTGCTGGTTTCTGAGGTTTTAAGCTTTCCTGAATAGATGGCCATCTCTGTCAGTATGAATCAGCTCTTGCTTTCAGAAAAGCTTTCTTTTTTTATTTTGTTACAAGAGCCCTTGGCCTTCAGTGACTAGTTTGCATTGAATCTTCAACAATTGTGAAAGCATTTCTCACACAGCCTAGGAGTGTGCTGCAGAACCCAAACCTTTTTTGCCCTATTTTACGGTACGGCTTCTGCAGGGTGATGGCACCTTGGCCACTCACATAGGGCCTTGGTCACAGGGTCTCAAAGGGATTTGTGGGGCAGGGGAGGGAGCAGAGAGGGTCAAGGGATGAGAAGACATGGTGCAGACACAGATCCACTGAGCCTACGGTTCACCCCAAGCAGGGTAGCATAGGCCAGAGGGGCAAAAGGCAAAATCCAGGCAAGGACAGCCTGAGCAGGGGGCTCCCTGGTGGCACTGGTGCCATCCCAGTGCCCCTGCCAGGCCGCCCAGCTTCTCGCACACACACTTCCCTTGGTGACACCAGGCTGGGCACCACGTGTGACCCAGGCCTGTGCTGGCAGCATCTGCTGCTCTGTCCTTACAGGAGCGATCTGCATCGCCTCCATCCATCCATCCATCCATTCGTCCGTCCATCCATCCATCCATCCATCCATCCATCCATCCATCCATCCACCCATCCACCCACCCATCCATCCATCCATCCACCCATCCATCCATCCACCCATCCATCCGTCCATCCATCCATCCATCCATCCATCCATCCATCCACCCACCCATCCATCCATCCATACCTCCCTCCATCCATCCGTCCATCCATCCATCCGTCCCTCCATCCATCCATCCATCCGTCCATCCATCCATCCATCCATCCATGTGCTTTTCCATTTCCCCTGATTGCATCCCTGGCTGCCCCTCAGGCACGTGTGGAGTGAGACTCATGCAGAGCAAGGCGAGCGGCGGAGTGACCACTACTGAATAATGTTCATCCCTGCCGGGAGCAGTGTCCCCTCCCATCAGAAGAGGATGCACCGTGCTCCTGCAGCCCAGGAAAAAGAGGAGGATGTCACCTCGGGCTGCGTTGTCCCTGCCCCTGCCTGGAAAGGGAATGAGGATCTGCACTCCCTGCTTTGCCAGGGCATCTCCAGCCCTGTGGCATCAGGACACCCCTCCCGGGGCAGCTGCACAGGTCAGACACCCTCTAGACCATCCATGAAATGCAAAGGCTGGGATCCATTCCTCTGATCGCACCTGGCCAGAACGTGTCTGCATTTTGGGGCACACGAGGAGGGGGGAATCCTGGAGGAAGCACTCTGTGTTAGCTGGCTGAAGGGCGAGGACGGTCTCTGGTGCATGAGAGCATTTCATCTTCCCAGGCCCCCTCCACAGCTCTGCAAAGCCCACGCTCCTCCTGCCCCCAGTGATGCACATCTGATGGGAGAGGAGCTGGTCCAGCCACAGGCCTGGGAAGGGCAAGAAAGGAGAAGAGAAAAGCACGGAAAGGAAACGAAGGCTGGCTCACCCCAGCATCTCCTTCCCTCTCCACCCCAGCTCCAGCAAGGCCAGCCAGCGCTGAGCCCTGGCTTGTGTCTGATGATGGGACAGAGCACGGGGGATGCACCCCAGAGGTGTGTCCCGGGAGGCACAACGAGCCCCAAACCTCGCCCAGGAGGGATCTGCTGCCTGGGCACCGTCTTGTCCCACCACGGGGACAGCGAAGGGAGGTGGCAGTGCTTCCCATCACCATGGCAACCCGCGGAGACGGCTCCGCCGTTCGAATCCCGCATCTCCAGGATGAGCCTTGGCGAATCAATAATCCCAGCAGAGACAGACAGGGTTGGGCTGGGGGTCCCCCGCTATGGGGCTGGAGACAGGGGCATCTGCCCTCTGAGCACCTCTGCTAATCCTCTCTGGAGCAGTTTTGTCCTGTGCCAAAACAGCTGAGCCGGCCGTGCTGCTTCTGACAGGGGCATCCGTGTTTCTCTGCACGGATATTTCTACCCCGACTCCTGTTGGGAAGTTTGTCTCCTGGTGAAGCTCTCGGTGGAGCCTTGGGTAGGGCATGGCAAGTGAGAGACTGCGTCAAACAGAACTGACGGGGAGCTGGCGTCCCCTGTGCTGATGGAGCTGCTGATTAGGGAAATGTTCTTGCATTTCTAACACTCTAGAGATTTGGGCCAAGAAGCTCCTCAGAGGAAATCAGCAGCCTCGAGATGCTCTTGCAAGACACAGTATTTCTGCCCCAGTGGGCAGCTCCGGTGGGATGTGTCCCCATCCTCCCTCTGTGGTGACACACCAGTGCCTCTTGGCACCTGCACTCTCCCATCCCATCATCGTGGCCCCACATGGGACCAGAGTATGGATGGGAGAGTGGGACTTCCCAGCTTTGCCCCTGCTACAGTTCCATCCACATCTCCTGGAAAAAGAGGCTTTGATGAGTCCAATTTTAGGAGAAAGTCCTGGGGGCTGGGTGCAGAGTGCTGCCTGTCATATTGCCCACCCTCCTGGCATCTGCCTGGCAGTGAGGTCCTGCCCAGTCAGCATTTCCCAGCCACAGGCAGCCACTCTGTCCCAGCATGTCCTTGAGACACAGAGCACATGCCATGGCTTCCCAAGTGCCTGGCATAGACACAGTGCTGTGCCCAAGCCTTCCCCAAAGCAGTGGCCAGTGATGATCTCAGGTGCACTGAGTCTGTGTACACTCAGTACGGGGCAGTGCCCCCATCTCCCCATCCCTGCTGGTGTCTGCCAGCTGCCCTCCATTCCCAGCTGAACCATTTAGCACACGGATGAAAGTGCCATCACATGCCAGCAGTCCAACCCTGTGGCCACCCTGCCCAGCTCCCTGTCCCCTGCTCAGGGCCAGACCCGCCCCTGTGGGTACCAGCCTCACCACTCCTGCCTTCCCTTTGCCCAGCTCTGCTCCTGACCCCACTTCCAGCCTTCCCCCAGAGCCCACATTTATTGGGGGCTGATTTGTGCTGTGGCAGAAGAGCCATTAAGGCTCTTGTTAGCACGGAGGGAAGGACGCCTGCTGTGTGCCCGTGGCCACGTTAGGAAGCCGGATGAGGGCAGTAAATAAGGTTTCACTCTATTACAATGATTGCAAAGTCTTGAACGAGAGCAGCAGGCTGGCAAAGCTGCAGAGGAGGTGTCCTCCAAGGGGCAATTGTCAAACAGCAATCTGCCAGCACAGTGCTCTGGTCCTCATTTATCTTTCTGCCTTGCCAGAGATGATATCAAGCTCCTTGTGCTGCCCGCGGTGCTGAGGTGGCCACAGGTGTCCCTGGGGCTGTGCTGTGGGACAGGACAAGGTGAATGACTCCTTCGGCAGCAGGAGGTCTGGCATTGTGCTGGGTTATGGGCAGCAAATCTGCTTCCAGGGCACTGTGGAGGCACGTAAAACACGGGAAGGGTCTGACCTGCCACAGGCAGCATGGAGCCAGAGCTGCACTGCCCCTGGTTGGGATGCAGAGGGTGGTGGAGATCTCCACTCCTGCTACCTCCCTTCCTCACTTCAGAGTCTCTGTGTGCTGGTTTCATCCCCAGCACAGCAGCAGCTCAGCTTTCCTCTCCTCTCCGGGTGCTGGGATACTTAATTCATTAGCGTTAACGAGGTGTGCCTGGCCCCGCTGCAGCAGCACCACGGTACAGCTCGGCTGGAGGTGCCTCCAGCCCCAGAGAGACGCTCGACAGAGTGAATGTGCTGTCAGCACCGGGTGCTTACAGCCCTCGGTTTCCCCTGCTGCTGAGTCACAGCCAGGCTCAGTTGCAAAACAGGCTGTAAAGTCCTTGTTTAGGGTTTATGGGGTCCATTCCAGCGTGTCTGAGCAGCTCCAGTGCCCCTGCAATGGGCCAGGCTGGCAGCGAGGGTTGATCTCACCGGAGGCTGCCCCAGCCCCAGAGACACAGGCAGCATCAGGAAAGGGGCAGCGCTCACTGAAGGACTTGCAGTCCTTAACTCACCGCTCTGAAGGGCAACACCAGGTGCCTAAAATTAGACTCCCACCTCCTAATTTAGGTAGTTCAAAAAATAGGCTGATTTGTGTATTCCTTTCTCCCCCCCTCCTGCCAGCACGGCTCAGCATCCAGAGACTTCCAGGGAGGTGCTCTGTTCCCGGGCATGCTGGAGCACTCCGGCAGCACCAGGTGAAAGAAACCCAAATCTTCCCGTATCCCTGGTTTACCCCGAGTCGGAAAAGAGGAGCTGCTGCTCCATCTCTGGAGGGGAGAGCCCTCCTGGTGCTGCAGGAGCCTGATGGCTGGCTCGTGGCTGCTCCAGCACTGTTAATCAGCATTATCAAGCAGCAGCCTTGTCCCAGGCCTCAGCTTACCCACGGTGGGCTGGGGTTGCATCTGATACCCCAAAGCAGAGTCCCTGCAGCACCTGCCTGCTGCACATGGCCTCCTCAGCCTCCAGGAGGGACCAGGCTGGTTCCCCCCCTCTCGATCCCACAGCACAGTAGGAAAATGCTGGACATGGCCAGCAGTGTGGGGACACAGCTGGGGCTATAACCCTGTGTAAAGGGAGCCATGGGGGCAAAGCAATGCCATCCTGGCTCCTGCCAGGGCTGCTGGCTGGAATGGGTCCCTGGAAAGGTGGGTGACAGCCTGGCAGCTCCTCACGCGAGCCTGCAGCTGGAGCGATCTGCCTGTGCACGTTCCATAGTACACGTGTCCCATTAAGAAAAAGATCAGAGTTCCCGGGAGCTAAAAATAACACCAGGCAGTGGAGTTTGTCCAGGAGACAGTAAGGGATGCGGGGGTGTGGAGCAGAAGGTGCAATTTCACTGCTGGCTCTGCCAGTGACAGGGTGCAGGAGAAGGGGAATGAATCAATCCTGCCGTGGTGCAGGAAATCGCTGCCGAAGGGGCAGCGTGGGGCTGTGGTAACTCAGCTCCAGCCTCGCTCCTGTGGGACCCTGAGGCAGGGGGAGCACAGCCGGGTCCTCGGGGTGCCCTGGGGGTGTGCCAGGGTGTGGCAAGCAAGGACAGAGCTGCCACGGTGCTCCCAGCAGGCAGCAGCATCCCGGGAGATGGGTGTGAGTTGCAGGGCCCTGTGATGCTGGAGTGACAGGGCTGCTCTCCATATGGCAACCTCTGGTGCTGAATGAAAGAGTGAGTGCAAACACAGACCCTAATTACCACAGCTCCTCCAGAGCCAGCTCTGCCTGCTCTCCCCAAGCTGTCAGATGCTCTCTAGCAAATGCCTCCATCTCCTTTCCATGGCTGAATTGAAGCTATTTATTCTCTCCTCAAGATCCAACAGCTTCTGTTTTACCACGAGTTGAACAGCTGGGAGAGAGAGCAGAAGGGGTGAGGAGGGGAGAAACCCCTGTAGCTCCTTTTAGCACAGTCAGTAGCACCAGAAAATCCAAGCCCTGTGAGAGAGAGAACAGAGGTCAGTGCCTGTCCTGGGCCAAGGAAGCACCTGGCCTAAAGAAAGCTTTGCTGGAGAAATGGCCTTCATTCCCTGGATGTTGTCAGTGGCATGAGGAATGGGATGGGCAAAAGAATTTGCTCTTTAAGATTATTTAACTCATTGCCCTCCAGGTCCTGGATCCCAGCATGGGTTAGAGCACCTGGCAGGGCCCAGGTGATGCTATGAGGACACACCAAGAGGGATGGGGGTGTCCAGTCTGGAGAAGGGAAGGTTCCAGGAGACCCTAGAGCCCCTTCCAGTGCCTAGAGGGGCTCCAAGAGAGCTGGAGAAGGACTTTGGACAAGGACCTGAAGTGATAGGACAGGGGGTAAAGGCCTTAAGCTGAAAGAAGGCAGGGTTAGATTAGACATTAGGAAGAAACTCTACTGTGAGGGCAGTGAAGCCCTGGCACAGGCTGGAACAAGGTGGTTTTTAAGGTCCCTTCCAACCCAAACCATTATGTAATTCTAACCCCAGGCTCCCACCACAGCCTGGAAGGGAAACCACCAAAAAAAACCCCAGACAAACAAACAAACATGGTAACAGGTCCAATTAGCAAAGGCATTTGGCTTCCCAGCACCGCTCCCCGTTGCTGCTGGCTTTTGGAAGGGGCTGGGTGAGATGACTGGCAGCTCCAGCAGCTTTGTGCAGATGGACACATCTACTCTCTATCTGGAGAGCTTTTGTCTCCCCAGCCAGCCCTGGCACTTCTCTGCTGCTGCAGCCACAACAGACAGCCAGTATCCATCCCCTCTCCTGCATCTCATCCTGCTGGGATCTCTGGGTGGGTCAGCACCCACAGCATTTCCAGGGCAGCTGTTTTCTGGGTGCTGCATCCCTGCAGGGGCTGGGCTTGGAGTCCCAGGTGTGCAGTTGCTCTGCCCCAGGGCTTTGGGTTGGGAGGATTCCTGGTTTTGAAGGCTCATCCTCTTAGCCTGACTTCCCTTGGTGCCTGTGTATGCTTGTTCCCCTGGCCTGCCCTCAGCTTTGGGGTGACACCCCATACCGGTTTAAATCTGAGATTCCCAGAGATGATATCCAACAGATTTCTTGAATATCAGCAACTGAGTGGAAGATGGAAACACTTTTTCTTGCCCTCTGTAGTGGGGAAAGAAATCTGATTTGAAGTATGAGACAAATCACAGAGGAATGGCCTTCCTTGGTACCTTTCCAGGTGGACTTCTATGATCCTTATGGGTCCCTTCCAACTCAGGATATTCTGTGATCTCCACAGTTCTCTGAAATAATTGCAGGTACCCGCTGGTGACCAACCCTTGGGAAAAGGCAATGGTTTGCCATTGCTCCCAGCTCTGCTCCCTTGTGCTGCTGCTCCCCTCCCAGCTGGTGAGCCTGTTGATTATACAAACTGCTCACTCTCAAGCACTGATAGAGCTGTTTGCCTCCCACCCCACTGCGCTTTGCAAGCTCTTTTGGTTTTTTCTTGGCCTAATGGGATGTTTACTCCACAACAGCCTTCCCTCAACACCCAGCAGGAGGAACTCTGAACCACCACCCCAACAACGTGCTGACTTTCACACTGAGCTGGGAGTAGACAGGAGTTTCCTCCCTGCTGCAGCTCCCAACGCTGCTGGGGTTGAATGTTGGTCCCCAAACCCAACTGAGAGGTCTTGCAGCTCATTTCCGCCCTGGGGAAGAAGCTTCTCATATGGATTGGAGTCTGAGGACTCTCCAGCCTTGGGCAGGTAGGGTCTGCGGTGTGTGCCAGGGTCCTGCCCTGTCGTGACAGCACAGCTCTACCCAGGCAACAGGGATCTAGCTTGGCAGCTGCCAGCCTTGTTTCACAACTGCCAAGCAGGCATCAGGTAGTCGTGATTTCTCCTACTCCCTCTGACTTGGAGCGAGGGACAGAGTAGGAGGGGTCTCCTCTGCTTTTCCCATGGAAGAAAGAAAACCCAGGTGTGCACAGATCCCTTTCTCATCTGCCCACCTTACGTAAGTGTGACACCCGTGCTTCCCACCTTCTCCCTTCGTCTGCTCCCCTGGGTGCTGCTCCTGGGGCAGCGAGGGCTGTACCAGGGCAGGCGTTCTTAGAGCTGCAATTGGTACCACCAGCATCACTGGTTTGGTCAGTGGCTGTGCACATTGGCTCCACGATACCCCTGCCATGTGCTGCTGTCATCTTCCTTTACCTGAGCCTCCAGCACTGGGGCAGCCATGACTGCTGTTACTCATTTCTTCAGGGAACAAGAGCCCCTTGGCAGTCTGTTTCTTGCTCTCCATGAGCTCTGTGGTGTACATTTGTCTTGTCCTGTTTTTGCTAAGCCTTCTGTTTTAGCCAAGCCTTCTGTTTTAGCCTTGGAGTCAGAGATTTTCACACACTTTCATGTAGAAATGGCCAATGTTTATTTAACCGTCTTTTCTGGTTTTCATTCCTTTTGTGATAAGAGAAAGTTTGATGAGCATCCTTTTTCTCCAGTGGGATTGAGGAGGAAGTGACATGTCCTCCAATCCCTTGTGGAATTGAAAACCCTATAAAGTATCAGAAATGTAAATAAAGTCTCTCCTTTCCCTCTTTCTGATGAACCTAGCAGGTGTGAGAGTGTCCTTTATCGTGCCTTTACCAGCACACATTTGTTGTCTCGGTCTCGCCTCCATTCTGCTGCTCTTTCTGACTGTCAAAATCAGAGTGTCACCTGAGGTTCTCCCAGTGCTGCAGTGAAACTCTCACCTGGTCATCACGGACAGCAGGAGTCCCTGGGGGAAGGCAATAAAGCAGCTGATTCCCAAGGGGCTAATCCAGCATGGAGCAGCAGCGTGGAAGAGTGGTGAGTGCTGCGGTACAAACCCAGCAATCCTTGTGCCATCCTGCAGCACAGAGCTGGGGACATGCAGCACAGAGCAGGGCAAGCCCACGGCACCCATGGGAAGGTGGTGTGTGGTGATGGCACTGTGAGATATGGGGATGCCAGAGGATGGTCTCTGAATTAACTGTACCAGGTAGGGAGCCTTAAAACATTTGAAAAGGGCAACATATAATCCCAGAGGAACAATTCAGGTGCCCAAGGAAGAGAAGTAAATTTGTGTTTCTCTCGCGGGAAGTGCACAGGATAAGGAGCAAGTTGCTCATGTTACAGTTTCCCACTGCTTCCCAACTCTCACCCAACACCAACTGCAGAACAGTCGTCTGGCAAATAAGCTATGCAAAAATAAGGAAACTTTGCCAAAAATGCAGCTGAAAGAGTAAAACTCTCGCAGATGATAGTGCTGCTCAGAGGCACTTGCTTCCTGCCTTTAAGCAGGCTTTATACCAGCATCCAAACACAAAGAAAGAAGATCTGACAGGTGTACATAAGCAGATGGGCACAAACAAACAAATCCTCAAGCTCCACAAGGAGCAGGTTATGTTTTGTGGGGGATGTCTTCATGTACAGGCATTCAGAGAGAGGGGCGTTTTATTTTGTGGAACAAATTCTGATATTGAAATCTAGAAAAGCATTTGAGCTTTGCTATATCTTCTCAATCTTCACTCTGGAAATATTCTTTTCAAGTTCATGTCTGTATCTGTAAAGGGCCAAAAAATGCAAACAGGTTTAAAATAAGCATGTAAAGGAGGCATGTAGATGTCAACAGACAACCTTAAAGGTGCATGCTGTGTCAAACAGGGAAAACAGGAGAGGACATAAATTTAGGATGAGACAAGTTTTAAGATGTGACATGCTAAAAGCATAAAAGCATGTAATGAAGACTATGCCAAGGTCATTTAGCAGAAAGGCAGCCAGTGCTGTGCTGGATTCTTGTGTTTCTGTGGCTGCAAAAAGCTCTGGCATAAAGGCATCACATAAAACCAAAACGAATGGGTTTACATCGGGATTTGCCATGGACAATGTCGGAAAATTCACATACTCTGCCCTTTCCTATACAGATAAATCTAAAGAACTCTCCTAAACTGAAATGTCAGGAAATGCTTTTGGGAAGTACTGATGAGATGGAGAGCAAGGCATTGCCAGGACTAGGCAGGATTTCCCTACAAGCTCTGGAGAAGGAGCAGCGTGGAGTTACTGAGCTACCAATGGGGCTGGGTGCCCTGCTCCTGGGATGAGCACTGAGATCATAGCGATAGGAGGCAGCAATTGTGACTGCAATTCCTGTAAAAGCTTAGAGCCAGGAAACTATATCCAAGTCCAACTTCTGTACAGAGCAAATGAGTTGCTTGAAGCTCTGATAAAGAATAGAATGGGAAGATGTGGAAAGTCATATGATGGAAGTCAGTCATATTTTCACAGGAGGAATTCGTGGCTTGCAAATCTATTATTCTTTCTTGAGTACGTTAGACAGCTAATAGTGTACTTGAATTCCCCAATTCCATGGTAACCTACCTCCCAGCCCTTGCTTCTCAATCTGTTTGTAAGAAATGCACACAAGCCTCCTTTCATGCATTGATAATGTAGTTTCCTTAAGAGGTTTTGTTGATTTTTTTTCCCCGCCAAGATCAGGAGGGTGGTTACCATGGAGTTACCTATGGACGGGCGGGCAGACAATCCCATGCCTTTGGAAAAGGGGACGAAGAGTACAGTGACAATGTTTGCACATCATGTATAATGTCTAAAGGTAATTAACAAAAAAGCTAATGAAGCACTGCAGAAGGGTTTCACGATGTTTAGCGATGACAACATGGCAAGCGGCATTCAAGAAGTGCCACAGGCAGAGGGGCTCGCAGGGCAGGCCAGTGACGGCCCGAAACTGGCGGCTGCTCGGGCAAGGAGCCCCTGCCGCGGCAGGCGAGCGCCCGGGCAGGCTGGGGAAGGCACCCGGCGGCCGGGAAAGGGCGCGGGAGGTGCGGGGGTTTGCGGTGCCTGCCCGCCGGGCCGGCTCCAGCGGCGCAGGGCTGGAGCGGGGACACCCGGCGGGAGACACCGGAGAGATGCTGCGGCTGGGGACGGGGCGTGAGGAGGTGGGCGAGGGGCTCCTCCGCTGACCGCTGCCGGAGTCCCGGCCCTCCGGTACCCACCGAGAGCGCGCGTCCNAGGTGAGCCCTTCCCGGGGGCGAGCGCTGCCCGCCGCGGTGCCGCGGGCTCGGGCCGGGGACGCCCGTCGGTCCTGCGCGCCGCACGGGGAGTTCGCCGGCTGGCCCGGGATGCGCCGGCGGGACCGAGGGGACTGCGAGAGGCGGGCAGCTGCCGCCCCCGCCCCGGCACCTCCTCGCGTCCCGGTGCCCGGCCGCTGCGCTTCTACCGCGGCGCCTCACAAGGGATGCCCGGCTCCCCGGGCGCGGGGTGACCAGAAGCCATCGCTGGCGTGGAGGAGCTGGAGCAGAGCTCTGTCTCGTCCTCCGCTGGGAGCTCAGCCCGCAGGGTCAGCTGGAGACGTGCCTGTGGCCTTCTGCTGGGGCCGGGGTGGTGATGGGGTACCCCGTTCCTGGCCGTGCCGCTGCCCCGTCTCCCTGTCGCTGCCTCGGTAGCCCTCGCACGGTGCATCCGCGGGAGGTACGCGCCGAGATGCACGGGAGGAGGAATCTGGCTGGAGGGGCTCGCGTGATCTGGATCGGATCGGTGCAGCTGAGCACCGCACGCACCTCAGATGGCTTTCCCAGTCGCGGGGCCCTGGGCAGGGCAAGGCTGAGCAGAGAAAGTGGGGCTCTGGGCAGGGAGCTCCACCACTTCCCCATCAGGTCACCTTGGCGTGCTCCTGGGTGACAATGTTCTTGCTATTAGTCTGGTATCATGGCAGTTGCCATCATGAAGTGTGGCTGATTGAGCTGAAAGAACAGAGACAAACGCTCTTGGCTTCTGGCTTGAGGCTTGTTTGGGTTTGGGTTTTTTTCCTCATTTTCCTATTTTAGAGCAGTTTGGATGGGATGAGTTTTCCTCCTTGTCGGCAGCAGAACTGGTAGAGAGACGTAGCTTGCTTTTGAGGAAGTGCAGTTTGAAAACATTCTCACCTTTCTCTTCTCTGATGACAACCAGTGAGCTGTGTGCCACCTCCAGCCTTCCAGTGCCTCAGTTTCCCCATGTTTACAAGGGAAAGGTCGAAGAGAGAAAAGCTGGTTTGCACCAGGGCGGGCTGGGATGTGTGTTCTGGTGTGTGAGAACCTCTGCCTGGAGGGGAGAGTGGTTCTGGGTCAAGCCCAAAGGAGGCTGAGCCCGTGGCCCATCTTTGGGAGGAGGAAGGTGCTGAGTGCAGGGGAGGGCTGGCACTGCCTCTGATCTGGGCACAGACCCTGGCATGGTGCTCCCTGGGCTTAGCAGCCCCCCATCCCCATCCGTGAGCTGCTGGCATCCATGTCGTCCTGCAGTGAGGAGTTCATGCTGCTCCTGAGCAGCAAACCAAACAGCATCCCTTTTTTTTTCATAACAAATTGGGGATTTTTTGACATCCCCTGTGGTCATTTCCTGCCCAGACAGTGCCCTGTCCCTGTGCCTTAGAGCACCAGCGTGTGGCTGAGCCTGCAGCCTCCTGCTGTCTGGCTGCTGGCTGAGGACCCCTGTGATGCTGAACTTCCTCTTGCATTTGCTGCCGTGCTGCTGTCTCCTTCCACTGTGGCTGTCACCTCGCAGCCACCAGGGCAGCAGGGACCAGCCATTGCTCGTGTGTGCAAACAGCTTCTGGCTGGAGCTGGGCTGTGACAATGCAGGGCTGTGGAGTGGTGGGGTGCATTGAGGAGTGCCTGGTGCTGAGAGCAGCTGAGCTCCTCAGGCTCTGTGATGCTGCTGCAGGAGCCTGTGGGGGAAATCAGCCCCCTGGGACTCTCTGGCATGGGCTGGTAGCGTGGCTGCTCTCCTGGTTTGACAGTTCAAGGTGCCAGCTGCCCACTGGATTGGCATGGCAACAGCCACTGTGCTGCAGCTCTGCTTGGAAGCCACAACTTCAGCCTTGCTGCAGGACCAAGCCATGAGGGTGCTGCTGGTTGGGTGCACCACCACGGATGGTGCTGAGCCACCAGTATCCCACAGCTGGAGCATGTCTGCCCCTTCCTAGGGCTTCAGCACTGCAAGCCCCAGCTGTTGTGGCTTGTCCTGGTGTCAAGTCCCCAGCCCTGTCCCCAGGGGCCAGTGCTGCTGCCAGCAGCTCACTCGGCTGCCCAGGAAGCTTGATCAGCTCAAGAGAATTAATTGGGATCACTTGTTAAGGATGGAGCAGATGGACCCGTGGAGCAGATGCAAACTCGCGTCCTCCTTGCACGGGGGCAGGTGTGGGGAGCACAGTGGGGATGCAACTGAAATGGGCTCAGGCCTGGTGCCTCTCTGTAAGCCAAGGGGTGCAGTGCTGGGGATAAGGCTGAGAAGGGAAGAGGTGTGACAACATGTATTAGGGTGGACAGGGACCTGTTGGCCTTGATCTTCCCAAGGCAGCAGGGCAGCCACATGCTCACAGTTAACAACAGTGAGGTTGTAGCGAGCCTTGGAGCTCACTTCTGTCTCAGACCAAGCCAGTCTGAGCTTTGAACTGGAGCTGAAAAGCATAAAGCCCTGTCTAGCACCAGCCACCTTCATGTTCGCCACCTGAGCTCCGGGGAGCTGACCAGCAATGCTGGGGCTGAGCAGAGCTCTGGGACTTGCCCGTGAACCTGCAGAGCTGGGATTTTACCTCCAATCACAGCCCCAGGATAGCAGGAAGATGCTTTTATCGTTTGCTTGGTTGGTGCAAGGACAAAGCCTCAAGTCCTCAGCTTTGCCTTAGCACTGGTCGTTCCTCCCTCACGCTGGTATCAGTAGCAAGCCTCTCTCCTGATTCACACCCATGAGTTCTGTGTCCTTTTCCAGGGCAGCTCCAGCACTCAGGCTTCATGGTTTTGTAGTGAAAAATGTGTTTAGATAAAGATCAAGTTGGGTGCTGCCTTGAGGAGCGTCCAGCCTGGCTGCAACAAGGCTCAGATCATCTGAGGCTCCCCACATCATCACTGGGGCAGCAAGGCTGCTCCCATCTCTCCCACCATGGGGCAGAAAACAGCCCACATCTCCCAAGGCTGAGATGTTTTTGATGCCACCTTCCTCTCCCAGGACATCCCTGGGTGATGTCTCGGAGCCTGCAGTGGCAGGAGGGAGATGAGCTGATGGAACGGGGCCTTTGGCTCCCTGTCAGAGCAGGGCTTGTTTGGGTGTGCTGCTCCCAAGACACAGCAGCGACGCTGTTGGGTTGCTCCAGCTTTGAAAGTAGGGGACAGAGACATGGATCCACGTCAGCCAGGGAGAAGCACTTAGGAATGTGGAAGGGAAAATGGCACCGTCAAGTCATGCAGCTCATCTAAGTGATGGCCTTGGGCACTGTGGGCTGGAAGCTGCCTCTGGCTTGTTGAAGAACACACTTTTTTTCCACTTGATCCACCTAAAACAGAGTCTTTCTTCTTCTGTGGCTCCTTCTAGGGGTGTGTTCAGCTCCATGCTTCTTGGAGGGCTGGAAATCTCTGATCTGGCTGGCTATTAATCCTTCTGGCTGGCTGTCCTCTACAGGGAAGAGAGGGGTGGCTGCTTCACAGCCTTCTCCTGTGAGGCTGAGTGAGCTCTGCTCATCCCCTGCTCTCACCTGTTATGGTGGGCATTGTCTTACCTGAAAATGGAGAGCCAGGAGAGGGCTGGGGGAGGCCCTACATGTACCAGGGCAGAGACTTCTGCAGCCAGGACAGAGACATCATGGCCAGGAGCCGCCTTTGAGGACTTGGCAGCCAAGAAGCTCTTTCATGCCACTTGAAGTGATGATCAGAACACCGTGCCTGGGTGCAGGATGGTTGAGGAGCCTCAAATCTGGCACAGCCACAGCTGGACTGGGGGAACACTATGCCCAGTTTTAATTTCTGCTCAGTACTGCGAGTGCTCACACGCATTCACAGATGGGCCTTGTCTCCCTCAAAAGTGCACAGATCCTCCACTGTGTAAAAATCATCGTGCTTCTGCCTTGCCATACCTCCATCTCTGACCCCCCCATCCCTGCCTGCACAGCCTGGGCACACACACTGATGCCTGGTGACGTGGGGAGCAATTCTGAGCTCCCTCGCCGTTCTCCCCATCCTTTAAATTAAGCAGGAGCTGGGCTCAACAGCCAGTCAATAGCAAGACTTATCTCTTAAATAGCATTATTGATTGCCCAGGAAGCCTGGTTTTGTATCAACAGATACATACACACGCAGGCGAGTGCTGTGCCAGGTCCTGCTGGTGAATGGCACAGAGGAACGTGCAGAGATGGCTGGTTGCAGGTGGGGACACACGTGTGTCTCCATGTGAGGCAGATGCAGCTCTCCACTGGGCTTTGGTTATGGGCCTTTTACACTTGACCAGCATTACTGTGCTGCCTTGACCACTCTTGGATATGTGTCCCTTTCCTCCTAACATGTGACACTGTGATGCAGGACCTCTGCCAGCTTGCTTTGCCTCTGCGTTCCCAGGGAGGCTTCTGGACTCTGCCTTCAGAGATGTGCAGGTGTCTGCCCACAAATTGTGTGGTCTCCTCAAAGGTCACTGACCCTGCAGCGATTCTTCACATGGGATCTATGTGCAAACTCAGTCTGCTCTAGCATCGCCCAGAGGGACTGGTTGGAGAGGAGGATGGATGAGACAGGCTGGACCCGTCCTGCCAGGGAGGGCCTTGCCTTGTGTCCAGCTCTGGGCTGGCAGTGCAGGCTGTGAGCTGACACTTGTGGGAGTGTGGTGGGACCTGGCTGAGCTCCGAGCAGGTGGAGCCGTGGGAGTGTGGCAGGGCAGACAGCTCGCTGCCATGCCTGCTCAGGAAAGGCAAAGTGTGCTGCTGCTCTCGAGCTGTGTCCCTCCAGGTAACAGGCAGTGGGTGGAGGGGAGCTCCCGTGGGCTGTGGGGCTTCACTGGCTTCGTCCCCTCGGGGCTCAGAGTGGCTCTTGTCCCTCGGAGGTGGCAGAGTGCTTGCAGCAGCCAGGTTGTGGCTCGCTGCTCAAGGCCTGGGCTGCCAAGGCACTGTACATGCCTCCATAGCGTGGAGCCAGGCCCTCATGGTGGGGGGAGACAGGAGAGGGCCGGGGACTGGAGCTGAGTGTGAACAGAGCCGACTTTCCCTTTGTGCAGCACCACTGCTCTGCCTGGAGCGGCTCGGTGTGCTGGGAGCCCCGGCTGCTCTGTCCTCCAGGGTCGTGGAGCACAGCCAAGGTGCAGCGATGCCCGTGAGAGGAATTGCAAACCCTCCTGCCAGGTTTGCTGTAGCAAAGTTTGGGCTGTGGCAGGTTTGCATTGGTGCTGCAGAGCCCCATTGCCCAGCCTTGCTCGGGGCTGCCACAGCAGCCAGGCTTGCTCGCCTCGCCTCACCACGTGTGCTAACTCACTCTGTGACAGAGCACGGCCCCATGTCCCATACCTGGCATCCAGCCTTGCTTTGGAACATGCTGCCTGACGCTCTGCTCTCTCCTGGGATTAGCTAAGGCTGAGGAAAGCATCGGCTGCGTTGTCACAGGCAGCTGAAACAGCTCAGATGATCCGTAGGGTCAGCCGAGGGGTAGGCGAAGCCTGGCGGGTAGGGGCTTGTAAGACCCGTGCGTGTGTCACTGCTGAGCTGATCAGTGGGCACGGCAAGTTCTTGGGTGTCACTGCTGTGTGTCCATGCATGTAAATGTGTGTGTATGTGTAGCACTCTAAGATCTTGCTCCTGTTTGGACCCTCTCAGCGTTTTTCTAGACAATGCCTGCCCGCAGCGAGCGCCGGTTGCTTGATCTTAGCCAGCCAATCTATGCAGGGATCTCGGGAAAGAACAGTTGGGGTTTTATGAAGCTGGCATAATTTACAGCTAAAATAGCACACCAGATATATGTCCAATCCAATCTCCTTTGTAATCTTGTTTTCATTTAAGCCTCCAGGGTAGTGATGGGGGGAGTAAGGAAAGCAAACTGCGAAGGGAGTTTATTACCCGTGCCAGGGAGATTTGCGTGATGCTCTGTACCAAATGACCTCAATTTGCGGAGGTTAAAGCTGGCTGTGGTGGTCCCTGGCTCGGAGGGGTGTCTCCTGCCTGTGCTGGGGGCACTGAATGCAGATCCTTCTGCAGATGGCTGTGGGTGTGTTCAGGACCATGCACACTGTGAAGCCATCCCGGTGCCTGCTCCTGTGACCGGGCAGGAAGAGCGATGCGCTGCATCCGTGTCACCCTGGCCAGCTCCACAGGAAAAGGAATGAAATTATCTCGCTGCCACTGCCTTTGCGGGTTGCATTTCTCTTTAGTTTTCAAACCACATATTGTCCCAGATCTCCTGCCAATAGCAGGGAGCAAACTGATAATGCAGCTGCTATTAATAAAGCAGCGTCGTTACATATTCATATCAATCAGACTTCTAATTCCACAATATTTTTTCAAGAAGAAAAGGCAGTGCTTCACTGGGGCGATGGAGGAAGCTGTCAGGTGGGATGGTGTTGGAGATGCCTTTCACCAGCACTGGCAGAACCTGCTCCCCTCATGTTTCTTCCCTTGGGGACTCCTGTACTGAGCTGGCCCTGGGGTCCTCATCCACTTCCCCTTCAGCTTTCCTTCTCCCTGGGAGTGCTGAGCTAAAAGCTGGGATCCCCAAGGCGGTCCAGAATCCCTGGAGCACTGTCACAGTGGGGAGACACGAGCAGTGAGACGGAGAGGGGCTGAAATCCAGCGGCTGGGTTTGGCAGGAATGGCTCCGCACTCTTCTCCATTTTATACAGAAATTTTCGCATATTATGCAAATTTCAAAGCAAAGTATGGAAAATCTGGGTATAAATCTGGGATGTATGTATGTTTGTACAGCCATTAGAGAGGAAAGTATACCACAGAATCCTGGCCGATGGATAAATATACTTACGCTGCCATTCCTGCAGTAAAATATGCTTTTTGTCATTGCTAAAGTATAAAAAAGAAGTCCTGTCTCCAAAACCGTATCAGCACTTTATGGTGTGCTGTAAATTGGAAGAGATACCTGACTATTCACAGAGTATTATGGAGGTCTCAGTAACTTCACCATTAAGCCCACACCAGTACTTTGTCCATAAAGCAAAATCCTCTCTCTCACTCCTTTATGATTGAATTCAATGTCCAGATTTGGCCAACTAAATCTTGTGAGGCTGAGCACGTTTTTCCATGAATGTTGTTCTGGAAACTCGCCCTTACCCTTGGGCCGGGAACATTTTGAAGCCTTAGCTGTGAGATCTCCAAGTCCTAAACCAAGCCTCGCAGCCCTCGAGCCTTTCCAGGCTCTCTCATCCCTGGCAAAGGGACTTGCAGCTCATCCCTGCTTCCTCCAGCTCCTGGCACATGCCAGGGAAGGGAGAGTGGTTGTTCCACCAGGCTCCGTGGTGGCAGCCCTGGGAAGTGGGCTGGCACTGAGCCCTCCCGGCAGCAGCCGTCGGTCACTGCAGCAAACAGTTTCCAAGCAACTCGGAGGCTGCCGGTCTGAAAAGACTCCTGATAGAGGCTTGTAATATTAATGGGAGTTACGGAAAAGAGGAAAGCTAAGAGCTGTGGGAAGGGCAGCTGGTGTGGTGTAGCCAACATGCCCCTGCCATCAGCGATGCCACAAGTGCTGGAGAGGCCTGGCACGACCACAGCTCTGGTTCCCCTCCTGCTCTGATGGGATGCAGGGCACTGCTGCCCTGCCAGCTCTTCAGCTGGGCGCTGGAGCAGGTGTGGAGGAGGCAAAAGGTGCAGTGCCTGCCCCAAGGAGCTTGTGTCTCAGGCCTCCATCCAGCTTTGGCACCCTCTCTGAGCAGATCTGTTCCCCAGCACTGCTCAGCTGTGTCACAGCCTGAGTGCTCTGCTGATCTGGGGACAGGTGGGAGAAGGGCACTGGGGGGATCAGGTGGGTCTGGCTCCCTGTGCAGATGTCCAGCCTCGACCCATGCCCTGCCATGCATTTTCTCTCTGGAGGCTTAACTGCTTCTTTCAGGCCATATTTCCTAGCTCTGCCTCTCTTTATTTCCAGTGTTCCAATGCTCCATTGAATCTTGTGCCCACTTCCACCCCAGTCAGCAGCCACCTGTGAGCATCCATCCCCTTCTCTTCGTCTTTGTTGTTGTGGTGCTGGTGGGACGTGGACCAGGAGCTGCCATCAGTGTCACACCTGCCTTGCCTGTCACATCCCTCCTCCCAGCTGCTGGACCCGGGTCTCTCTAGGGAAGGCTTGGGGTGGTATCTGGGTGGCTTCTACCATGGCTGGCTGCTCCCCAGTGCCATGCAAGCTTCTTCCATCCCAGGGGCAAACAGAGATACCAGCACTACACTCTGACCAGGGTCTGGGAGGCATCTAAGTGGCTTCTGGTCATGTAAGTGTTGAGTGTCCCTAAGAGGGCTGGCAGCAAAAATCCCCAAACATCTCCAGAGGACCATGATGGTGCCTGGAAAAGCTCAGATAACACACAGGAGGATCTTACTGCCTGGATGCCTGAGCTGTGTGTCCTGAGGGTAGTGAAAATACAGGCTGGAGCTTGTTGGCCTGGGGACACGGGTGGTGTGTGGGCAGCTGAGGGGCTCAGGTGCAGAAAGCTGTGTGGTCATAGGAGGAGGCAAACAGGATCTCTGCCTTCACCCCCATCAGCAAAAGCATGAAGAGGAGTGCCAGGACACTTCCCTGCGGCCAGCTGATGTTGGTGGGAGAGGCCAGCAGGGCTCCTGCCAGGGTTTCTGAGCTCTCAGAAACCTGAGCCCAAGGAAGGAGAGACACCATGGCAATGCTCACCAGGGTCTGAGCTTTGACACGCAAAGCTAACCCCTTTCTTTGGCAGAGTGAGTGTGTCTGGGGTGTGACAGCTGGGAACAAGTCCGCTTTGTCCACACTGGAGGCTGGACCTCCAAAGCCACCAGATAGATCTGCACAGTCCTCCAGAAGCAGTCGCTGGTGTGAAGCCATGCAGTGGCAGCGTGCAGGAGCAGTGTCCTGCTCCCGGAGCACCAGCTGTGCTGTGAGTGGATCTGGCACCAGTGTAAGGCTCCGTGTTAAGATAAAGGCTTGGCAACTCCTCGGATGCATCCCTAGGTTTGGATGCAGGGGTTGTCACAGCAGCAGGGCTGGGATTTTGAGGGGAAGGAGGCTGGTGGAGCAGGCTGTGGGGTGCTGGATGGAGAGGAGAGACCAAGCCCTGCCACCTGGTCACTTGGTCCCCAGCGCGGTGTAGTAGGCGAGGCCAGGCTTGTTCCATGTGAGGTGGGTAGAAACTGAGGTTAGCCCTGCTGGGTGAACAGGCACCTCCAGCAAGCCCCTTGCCCCCAGAAGAGCACAGGATGCTTGATTTTGGGGAGGAGTAAGAGAGTTAGAGCTAGTTGGGAGAAGTCAGGAGCTGCGTTGGTAGCAGGCAGGATTGCTGGTGTCACAGGGGAGCTGCAAAGTGCCTGTGCTCTTTGCTGTGGCTCTGCAAGCAGGAGGCATCTGGCTTTCCTTACCTTGTCTGTGAATTTAACTTTCTGTCTCTCCTGAGGTAGTGTGAGCTCAGGATGGGAAGGGAGATAAGGAGGAATTGGTTCTTTGCTGATCGAAAGCAAATCCAACACATACATCGTTGTGAGCACTTACTGGCCTTGCAGGAGTGCAGGGGCCATGGACAGCTTTCTGTGGCAGAGAAGACCTGCCTGGGCAGCCAGGCAGGGGCTTGGGGGTACCCGGGGGTGAGATCCATCTCTCCCTGTGCATAGGAATAAACTCCTGGATGTATCACTGGGGCACTCAGATCCAGAGATGGATTTCAAGAGGCAACAGCTGTCACAGTCCAAATGGGCAAAGTCCTGGTCCTCAGGCAGGCACTTCACCCTGGAAATGGAAAACGGGTGACTTGGCAGCTCTTCTGTGTTCTGGTTTGGGCTGAGCTCTTACCTGCTGCCGGAGCCCCCAGGGTGGCCACCTACACAGGGCAGCAGCCAGGGGAGGCACGTAACTCCTGGGCAAGTGATGCCACCAGATTGTATCTGGTACTGCCTATGAGTGCCAGAGCTGCACAAGGCTGTTTGCAAACAGGCCGAGATGGGAAGGTGCCCAAAGAGGGGCTGTGACAAGAGGGGGGAGGACAGGGTCATCCTGCAGGACTGGGAGGATGAGGGGCTGCCTTGCAGCACAGGACCCCACGTGCTGGGACAGCCAGGCCGTCAGGAGCAGGTGGGCTGTCTGTCTGCTGCACTCCAGCATCTCCTCCGGTGCTCCAGCAGGGCAAGAGAAGGGTCTCCACCTGCCCCGGAAAAGGTGCTGGGTGTCACCTCCCGCCAGTGGGTGACCAGTGGCAGGGTGCTGCCTGTGGAGACACTCGCACTGGGGGCTGGCTCCTGCCACAGGCTGCGGGAGGGGCTGCTGGGACCGGCACAGCAGCGCCTGTGCTATCATAAATCTGCCTGGCACCAGTGCAGAGAGCATTCCCGCTGACTTACGGCTCCTCTGCTCCGTGAGGAGAGCAAACAGCGTCGCACGGCTGGCTCTGCTGGCATCTACTGCGTCACGAGCTGTCCTTCCTCCCCGTGCGACGTCAGAGGGACACGGAGAGTGGCTGCTGCCAGGCAGGTGAGGTGCTAAGGGCAGGGCTGGAGTGCTGGCAGCTCAGCTCACCATGGTGGCTCCAGCAGCATGGTGAGAAGCAGCTGTTCCCACTCAGGGAAGTGGTGTGGTTATGGTTATCAGCTGTCGCTCTTACACCCACCTGGCACTGAGGAAAAGGTGGTGGCCAGGGGTGAAATCGTGCCAGTCCTGCTGTGCTCCCTGATGGCCCTTGTCTCGTGTGTTACCCTCCACCCTTCCAAGTCAGTGCCTGATGCTTCCAAAGCATCCTGCCTTGCTTGCGAAGCTGAAATGGCTGCCAGGGTCCTCTGCCACCACCAAGGATGGCACCACGCTTGTGGCCTGCTCTGCTCCCAGCAGTGGGGTCAGCATGTTCACCCCTGTGCCTCTGGCACCAGCTGTGCAGTCCGCTCGAGGCCTTGGGGCTGCAAAACTGCCCTGTCAGGGCAGTGGATAAGGCTGGGAGAAGCCCAGAGCAGCAGAGCACAGCCAGGGCTGTGCAGGGTGGCACACTGAGCCCTGCTCCTCTCGAGCCAGTGATGCCAGGCCTGGGGAACGCCACTGTCCCCATCCCAGGGAGGATGTGCCGAGGCAGGACAGTCCCTGCCTTTTGAAACGACACTCACGGGCTCCCCTTGAGCCCTACCCTAACCAGCCTTGAGGCTGCTGCTGTCCCAACCCATTCTGAGTGCTCCACAGAGGGTTTTTTCCCTCCAGCACCATTCTCTGTAGTTGCCTCTCTCCACATTTCTGCTCCACACAAAGCCAGCTCTGGGAAGTCTGACCTGTCCCACCGCAGTCCAACGAGTGTGGGGCACTGGGAAGCAGTGGGATACCCTGCTCTGTCCTTGGCAGCACCTCAATCTCTTCTCTGCACTCTGGGTCTCATTGGCCAAGTGCCTTCTGCTTCTGTGCCTCGGTTTCCTCGTTCTTGCAAGGAGAGTGATTGTAATGTTTCCAAAGTGCTTTGGGAGGAAAGGGAAATGCCACGCACCATCTCTGTCCCTGGTGTGATGGTCACCGGGCTGTGGTGGCCTCCTAAATCCCCTCTGTGCAGGGAGGTCCCTCTCCACCTCTCAGCACTTTAAACAGACGTGATGCAGCTCTTGGCTAAACAAATTTTCTCCACGGCTCTTTTCTTTCCTACTCAGAATTCAGGGAACATCATTTTGGTAACCAAGGTATTTGCATAATCAGTATTTTGTGGTAATTGCTCCCTTTCAGAAGAGGTGCTTATCATCCCATCGGGTTTTGAGGAGCTTGTGCTATCTTTGAGGCCAGGCAGGGAGGTGGTTTCCAAAGAGGAATGGCAGGGCTGCTGCCCTGTGGTTTGGGGGATGCCTCCCCCAGGAGGAGCAGGATCAGAAAAGCCTTTTGCCTCTGGGCTTCTGCACCATCAGCGATCTGCTGCAAGCCCCTTCCTCCCCCTGTGCCTCAGTTTCCCCTTAGTCCCAAAGTCTCTGAGCTGGGAGGGAGGATGCTTCCGTGCAGTGGGACACAGTGTCTCCATCCCTGCAGGAGCTGCCTCCCCAGGGCTGCTCCGTCTCTCCCTGAAGCCGTGGCACGGAAAAGCAGCCTTTGGGAATCGCTTTGCAGCGCTTTAGCAGCCACCAGCCCGGTGGAGCAGGGTGGGAGGCGTGGGGCTGTCATGCAGCTGCAGGAGATGCCGCTCCGTGGGGAGACCCTGGCTCTGTGCCCCGTGTCACTGTCACTGCAGCTCTCGGGGGGCGAGTGGTAGCCAGTGCCTGGCGTGCCAGCAAGCCACCCTCGCCCGCCCGGCAGCGTGACTCACTCCCCGAGCGAGAGCTCCCACTCGGCAGCGTTTCCAAGGAGCCCAGGAGATGTGTCCCCACGGCAGCGGCTGGAATGGGGAGCCCGGGACCCCGACCTCGGGGCTGGGCAGGGTGCGAGCTCCCCGCCTGCCCAGGAGCGCCGGGGAGCAGCCGGGTGGGGCAGGAGCCCTGCGCCGGGGTGCCACACCGTCAGCCTGCCCTGCAACAAAGGGCAGCAAAGCTCGGCGCTTCCCGGCACTGGCAAAGGCTGGAAAGGCCGTGAGGAGGGCGGCTGCTTGCCGGCTGGGATGTGGCAGCGAGCAAGGGAAGGGCTCGGCCATCCAGCCCTGGGGAGAGGCAGGCAGCTCTCTGCAGGTTTGAGGGCTGGCTCTCGGGTTTGCTGCCGTTCAGACTCTTCTGGTCTTCAACGCTTCAGCCTTGCTCTTGCAAAAGCCCAAGTGTGCTGTCCGCAGGTCCTGGGGTGCCTGTGGGTCTGGGACTGGCAGCGATGCAGGAACCAGCCTGGCCCGCGGTGCAAAGGTGAAACCAGCCCTGTGCTCCCTGACTGCAAGGGGAAAAGCAGCGCGTCCTGTTCCTGCGGCCGGGCGGCGTTGGTGCTGCCTGACCTGACTGCTAAGCAGGGGCTGAGGCTCCTTGCAGCACTGATCTCAGTGCTCGCCACCCTGGTTCCTTCTCTGCGTCTGTCCCTGGTCCCCTGTGCCGGGATCCCTGCCGGGGTGGCTCTGCTGTGCAAACCCAGCTCCTCTCTTGCCAGCTCCATCCTCCATGTGCTGCCCTCAGCCAGATAGCAGAGGCTGCTCCTGCCCCAGCACCGTGGCCCCAGCTGTATTAAGTCTCTATTTATCTATATAAAATTTCATGTCATTCATTGTCCTAAAAGGCCGGCAGATAATTCTGTAATTACCATCCCTCCTATGGAGCTGGCCTCTCCTCTCTCCCTGCTAGTTGGATATCCTCTTCAAGTTTAATCCCCTGGGAATTTACATTGTCTTTGCAATCCCCAAGGGAATGCTGCTGCTAAATCCAGGTCCCAGAGCTGGCCTCTCTGGGAAGCCTTTAATTCCCATTAGCAGAATGCCCAATTAACAACCCCTCATGGCTCCCCTCCTGGTCCTTCTCTCCACAGAAGTGGTCTGGGGCTGGCTGTGTGGGGTGCGTGGGCTCAGATATGATGGACTCCATGCCCTCTTCCCAGACAGTCCAGCCTGGTGTGCTGGGACGTGTCAGCACTGTTTGCCCCACACCCTGCAGACCCCCTTCCATTCCTTCCAGGGGTAGGGAAGGCTTCAAACTGCTTTGCACCCAACACTTTGCCTCAGAGACTCCACAGACCCCCCAGACCCAAGGGAGGTTTCTCATTGCAGCCCCCCAGGCCATCTCATGAGCAGGGTGGGTGGTGGGAAGGAGGGAGGGGGGAGGCTGCCCTGGAGCATCTCCCAGGCTTGGGGTCTCAGTGTCGGAGAGCCTGTGCCAAGCATCCTTTCATCTGGTGAGGCAGAGGATGCTTTGAAGCACTTCAGTGCTCGGTCAGTTTTTGTGCTTTGCTTTTTTTTTGCCTTTAATGAGAATTGTATTCTGTGCATGGAGCAGCTGGTGATTCTTCTGGCTGCTGCTGCATCACCTTTGAGCAGCTCTCGTGAGACTCCTCTTTTCACCGGCTGTACAGAGAACTTGAGCTGAGGAGCCCTGGGTCTGTTCCTGCTGCAACCCTGCTGATGAGAGAGACATTTCTGAGAAGGCAGGAGACACCTGGTCCTGCCTGGGGTGGGGATTCAGAGAAGAGACCTTGGGAGCTGCATCCCCACCCCGTTAGCTGTGGGGCTTCACTCGGGGGTCTGTATAATCACAGCCAGCAAAGCACAGTGTGTGCCCCACTGATGTGAAACAGCAATAAAATGCCGATTTTTGATTTTTACTTTTTCTTTGAAAAGGTGCTTTCCTCTGTCAGAGGAAAGTTCCAGAGGGGAACCAGGCCTGAACAGGGGAGGGAAGAGAGAATTCCCCATGGAGTGGGGACGTTTCCAGAGCTGTGGGTTCCTCCAGGAAGGAAGAAAGGCTGTGGGAGAGAAGCTGGATGCTCCAGTCTCAGCTCCCATCTCTTGGCTCTGTAAGAAGGAGATGCTGGGGTTTGCTTTGTTTCAGCTCTTCGGAGGAGATCTTTTTAAGGGAACACCTTCCCTTGCTACCTGTTCAGGCAGGATAAGATCCAAGTTAGAAACTCTCTGCTGATGCTGATACTGATGACTTGCCTGTGTTTACCTGCCCCTGGCAGAATTCCTGCAAATGAGGTATCAGCAGGGATGCTGGCGCGTGTGGGTTTTACAGGACCAATAAAGCAGGGCTGAGGCGTGTGGTCAGGAGGAATGTGCTGGCATCCAGCCAGCGGCACGTGGGGAAGTTTGAGCTGACAGAGTCTCATCACTTGCTCATTCACCTGGCGCCTGTTCAGCAGAGGGGCCCTGTGGAAATGGCTTGAGCACGAGGTGTGCTGAGCACAGCTCCTGCAGGCCCCTCTGCTGATGAGGTGGCACTTTGTTACCCGAGCTCCAGCACAGGCTGCTTTCCCAGGAAATCACCTGCTCATCATGAAGAGCAAAGGCCAGGTGTAACACCTGTGGGTCTGTCAGTCCCTGTGTGATTTGGCTGCAGAGCCCTGCTCCTGCCTGTCCGTGAAGGAGCGGAGAAGTCTCTGATCTCCCCGTCCTGCACAGGGTGTAAGTGATGCCCCCAGGATAGCTCTGAGGGGAGTGGGAAGCACGTCTCCATCACCTTCACCATGTCTCTGCCTCAGTGGACCCAGGCATTATTTGGAAACTGCCCCTAGACCCTGAGCTTCATATTGCCTCTAGCCTCCAATATATCCTGACCACTCTGTCTACAGCAGCAGGACTGATGGGGCTGTAAAAAGGTGACCAGAGACTTGGGAGCATCTCATCTCTGTCCTGCAGATTTGTGGTACCACCTGTCGTTAACAAAATGCTGCTGGGTAATCCATCCCCAGTGTGCGCACAGGCTGGCACAGAGCCATGGCTCTGGGAGATCTGCTCCTCCTTCCTCGGCCCCTGGCACTGGCGTCAGGATTTGCAGGTGCTCCTGGTCAGAGGGCTTTGTCCCTCCTCCCTTTTAATTGCCACAAGGATAATTGGTTTTGTGGTTGAGCAGGGGGAGTCCACGAGCTCTCCTTCCTCTGCAGCACCCGTGCAGCTTCCTGCCAGAAAGCTGAGTGCTGAGAGGGTGCCAAAGCATCCCGAGGTGGGAGCTGAAATCCTTCCCACCCCTTGCCTCGCGAGCTCCCCAGCTTTCCCAGGTGGATGTCCATCCTGGCCCCAGGATGGAGCTGGTAGCTCCTGTCCACCCATGACAATGAGCTGCTGGCAGCCAGGAGGAATGAAGGAATGAGGAATGAAGGACCAACTGGCTCATCTGCTGAGAGCATTTGATTGATGTTGTTATCATTTTGATTACCTTTTTTATAGGCTAACAGAAGGATTTTAATCTGAACAGTGAAGTAGGAAATGGGAGAAGCTGTGCCTGGAGCTTGATGAGGAGGCAGCGAGGGCTGGTGGCTCCTTGTCCACATCCCTGGGTGGTGATTTTGGTGCTGTCGGTTGAACTAAAAGTGCCAGGCAGGGGCATTCCTGGCCTGGTCTTACAGGAACTGCAGCTGCCTCTTGTGTTATTCACAACCCAGCTGGTGCCCAAGCAGCTTAACCCCGGCCTCACAGCTGCCCAGAGCCAGGCACAGCCTCAAAGCATCGATCTGAGCCGGCGAAGGAAGGGGCAGCGAGCTCTGAGGCCAAGTTCAGCTCTCTCTGCCACTTCCTGTGGCTCAGGACAAAGTCATCTCATGTGTTGCCACCAGCAGCTACTGTCATTGTCCAGAGGTGCCAAGGTGAAGCTGTGGGGACCGTGGGCAGCAGTTTTGCCTGCAGGTGAGGAGCGGTGTCAGTCCCGGCTCTGCGCTGCTCTCCAGATGTGAGCGTGGTGCTGTGAACACACAGGGTGGGTGAGAGAGCTGCTGCTGCTGTGCTAACTGGGCCACCTCTCCTCTGAGGCTTCTCTGAGGCTCTACCAGTGCCCTGCAGAGGGTTCGACCTGCCCCAAAATTGATTTGCTTCCGTGTCTCTTGGTGAAGGCAAAGTAGTGGTGCTATGGGCAGATCTCTGTGCTGCACTCTCCAGCAGCTCGAGGAGGCCAGGGCTGGTGGCTCTGAGCCGGCGAGAGCTGTGGGGACCGGAGCAGGGCTGTGTCCCATGGGACTCAGCCCCACCAGGACTGGCATGAGGAGGTGTCTTGCCCCATGCCAGGCTCTCCATGCCCCCAGATGGTTCCTGGAGGGCTGTTGCAGTGTGGGTGAGAGGTGGGCTGGGGCTGTAACACGGAACCTCTGTCTCCGTCCTTCGTCCCATGCCTGCCCCAGCTCCTGGTGCTTGAGTGGCAGCCAGGTGGTTGTTTCAGCCTGATCCCATCAGCCTATCATGGTCTGCAAAGCCCGTGGCAGCAGGCCATGCGTGTACTGCTGCAGGAGCAGATGTGCAAGGGGCCAGGTGACAAAAGCAGTGGCCGGCAGCCCTGGCCAGGGGACTGCCCAGAGAGGTGATGGAGTGGAGGCAGCGCTCCCACACGCCAGGCTCCGAGCGCTGTGGCATAGCAGGGGTGGCACAGCCCCGTGGCAGTGTGGGTTGTGGGGTGCTGTGCAGGAAGGTGCTGCAGCTAATGCTGTGTGACAGTTTGACACGTCCTCCCGGGACAGCCAGAGCTGACATGTCATCTTCAGAGCTGTCACTCCACGGCGTTCGCTGTACACAGGCGGCGCGGGGAACGCTCTCCCCGGTGTGTGAGGAGGGAGAAAGGCTCTGGTTTCATTTGCATGTCCTCAGAAGATGATCAGGCCGATGTCACTTGGCACTGGGATGTATCCTCCAGAGAGATGGAACCAGCTGGGGTGAGGGCAGAGAGGAGGGGGAGGTCCAACATCCCCCTAATCCAAGGAGGTGATGCCGAGCACCTCCCTGAGAAGATTCTGGCATGAGGAGAGCCTTGCCTGCCAGCCCCAGTCAGGGGTTTCACACCCACCCCGGCGAGTTGTGGCTGCCACAGTGTGTGGTGCTCACAGAGCCTTGGCTGGGCAGCCAAGGGCATGGCACAGGCTCTTTGGGACTGGGATAGCCACTGACCCCTGGGGGATGCTCACGTGGGGCCCAGACAAGGCTCTTGAGGCAGCTCCTGCCCAGCCCCACGGCTAAACCTGGAGCTGGATGTGGCATTTCACAAGTAAAGTGCAGGAGCAGGACACAGCGCTGCCTTTCCCAGCCCCCTGAACTTCACCCAGGATGTGAACAGTGTCCTGTATGGACAATTGTCCCCCTGGCAGGAATTATGGGGCACGAGGGGCCCCCATGGACCAGCCCTGGGAGTGTTTGTGAGCCTGTGCCTCCCATTTCTCTACTCTGCCTGCTGCTTTTGATGCTCTTCAAGAACACTGAGGCTCACAGCACTGAAACCCTTTCTCCCTCAGAAAGAAACAAACGTGGCACGCGCACAGCGGAGCAGAATTACCGGTGTGTCTGGAGAGGCAGGGAGCTGGAACCAGACAGGCTCTGACAGCTGCTTTCAGGAGGTCTGCGAGAGACCAAGCAGCGTGTCAGCCACGCACAGCTTGTCCTGCACAGCCCTAGCCCCCATTTTCCCTGGCTGCTTTTTGGTATGATCACCCTGCCAGGTACCAGGAGCTGCCTGGCTTTACCTGTCCTGGCTGTGAAATGCATTTGGGGCGAGTGCTGGGGTGGCAGCCACGGGCTGCTTCCTTGTGGGATGAGCAGTGGGGATGTGCCAGTCCTGGCAGTGGGACTGGGAAGCAGCATGTGTTTCCAGGCTGAGTCATGCTGAGGATTGTGTCTCGTTCCTCGTTGCGAGTCCAGTTGCAATATTCACTTGGCAGAATCAGCTCATCCTTCCTCTCTCCCCCATTGTGTGTCTGTCCGTCCCTCCCTCCCACCTCCTTCATGCAGCAGCAGAGTAGCACTTGTAGGGGGGAAAAAAGAATTAAAATCTCTACCTGGAAGCTCTGCAGGGCTGTAAGGTCAGGACAGCAAACGCTGGTGCTTGCTATGCAAAGCACGGAGCCAGCGCGCTGGGCAAGCAGGTACTCACTCAGCTGCAGCTGCCAGGGTTGGCTTTGCACTGGAATGGGGACTTGCATCCATGGGAGGGGGAAAACGATGCCACCAGGGCCAGAAGTGGGTGGCAGGCAAGTGGGGGATTGAGACACACAGCTCCTGAGTGGGACTTGCTGTTCTCTCTGCCAGCCAGGCAGTGGGAGCTGCAGAGAGGGACGGGGCACCTGCACTGCTCAGTCCCCCCTCGCTGAGCTCTCTCTGCTCAGCTGCTCTGTGTCTAGGTTATTTTAGCTTTGATTCAGCTCTGAAATTGCCTTGGCTGAAACTCTGTCTCCATTGTTTTCAGTCTGCAGAAGCATCATTGAACGTGTCAAAAAGATAAATTGGAGAAAAAGAGAGGAAGAAAAAAAATAAAAAAGAGGAGTGCAGTGCGGTCGGTGAGGAGAGCCAGGCTGGCTGTGGTTTCCCAGAGCAGCTGGCTCCTCCAAGCCCACGCTCCCTTTCCAGGGGCAGCTCCTTGCAGCCCTGTCCCCTTCCCTGCAGGGCTCCGACACCTTCCAGACATCCTCCTTACCTTCTGCCAGAGGGCTTTTCCCCCTTGGCAAAGCTCATTTAGGCTTAGCATCTGCCCTGCCTGAGCCTGGTCTGGGAGCCCTGTGAGCACAGTCTCCGAGACCTGCTCTCTGTCTGTGCCCTGGCTGGGGCTGAGACACCAAGTCCAGCCTGGTGGATCAGCCAGAGCCCCATAGCAGGGTTCTGGAGATGAACAGAAAAGAAGTAGGATGGGCAAGAGGGGTCCTGGGTGTGGGCAGGGCTTGGGGCAGACCTGTGTGTGTCCCCAGGAGTTTCACTGGCACTGGTGGCCTTGTGCACACCTTGGGGTCCAGCTCCAAAACACCCGGTCCAGGGTCCATGCAGCTGGGGAAGGTCTGTGCAGCACTGACCACTCTGATGGGTCAGCTTGGGCTCCAGCCCAGGCTCTCTCAGGAGTTCAGGGGGCCTCTGTGCCAAAGGTTTGAAGAGGGCTCAGGCTTCTGCATCCCTGGAAGGACCGAGCCTGAGGGATGAAGTTTGGGGTCTATTTGGGGTATCATTTGGTGCTGGAGAACATGGTGCTGTCCAGGAGCTCCTGGAGCCAGCACTGGGGCTGTGGCATCGAGCAGCATGGGGTGGGTTGCTGTGTAACACCTTCGTAATTGCTAATTACCTCCAGGAGGAGGAGGAGGCACCCGGGAAAGGAGCTGGCAGTGAGTTCTGGGAGGCTGCAGGAGTGGTTGTTGCTGCTGCTGAGGACGCTGGGGCAAATGAATAACCTGTTAAATAAAATGTCAGCCAGGAATGGATGGGAACTGGCATTGCTTTTTCCGCTTGCACTTTACGAAATGAATCTCCCTGTGCGTGGTTGATTTGCTTATTCAAAACAGGCCGTGGTGGAGGGGCTCTCCTGCTGAACCCGCTGACACCGAGGGCTAAATTGTGTAAATTCCGTTATCCAAATGCTCCTCTGAGGGGCTGCAGTGATCTAAGGACATAATCCATTGCCACAGGAGAGGGGTTTTCACAGCCTAACCCCCTTTGTTTCTGGAAACGATGAGAATGTGAGAAATGAAGCTGAGAAATTGCCACTGAGCTCCAAGCTGCGTCCAGTGCTGGGGCAGGTGAAACCATTCCCTGCCCCAGCTGCCTTTCACACCCGAAACAGGGAAGATCGATCTGTGTGAAAACTCCAGGAGGCAAATACTGAGTGGGTTTCCATTAGATAAGGCTGGTTTCAAATGGAAACTGATTTGCATGGGCTGATTAAGCTCATTACTACAGCAGGAACTCAGAAAATCATCAGGTCCCTCTGCAGCAGCAGCGCTGAGGTCTGCGATGACGCGCGGCGTGCAGCGCTCGCTGTGCCCTCAGCAGCATCTCCTGGGAGTGCCCGCAGGACGTGGCCAGTGGTCACTCTGGTACCAGCACCAGCCTGAGCTGCTGCTCCCCCTCGCCTGGCAGGGGAGGCACACTCGTGACACCAATATTTATAAACGATTTGGCCTTGTTTAGAAACCTGCTGGGGTGTTTCTCTCCGTTACAGGTGAATTCAAGGCGCCATGGTGAGTGCAGTGCTGTGGCCCCGCAGAGCAGGGGTGTGGGCAAAGCAGAGCCATGGGCACCCATGCAGCACGTGGGGAATGAGCACCTCGCTCTTGCTGGTCCCATCTGGTACCCCAGGGACCCAAGGGCTGTGCTGGCAGCCCATTCTTCTGCCACAGGCAGGGCGAGTGTGACCTTGGGTGCTGCCTGGGAGTTGTGGCAGAGAGGAGGGGGCTGTGTGACAGTGGGGGACCAGCACGGAGCTGTCCCTTGGGCTTTCCCCCAGGGACAGTGTGTGCGTGCATCCNCAGCCCCTTCTTCTGACACAGGCAGAGCGAGTGTGACCTCGGGTGCTGCCTGGGAGTTGTGGCAGAGAGGAGGGGGCTGTGTGACAGTGGGGGACCAGCACGGAGCTGTCCCTCGGGCTTTCCCCCAGGGACAGTGTGTGCATGCATCCCACAGGGACCCAGCTGCTTGTGTCCTGTGGGGGACCATGTGTGCATGCATCCACAGGGACCTTGGAGCGTGCAAGTCGGATTGTGCTGTGCCAGGACCAGCTCTATGTCCCCGTGTCTCTTTCAAACTGAGACAGAGTAGGTTTAGATTAGGTATTAGGGAATAATTCTTCCCTGGGAGGGTGGTGAGGCCCTGGCACAGGCCCCGTCCATGGAAGTGTCCACGACCAGGCTGGATGGAGCTCTGAGCAGCCTGGTCTGGTGGAAGGTGTCCCTGCCCATGGCAGTGGGGCTGGAACTGGATGAGTTTTGAGGTCCCTCCCAACCCAGGCCATTCTGTGGTTCTATTCCTGCAGCATTTCCCTGGATGAGCACCTTGTGGTGCCCTGTGGGTGAGGAGTCACAGGGCTGTACACAAACAGCTGCCATCTTCCAAGGCTGCTGCTGCTTCTTCGGTGCCACGTTTGTACACCCACGTGTTGGAAACAGAGCCCACGTGGGCAGGTGTGCCTCTAAATTTATATACCTGGGAAATACACTGCACTCATGAGCACGCACACTGCAGTTTGCAGAGTCCCCTCCTCACCCTGCACCCCCAGGGGCACCCTGGCACAGGCAGCAGAGCTGGGAGCTGATTATGAAGAGATTATAAAGAAGTATAAACTAAGCCTCTCTGCTAGAAAGGCCAGCAGCCCCGGGCTGGAAGCGTCACACGCAAAGGCTCCTCTGCTCCTGTGCATTTTCTCTTTTTCATGTTTTTGCCTTTATCTTGCATCAGCTCAAGAGCTTTACTAAGCCCCGGAGCATGGAGAGGGATCCTAGAAAATGCAGGGGTGGAGGGGGACTCTGTGAGGCTGTGTTTGTCACCTCCCGTGGGCAGGGTCCTGTGCAGCTTTTGTCAAGGCTGGTGGCAGTACTGGGGGCTTGATGGGACAGTCCCTGCTGCCACGCAGGCCAGCTTGTGGGCCAGTTCTGTCACAGGTCGGGGGGCTGTCTCACCAATATTGTACTGCCAGAAATGCTCCAGTGTTTGCCACCTCTGTGTCAAGGCGAGCTCTCGCCCTGGATGGGCTGGGAGGGCAGGGCTGTGGTTGCTGGAGCTGCTGGGTGAGCTTTGAGTCCAACTCATGCTCCCTCTGCACCCAGGGGCTGTCACGCAGCCGTCTGGGCTGGGGATGCTGTTATCTCTCCTGCTGTCCTGCCTCTGGCATTCCTTCCCCCAGGTCCCTTCCGTGCCCTGCTCTGTGCTGTGCTGGGTGGAGATAGGAGTCCAAGCCATCCACTGAGGAAATTGCTCCCTGTAAATCCACAGTGAAAGTCCTGGGATTCCTGAAGGCGCAGAGGAAAGTGCTTGATTGGATTTTCAAGCCTCTCTGCCAGCTGTGGGAGAGGAGGGCTGACAGCCTCCCTGAATCTTCCTCGCTGATGCCTGGGAGGGGATGCAGGCTGTGCCTGCTTGCTAATGGAATGTAAAGGATGTGTAAATCTCCCGCCTTATTTAACTCCCCCCTGAACTTTATATGCAGCAATAAATTTCTCCTGCTGCAGATCTGCTGGAGCAAGGTGGGCCTCGGGTGCCTGGTGCCCACGCAGGGCGTGTGGGGAGCCATTCTCCTGCTGCTGGAGAGCAGCTGCTGTGCCGTGCAGCAGCCAGACCCGGGCCCTGAGGAACTCGAGGCCCTGGGGACACGCTGTGTGCACTTGGGGGCTCTTGCAGGAAAGGCTCAGTTTGGGTTCAAACTGCCCATGCCAGCATGAGAGGTGCAGGAGCACCTGGGGCTGGTGTAATCCCCCTCCTCCCCACGGGGCCAAGGGTGTTTGCCTCCAGTGCCACCAGAAAGCAAAGTTAATAAAACACAGAGGCCTCCCGAGTTAAAACTCTAGCAGTAATGGGCAGGCAGAGAGTGGCCAGGCTGTGGTGGGGAGCTGGTATCACTCCAAGCCCCCACCGTGCAGCTGAGCATCACACAAATAATGGAGAAAAATGCTGCAAATCTCATTCTATTGCTCCTTATCTCTGATTAATCCTCTTATGTGTTCATCTCATTTTATCCCAGTGTTGCCTGTCTGTTTATTGTATTTCTGTAGTCCTCACAAAGACAAAAATCCCCCCGAGTCTTGCCCGGCAGGGTAAGGGGGGGCTCCTGCCTTGCTGGCACCAGTGGAGCACCACAGAAGAGAGGACCAAGGTAACATGCCCATGGTCACCACAGCAGATGGTGGCAGAGCAGGGGCTGGAAGCGAGTTTCTCCCAGGCCCTAGATTAGTGCCCAGCTGCTTGGGCATCCCCAAATGTAAAGAAAGATACCCTAAAAAAAATCGTCCCATGGTGAGGCTTTGCAGCCCGTGCTCAGGGCACGTCCTCAGTGCACTAGAGAGGAGACAGGCTTTCCTCTTCACACCCCTCTCTCACTGCAGGCAGATTTGTTAGAGCCCTGCAAGGGGGGCCCTGCCTGTTTCAAGTCTCTCTTCTCCAGCCCAGGCTCCCCAGCCCTGCTCAGTTTTGCCAGCAGCTCTGTGGTCCTCTACCTGCTGCTGGGTGAGTCAGGAGCACGAGCCTTCTGGGCCTGATCCTGTTGCTGAAGGATTTTGCTTTGATCCTCTTCTCCAGCTGGGGAGAACAAAGATCCTTTAAACAGCCAAAAATCGTAGGGAAGATTGGAGGAGAAAATTTTTACCTGAGTGGGAGCCTCTGGTTAAAACAATTCGGTGGAGGAGGATGGTGTTTGTAATAGCACAAAACAAGTTGGAGGAGAATGGTGTTTGTAAGGCGGTGGAAACCTGCACGAATGAGGGAACCCACTGTCTTTGGGGGACATTCAGGTGAGTTCCACAGCACCCCAGCCTGGCCCAGATTTGTGCAGGCATGGCCAGGCTGAGTGAGTGAACAACCTGGAGGTTGTCATCATCTCACGCTCAGCATCCTTCACTCCTGCAGGTGCTGAGTGCTTGCCCTGGAACCCGAGGGCCTCCTGAAGGCATCCAGTGGCACACTCGGGCACCTGCAACTGGGGTCCCATCTCTGCCACACTCGTGGGCACCTGGGGCAGCCCAGGCACATGCACTGTGCCAGTGAGGTGGGCTCAGGTCCTCTCTCCTGCTGCACATTGATCAGATGACTCTCGGTGTAAATTCTCCCACAATCTGGCAATCTATAGCATGGGAACTGTGGAGGCCTCTGGCTTTAGTAGCTGCAAATTGCTTTTCAAACCCAATTGAATTTCCAGCCTCCCCGGCATCCTGTGGCAGGGAGCTCCTGGGTTTAGCTGGCTCCTGGGTGGCAAAGTGCTGCCTTTTCCATGCATCCAACCTCCTTCCACAGGTGTCTTCCAGTTCTCGCACAGTGCCAGCTCCCTGCCCAGTGTCAGGCTGGTTTCAGGGACCATCATGGCCCCTCTTCTCCTTTCTAGCCTGGAGATCCCAAGTCTTAGCTGGGGAAGGCAATATCTGTGAGTGTTTGCCTGTGGAAGGTGCGATACAGGCTGAGCTTCAGACTCTCAGTGGTGCATCCGTGTCCCACAGGGCTTGATTCAGGACAGTCTCTCCTGTGCAGGAGCTGTTTCTTCTGGTGACCTGAGCATGGCTGGAGGTTGTGGTGACACACAGGGGCTTTGCTAGCCATGCTTACACTGTGTTTTCTGTAATAGGCATCGTTACTTTGAGCATTTTTGGGCCCCTCTTGCCCCTAGCACCTTGTGGAGCTGGCTCCACTCCTTGCCAGGGAAAATAAACCCATCTCTGCCACCCCCAGGATGTAACAGGTCCTGAGATTTCCAGCTAGCCCCCAACCCTCCTGGCCCCTCTGCCTGTGTTTATCCCTAGGTGAGATGCCAGGACCATTTAAAAAGCTGCAGGCTGAGCAGCAGAAGGCTGCAGCTGCTGCCCCGAGCCAGGCTGCGGCTGCTGCTTCGTTATTTACAGCTGCCTTTGGCCGCTCACGAGCTTCTCCAGCAGCTCTGCTGGACACGGCTCACTGTCTGCTTGTCCCTGCACTGAAAGCCAGGGGTATTTGTGCCCTCAAACGGGTGCCATCTGGCACCCCACCTTTGTACCAGCAGCGTACCCAGCTCGCCTGCCAGCTCAGGACAGAGCCAGCACCAGCAGCAGAGCCAACCCCTTTGAGGAGCTCTGCTGATTTAAAACTGCTTCCCAATATTGACAGCAAATCCAAGCTGGAGCACAGGGGCTGAAGTCGTGGGCCATATGGCAGAGCCGTGTGCAGGCTGCATTCTCCAGGCTGGCTCTGTGAAGGACTTCAGCCGTGAAGGCCGGGGTTATTCTGCTGCCTTTAGTGCTGGTCTCAGCCAGGCTGGCACCCCTCAGTCCAGCTCTCCTCGCTTCAGTCAGCTGCTGAACACTGCCAGAGCAGGGGCAGCCTTACCAGCCTGCCAGGCTCCATGAGACCAAGCAGCTCCTCAGTGCTCTGCAAGTACAGCATCTGTTTGCCCATGCTGGGGGTGTCTGACACGTAAACCTGGGCCAAACGGCATCTTCCAAGGTGACCAGATGCCTGCTGGGTGCAGATGCAGGGCTGATGGAGCAGAGATGCACGTCGTGGTGGATCCCGTGCCAGCCAGCTCTGCCTGCTCTGCTTTTGTCCCCGCTGTTGGTCCCCACGCGCCCTGGCAGCCCCACGGCTCCATCTGAGATGGAGACCGGGGTGTGAGGCTGGAGCTGCCATATGTTCCCCATAAAAACACTTCTTGGCCCGTTCCCCGGCGTTCCCTGCCGCTGCCACACGTGCTCAGGATCCCACATGCCTCACAAGCCGTTCACCAACTGCAGCCTGGCAGATGGAGGAGCCGGGCACAGTTCTGCAGGAGAAGAGGCAGGAATCCACAGGCTCTGTTTGTTCTTGGGTTGTTCACGGCAGCAGAGGAAGGGGGAGGAGAGCTGGCACACCCCCCCCCTGCAAACTGCCCCTCTGCAGAAGGGGCAAGACCTGCCCATACCCAGTCACCATCCTGGAGCTGAGCTGTGAGCCTTTCTTCAGCTGCAGGAAGCGTTTTCACCTGGTGCCATCCTGTTTAAAGGCAGTTGGAAATGGTGTGAGTGTCCTGGGTAGATGGAGACCATCATTCCTCCCAGGCAGGTGGTACTGGTTTGTTCTGGTGGCAGATGGCCAGTCAGCATTAAGAGCAAAGGCAGAAAATCAGTCCTCAGAGGGAGCAGAGATTTATTGCAGTAGGAAATTAAAAATGTACGCGTCAGCTTTTGGAGCAACTCCTGTTCTGCCTTTATCTGTTTGGGGGGGATGAGGGCTCAGCCCTGCTCCTTGGCAGGGAGGTCTGAAGGAGCTCGGGAAGCTGAAGGCACATCCCTCAGCAATGTATCATGATGGGCAGTGACTGGACGGAGCTGATGTCTTCCTTACCTTGGGTGCCAGAGTGTGACCAGATCAGTGTCACTGCTCTGAGCACAGCAGATGAGTGCCCAGGCCTCAGGAGTGGGATCTCTTCATGCCATGTCAGTCGAGACGCTGTGAGAGCCAGGTGCTCCCACAGGGGTGTGGCTGTGGTGGGCTCCTGCTGCTGCTGGGCACAGAGGGGTTTCTCCTGAGGAGTCCTTTGCCTTTGTGCTGCGCTGCTTTCCTGTGACTTTGTGCCTCGGTGGCACTCTGCCACAGCTGTCCCCGAGCACACGAGGAGATGCAGAGTGGGCTCTTGGGCTAAGGGTGGGCAGCAGGCAGGTAAGGACACAGGCAGCGTGGGGACATGGACATAAACAGCCATCTGCTCCCTGCAGTGGGATGGGGTCAGTGCTGCTCTGTGCCCACCGAGGGGCTGGCAGGTGTTCCCTGAGCACTGTGGCCCCAGGGTGAGGCTGGGTTTGGGTGCTGCTGATGGCACGGAGCTGCTGAGCTCCAGGGATGGTTTCATAGCCTCAGCTCCCTCCTGCGAGAGCGAGGCCGAGAGCTTTGCAGCCCAGCGCACCTCTCTGCCCAGAAATTAGAAGAAGCAGCACAAAAAAAATCAGGCTCCAGGGAAGTGATGGCTCCTGGGGTGTTAGGGAGAGGGTTACCTTACCCACCGCTGCTGCAGGTTTTCTCTGACCTCTCGCTCTGCTCCAGGGTGAGCACACGTTATTCCCCAAGCCCGGCACGGGAGAGCTGCCGCAGGAAGGACGTTCAGAGCCTCAGCCTGGAGCAGGCATGTTGTACCTGCTGCTGAGCATATTACTGCTTCTCCAGGAGGGGATAAGTCCTGCTTACGAGGACACTCGTCCTCTTTTATTTAATTTCCTGGTAATGCTTCTGCAGCGTCAAAGTCTTATCAGGAGAGGAGCAGCTTAAGAGGCCGGTAAAGGTTTTTTTGTCAGTATCCATCTCTTTATTCCCCTCTTCCCTTTGACGCTGGATGGCAGGCTGGTTGTGGCTGAAGTGAGGTGTGCTTTCTTTTCCTTTTGTCTGTTAAAGCTGCAAAGATTTCCCGGCCAGCCAATTCTGATGGTAATTCGGCTGCGGGAGATGCTGCTGTCCCCGGTCCCCGGGCTGTAAAGGGCTGGGGCTCAGCCGCGGGTGCCGTGGGGAGGAGTGAGGGTGACACCGACCCCCAGACTGCACACAGGAGGACAGATCTGGGCGCACATCAGCTCTGCCTGGGCAGCTCTGGTCTGGGACTCGCCATCCGCTTTGCTGTGACTCGGTGAGCAAACCCCTGCCTCTGTCTCCCCGGAGCCATCGCACCGAGCTCAGCCACGTCTCTGAGGCATCCTCGTGTTCATCTGCTGCGGGGGTCGTGGGTGGGGGGCTGGACCTGCTGTGGGCAGCATGGGTGGGATGAAAGGAGGAGTGTCCCCTGGGAAGCCGGCAGCTCGGTGACTGCTGTCTGGTGGCAGCCAGCTCCGTCTCTGGCCGTGCCGGGCGTGTGGAGACGCAGTGCTGCATTCAGCCGCCTTTCCAGCCGCACACAATGGCCTTGGATAACGTTTGTTGGAGAAAATTGGTTGGATCGTGTGATTCCTTTTGTTGTAGTTGTTACTGTTGTTCTTTTAAATGCTCATGGGAGTAGCAGAGCAGCTAATGAGGCGGCGCAGAGACAGTCGCTGGGGGAGGAGATGGTCTCGCCTCTACTTCGCTGCAGCTGCACTCTCCTGGTGATGGAGCTGGCTCTGCTCCTGCTGGGAGCGCTGGTGGGTGCGGCATTCCCGTGCTCAGAGGGGTGCCCAGACCCTTCTGCCCCTCACCAGTTCCCTTCCCCAGGCCTCACTGTTTTCTTCTCCAGCCATGTGGTGCTGGGTGAGGGAGGGGAAAGCCACGAGTACCCATCCAGCTGGGCACTGGGCATGGGTCACCTGGCTGTGGTGACATCCCGTGGGCACTGGGAACGGGTCACCTGGCTGTGGTGACATCCCATGGGCACTGGGAACGGGTCACCTGGCTGTGGTGACATCCCATGGGCACTGGGCACGGGTCACCAGGCTGTGGTGACATCCCATGGGCACTGGGCACGGGTCACCTGACTGTGGTGACATCCCATCACCACAGAACGCAGCTCACCCATGGCCAGCGCTGCATCCCTGACCCTGGGCAGACTCGCCTGGTGCTCAGAGCACTCCTGGCTCCCACGGCAGACATGGCATCCTCCTTCAGGGGATTTTGGGTGGTTACATGGGGATCAGGCTCGGCACAGGGCTGTCTTTGCTGGCAGCAATGTCCTCAAGCCCCAAGCTGTGTGTGCTGGCGTGGAGCTGCCGGGAGCTCCTGTCCCCTTGCAGCCCCACGCGCTGTCCCTCTTGGCTCTGCAGCAGGTGCCAAACCTGAGCAGGTCGGGGGTGTCAGAAATGCAGACAGATAGCATTAGATGGGTGATGCATCAAATCCTAAACTGATAAGAGACGGAACAACTGGTGTGTTGTCAAAAGGCCGGGGAGGCTCTCTTTTAAATAGACTAAATAGTCTGGACAGGAACAAGCAATGAGCAGCACAGAAACAACAGCACATTCACCACTTTGTTTTTCTGGCTGGGCTGTGTGTGCTGCCATCTGTGCTGTGCTCCGTGGCCATCCCATGGTGCTGGGATTGCTCCCCCACAGCAGGCTCACAGCCCTGCCAAGCAGCCTGGAGCCACGGCTGGCACTGCTCCGGGACGCCAAGGGCAGCTTTGACACGACCTTGCCCTGGGCTGGATCTCCTCATTTTCTGGTTGTCTCCACTCCAAGGAGTCCCTGGGCTGGTGGTGGAGATTTGGTTGTAGTAGCACAGCTGAGCCTGCCTTAATCCCAGTTTTTAGACTGGCTAAACTTGTTTTCACTTATCTCTGATACTGTTCAGCTGTGTTACACAGCATGAATAAGCCAGCCCTTGCTTTTGCTGTTAAAGCCCTGCAGAATGGCAGAGAGAGCTCTCAGGCTGTGCCAGGGCCGCTGTCTCCCCTGACCCTCACAGCGGTGCCATCCCTCAGGGAATGCCCAGAGCCACACCACCAGTAGCTTACCCCACACAGCTCTCCCCAGCAGTGCCGGGGCAGGGTTGGGACAGCGAGGTGCTGGGAGAGGATGCTGTGATTTATCTCGTGTGGCACCTCCACGAATGTCCCCCTGCCTGAGCTGCTGGTGCTGTGGCAGGGACAGGCACTGAGCAGCACCGCTCTGAACGGGAGGACGGGGCTGTGGCTGTGCCAGGAAGGGCCTGGGAGCGCTGCAGGTGGAGTGGGGCTGCCCTCCAGGTCCCGGAGGGCTGGGTGTGACGGGCAGGGCTGCGCGGCGGGGTGCGTTACAGCCTGTCCCTGTGATTGCAGCGCAGCCATGTGATGCCGGAGGAGCGCGGTGGCGATGATATGGAATGTGGGCAGCTGCCTTCGGACACGCTCCGACAGGTGACGGTCCAGCGCCACCCCCTCTACGGATTCGGCTTTGTGGCTGGCAGCGAGAGGCCGGTGGTGGTGCGGTCAGTGGCAGCAGGTAGGGTGTGGGGGTGCTGCTGGACACAGCTGCAGCGTGCCGGGAAACACAGTGGCACTTCCCCCCGGGGGGACCCCTCCCTGGGCTCGTCTCCTCTCCTGTCCCCTCTGGTGGGCCTACAGGGTGTCCTCCACAGCCTCCACATAAGCGGGCAAATGCTTTGGGGGTGCTTGGGACCCTCCTGCTTCCCCTCCACCCCGCAGCTCCGCTTTGCCTGGGTTTGGCCCTGACCCTCTCTCCTGGCAGGCGGCCCCTCTGAGGATAAACTCCTGCCAGGAGACCAGATCTTGGCCATCAACGATGAGGATGTGAGTGAAGCCCCCAGAGAGAGATTCATCGAGCTTGTCAGGTGAGGACAACACTTGTCCCTCATCGCCTCTGGGGAGGGGCTCATGCCAGGCTGCTGTGCCTGTACCAAAGCCTTGGGGTGTCAGTGCACACCCGTGTCACCAGTGGTCACTGCTGGGGTGGGGAACTCTCAGCCTGAGCAGGGGGAGCGCCTTGGAGCAAGTGCCATAGCCATTCCCAGCTGGCCAAGAAGTGGGAAAGTATCCACAGCACCCCAAGGAGCCCACAAAGGTCCCGGCCACCACTGGGCTGGGAAGGGTGGGAGGTGCTCTCAGTAACCAGTTGCACATGTTGAGGTCCATCACCGTAAGGTCCCATCCATCTTCATCTCTCCTTTCTGTCACAGGAAGGCCAAGGACTTCATCATCCTCACGGTCCTGCACACCCACCAGGTGAGATGGCAGGGCCATGGCCAGCCCCAGGGGAGCCAGGACAGGGGTGAAAAGCCCTTTTGGAGACCGAGGTGGGGTCCCTGGAGACCCCAGGAGACCACTCAGGCAGCTCAACTGATTTGTGACCCCTGTCCCACCACCCCAAGGCTCTTCCAAGCTCTCGGCCCTGAGAGCTGCCACAGTCCCTTGGGGTCAGTGGGCATGCAGCCACCTCTTGTCCTTGTCACCAGGAGGGAGGGAGGAAAACTCCCCAAAGCCATACGGTTTGCTGAGGACATCACTCGTGTCTGATGGAGTAACCCATCATGCCAGAGGTGCAGGGAGGGGCCGCTGCTGGCTCGGGAGTCCCTGGGGAGCTGGGAGGGCTGGAGGTGCTGCTGGCGCCCCGGGGCTCAGTGCCCGTGGCACCAGGGCAGAGTGAACTGCCACGCCAGAGGCAGCGTTTGTGCTTCACCGGGTCCTTTGATGTCGGGGAAGGAGAGAAATATTAGAGCTCCTCTGTGCTCCCCTCCTCTCCAGGAAGGAGATGCCCCCACCCAGTGCTGCTCCATCAGGAGCAGGGCTGTGTGCCACACTCCAAAAAGGCTTTTTTCCTCCTGGCCCGGGATGGCCGCCAGCCAGGACAGGTGGCTCAGCTGGTGCTGGCACCATCAGACACACACAGTGCTGTGGCACAACTGTCTCCCTGCTGCAGTATGTGCAGGCACTGCCACCAGCACACCCTGCAGGGATGCCCGGGGCCCTGCCATCTCCCTGTGGCTGCAAACACACATCCAAGGGGTTCATCTCTCCCATCCAACTGGTGCCAGTGCCTCCAAGCAAGACCTGGCTGACATCTGCTGCAGCTCAGTCTGCACAAGGGGTGCCAGGCACAGGTGCTCACTGGGGTGCAGCCTCCCTGTCCCACTGATGCTGCTGGTGTGATTTCAGGGGCTGCTGCTCATCGTTCTGGCCCTGCCTGCAGCGCTGTGTAACCGCAGCTGAGGGGACTTGCTTTCCACCCTCCCCATTTCATGGTTTGCTGCCCACTCCCCATCAACACGCTGGCTCCAGCAGGGTTTCCTCTGGGGCCCGTGTCTGGCTTTCCCCACACCACGGCTCCAAGGGCAGGCAGGTGATTTACCCAGTGCTCTCTTTCCAGTCTCCCAAATCTGCTTTCATCAGCGCAGCCAAGAAGGCGAAGCTAAGGTCCAACCCGGCCAAAGTCCGATTTTCAGAGCAGGTGACAGTCGGCGAGACAGACCCAGTAAGTCCTGCCCTGCCTTCCTCCGTGCTTCACCCCCTTGAGGTGTCCCCAGGGCCATGGGGTGTGAGGTGGTTGGGGACCACAGGGCTCCTCTTCCCTGATTCGGGCTCTGCAGGTGAGAGCAGCTGTCTGGCCTGGGGAGGCCCACACTTGGGCACAGTCAATGTGTTGGGTCACTGCTGGGGGCACTTTCTGTGATCCTCCCCGTCCCTCTGAAGGAGCCCCAAAAACTGGCCTTAGAAACCTGGTCTCAGCTGAGTCCTCCTGGGCACCCAGGGGAGGCATCCAGGCAATGCCAGTGCCTGCCCTAAGGAGGGTCTGTGGCTTCCAGCCTGATGCCAAAAGCTTTGGAGTGCCTCTGTGTGGGGCAGGGTGACCAGGGCACTGCTGCATGGCTGTGGAAGCTGAAGAGTTCCAGCCCAGTGCTTTTATCTCTTAATTGCAGAAAGGTTTTATTAACAACAAAACAAAACTGAGAAGAAAAAAAAAAAACTGTAAAGCACTTCTAGCATGTTCTATTTTTAAGCAAAATCAATTAGGTAATTATCTGATTGAAATGCTTCTCACTAAATAAAATCACCCTTCCCCCAACTTCCTGCAGAGGGGATGTGCAGGGTTGAGGGGGGATAGGCTTGGGGTAAGGGTCAGGGAAGGGGGAGCAGCTCTGAGCCACCCCAGCCACACCTCCCCTCCGGGACACCAGCTGGGGAGCGGGACAGGCTGCCAGGCTTGGGCACTGGGATGTGCGGGCCAGAGCAGGATGCTCTGTTCCCGCTGCAGCTGCTGGGAGCTGAGAGGGTGAATCTGTCAGGCAGCTCTGAATTGCCTCAGCTCTGCACTTCTCGATGGCTCAACAGAATGCTGGGTTTTCGGGGGAAATGTGCCTCTTAGCACAAAAGCCCAGAGCAGCAGAGGATGCCACGAGCGCTCCATCACTGACACTCCTCCTCTCTGCCCGCCCTCCCTCCGTCTCTCCGTGCCCCCCACCCTCCTCGCCTCCCCCTCTGCCGGCCCCACATGCCAGGACATGCTGAAGAAAGAAGCTCTCCTCCTCATTCCCAACGTGCTGAAGGTTTTCCTGGAGAACGGGCAGATCAAATCCTTCACGTTCGACGGCCGAACCACTGTGAAGGTGAGCCCCTGCACTCCCCCCGCGGCACCGTGACACTCCTCTCCTCCCACCTGCCCAATCCATTCTTCCTCTCCCGCTTGCCGTGCACGAACACCGCCTGGGCTGGCTGCGAGCCGCTCTGGCATGATGGATGGCCCGTCTGCCTCCCCAGGCAGCACGCCTCGCAGCTGGCACGGATGGGGGTTTGCTGGCTCTCTCCCTCTCCTGACTTCTCTCCGTGCTCTGAGCCTGCCCTCCGGCCAGGCTGGGTGCTCCTGCGAGTCCCCCCGGCAGACCGCAGCTCCCTGCAGCCCCCCCAGCACCACCACGGTGTTACCCGAGGTGCGGGGGGCCTGGCTGCTGGTCACCTCCCGCTGCAAGGTCCCTGGGTACCACCCCGTGGCCCCTCTCAGCACTGCCGGGCCTCATCCTGGCACGGCCCCGGGTGCCAGGCAGGGGTGGGCTCTCACTGAGGTCCCAGCTCCCTCTCGGGAAGCAGCCAGTGCCTCGCACCCAAGCCTGTCCGTGGCGTTTGCAGGACGTGATGGTGACGCTGCAGGACCGCCTGTCGCTGAGGCACATCGAGCACTTCGCCCTGGTCCTGGAGTATTCCAGCCCGGAGCAGAGCCACCGCTTCCTGCTGCTCCAGGACAAGCAGCCGCTGGCCCACGTAAGCTGTGGGGTGTGGGAGGGTGTTGGGATGGCCGTGGTGAGGGGCTGGGACGCAGAGAGCCTCTGCTTGCCCCAGTGTGGGGCTTGGCGAGGGTCGTGCTGTGGGGTGGCACAGCCTCTCCTTGCCCCCGGCATGGTCCCGCAGGCTCAGGGGTGAAAAGGGTGGGCAAAGAGGGAGACAGTCAGGGTTGTACCCATCCCAGACTGACAGCACTGTGGAGCTGCTCCGTGCTCCAGCCTGGGCAGCTGCAGACAGCCCTCATGAGCATCCTTGGCTGGGAGATCCAGGAGGCTGGCACTGCACAGAACCGGGGATAAAATGGGGATCATGAAGCAAACATTAGCCTGAGTGGCATAAACCCTACAGCACCAGGCAAAGCTGTCACACCAAGGAAGGCTGGGATGCTCCCGGGATGAGAGGTGGTGCACAGAGGAGAGAAATCCAGTATCATCCCACAGGAGAGGAGAGGAGAGGGGCTCTTGTGCCCTGCAGCCAGTGGTTCCTGGGCTCACTGCTCCCCTCTGCTCCTGCCACAGGTTGTGCAAAGAACACACTACCACGGCATGAGATGCCTCTTCCGTGTGAGCTTCTTCCCCAAGGACCCGGCGGAGCTGCTGCGCCGGGATCCTGCAGCTTTCGAGTACCTGTACATCCAGGTAGGGGGCTGGGAGCCGGCGGTGCTCGTGGCCCACGCGTCTGCCAGGGCTGGGCCCTGTGGAGGCACCCCTGGTCCCTGTGGCTGTCTGAGGACACCTCTTCTCCGTCCCGCAGAGCCGCAACGATGTGATCAGAGAGCGCTTCGGCACGGAGCCCAAGCCGGAGATGCTGCTGGGGCTGGCTGCCCTCCACATCTACATCACTGTCTCAGCCACCCGCCCCAGCCAGAAGGTCTCCCTCAAGAACGTGGAGTGAGTCCTCCTCCGGGTCCCCAGGCTTTCTCACAGCCCTCCTTCGGGTCCCTCCCCTGCGGTGCTCCCAGCAACATTCTGGGGTGCGGGGCATGAGATACCCTGAGAGCCCCTCTGGGCTGGGCGGTGGCTCAGGGGCTTGGCAGCAGTGACACACAGCCCCTGGGGTTCTGTAAGACCCCCTCACACTGACATCAGCCTGCACACAGCAGCCAGGGCTGGGGACATTTGCTGGGATCATTCCCATGGGAACCCCGGCTGATTTTCCGCCTGCAGCCAAGGCAAGGAGAAGGCTCTGTGGCTGTGTAAGCTCAGCCTGTCGCCAGGCTGCGCAGCCCTGGCTCAGCCCTCCCGCAGCTCCTGGGGGCCACAAACCCATACCCAGCCCATCTGTGCAGGTTGGCCTTGCCCAGTCGGCACAGGGAGGAAGGAGGGAGGGGTCACCCCGGGAGGACCCCAAAAGAGGTTTGGGAATTTGCCCTGCATCCCCTAAGCTTACAGGAAGGTGGGGTCTGCTGCAGAGCGTGGCACTCCTGTCCCCCGGCCTGGTGCTGGGAGCTGTGACACCAGCCCGGGGTCCCATCCCCTTGGGGACCCGGGGTCCCATCCCCTTGGGCACCCGGGCTGGGGGCAGCTGCTGCTCCGGCTGTGGCACCAAAGAAGTGCTGGTGTGGCTCCAGCTCCCTCTGACGGCAAGAGGATGCTCTGGGACAGTTCTCTGTCCCTCTCTGCCCGCTGGCGGTGTCTCCGACCTGGCAGCTCATGCAGGCTTCCCTCCCCACAGGAAGGAGTGGGGCCTGGAGCCCTTCCTGCCCCCCTCGCTCCTGCAGCTCATCAAAGAGAAGAGCCTCCGGAAATCCCTCTCGCAGCAGCTCAAAGCCCACCAGCACCAGCCTGGTGGCACCAAGGTGAGCCCAGCCCCTGTTGAGGGCTGGTAGGGTGGCAGCCTGCCCTCCACCCCAGCCTGTTGTCCCCAGCTGCTCGGGGACTCTCGTTATTAAACCCCCGGGGATGGGAGATCAATCCCAGAGAGCCAGGTAGATGCTCTCTCTGCCGAATCCGCTCTCAAGAGCTGATCTGGATTGCAGAGAGTGCAGAGAGGATCAGGGTGAGATCAGCTGGAGCTCGGCTGAAGTGGCACACATCAGTTCATTGTTATCTCTGCTTCTGGGCTTGGAAAGCTCTGGAGGCGGCTGCTGAGCCACTGCCTTGGTCCCTGCAGCCTTCCCAGCTCCCCAGGGAGGGAGGGAGGGAGGGAGGGTTGTACATCTCAGGAGAGTTACACACCAAGCACTGGGGCTCCTTCCTGGCTGTGCCTCTGCTCTGAGTTACCTCTCAACAGCAGCCCAGGGTGCCAGGGGAGTGGAAACCCCCCTCACCCACGACTCAGACTCGCTGCCAGCACAGCCCATGCCCAGAGCTGTCTGACAACTTGCTGTGCACCCCTCCTTGAGAGCCCCCACATCTGCCCCAGCCTCTTGCATCTCTTCCCCCGGTGCTCACGGTGATCCCCCCTGTGATGTGTTTTGTCAGGTCTCCACAGCCCAGGCAAAGCTCCAGTACCTGAGGATCCTGAACGAGCTGCCGACCTTTGCCGGGGTTCTCTTCAACACAGTGGGGCTGGTACGGTAATTCAGGCTGGGCTGGGAGGTGCCTGCTCCTGGGTGTGTGCTGGGGGGGCCAGGGGACACGAGGGGCCCACAGAAATTACTTCCCTCAGTCTCTTGCTCTGCCGTGCTGAGCCCCAAACCCACCCAGAAAAGCCTTCGGAGCCCCTGCTGTCAGCAGGTTGGACCTCCAGCTCTGCAGGGTCAGGGTCGGTTCTGTTCTTGCCAGCCTGGTGGGCAATGAGATGCCCTGCTCAGTGAAGCTGGAGTGGTTTCAGGCGTGTGTTTGTAACTCCATCGTGCCCTGGGACATCCTGCCATCCGTCCCGGAGGAGGGCCACTCCTGGCAAAGGCCACCCTGTTCCCTGCTTGCCCACACAGCCCTGGCTGGGCTTGCTGCCTCTGTCACAGGCGCTCCAGCCTGATCCCTGCCTCAGTGGTCCTTCATCTCCACTGCTCACCCAAGGCCCCTCGCTTGCTCCACAGCAGCAGGAAAGCCACCAGCCCAAACAGGACCCTCAAAGGCTCCTCAGTGCCTGGCTCACCCCTTCATCCCTCCCACCCCACCTCCCACCCAGGGGTCCCAAGTAGGTGTCACCCCTCTGCCATCCTTCCCTTTACCCCACCCATGGTGCTTCCCATTCTGTGCCTGCTGGGTTCCATCTCTGGCAGCCTTGGTCTGCTCTGCCCCCTCACCTCACAGCTCAAAGGGCTGCCTGCAGGAAATCAGTGCAGGCACAACCTCGTGGTGTCTGGTTGGAGCCATGGCAGAGCAGAGCCTGCTCCTGACACTGCCTGAGTAGACAGCATTTTTTTATCTCTGACACCAAAGCAATGCCTCTGAGCCAGCCTGCGAGTTGAACTGTGCTGAAGTGGTAAGAAGTATTCCCTTATTATCTTCTGCAATGGTCTGCCCTGCTCCTCTTCTCCTCCATGCCTGGCTTGAAGCATCACCCATGGTGAGAGCAAGAAATATCCTGGTTTCCAGTCAAGGCCTTGGTCTTTCTTCTTTTCTGAAATACATTCACTCCCTCCTTTGCTTCCTTCTCTCGGAGGCAATGTCAGATCAGACAGGTCTGTAACATGCTCTCACTTTAGTGCCACCAGTGAGCCTGGATATTTCGTGGACAGTCAGTACAGAGCTTTACTTTTAAATAGCCTTGGCATCCTGCACCCCACCCCCAGCTCTGCGAAGGGGCTCAGGGAGGCAGGCTGATGGCACCAGCCTTACCTACTGCTCTGCAAAAGCCATCCTGGGCCTGGCTAAGCAGCCAGCATTGAGGCTGGGCTCCACGGAGAGAGCCAGGTGCAGCCCCAGGGTGTGTTCGTTCACCCCTGTCCATCTCTCTCTCTCCACGTGCCTGTGCCACCAGGACGAGAAGCAGCCAGCCACCACCCTGCTGGTGGGACCCCGGCACGGCATCAGCCACGTCATCGACCTGAAGACCAACCTCACCACGGTGCTGTCGGAGTTCAGCAAGGTCAGCAAGATCCAGCTGTTCAGGGAGAACCAGGGGGTGGCCCGGGTGGAGACGAGCATCCTGGATGCCAAGGTAGGCGTGGGTGCCATGGAGGCAGACACAAGAGAGAGGGGTGGAGATGAGGTTGGGGGTCTGGGGCCAGCCTTTGAGGGGATTCATGTCACTAGTGTGCGTTGGAGAATCTGCCTGGGGATTCCTAGAGCCTCCAAAGCCCCTTTCACACCGGGGTCTGCAGCATCTCCCCTGCTGGTCTGACTCCTTGTGCCACACAGGCAGGATTGCTGCCGAGGGCCACGGGGCAGGCATGGTGGCACTCGGGCCATGACCCAGCGGCACAGGGCAGGCATGGTGGCACTCGGGCCATGACCCAGGGGCACAGGGCAGGCATGGTGGCACTCGGGCCATGACC
>VYXC01004321.1:7333-30063 GCA_013397175.1 Platysteira castanea | reverse complement strand
GCCATGACCCAGGGGCACAGGACAGGCATGGTGGCATTCTGGCCACAGCCCCAACACCTGCCTAATGGTTCAAGCAGGGTCCTCGGGGCAGGTGGGGTGACACAGGCCAGGCAGGCAGCAGGACCCTTTGGTGGCAGGACACCACCTCAGCTCTGCTCAGGGCTGGAGAGGAGCAGAACACGGCCATACCTGAGCCAGGTGCAGCTTTTGGAGGGGACTGGGAGGTTTAATGCTTTAGTAGCACTTGTGGAACTTGTCCAGCCAGGCAGGATTGTTGAATAAAGTGGAAATGATGGGAAGGGGGTGTCAGGCTCAGTGTGAGAACAGATCACTGTGTGTCCCTGGCCCAGGGACACCCCTTGGGTACCTTTGCAGCTGCCCCCGTTACCCTCCCCTTCAGCCCCCAGAGCACTCCTTGGCATACACGCCCTCCTGAGCCCTGTGTGTTATCATCCCCCATCCCCTGCTGGTTGTCGTGTGGTGTAGTGCTGGTTCTGATAGTCAATCCCCACGGTCAGGCCCTGCCACCCCTCCTCACCCCTCAGGGGTCCCAAACCCTCCAGGAGAACTGTCAGCAATGCACTAAGAGCTTTATTTACTTCTTTGGTGCCTGGTCCAGCAGCCACAAGACCCTCAGGAGATCTTGCACCGGCCTTGCCTCAGGTTTTTAACAAGCTGGGACATGTCCCTGGCAGACTCAAAGGCAGAGAGTGGTGTGCTTGCTCCAGGGCATCCTCGCTGCCACAGCCTCCCTGCACCCAGCTCTCCCCTGCCCCACAGGGAAGGACAGCTGAGGGACAGAGATCTCACAGATAAAATGCCAAGCCTCCTCTCCTCCCACTTGGCATTCAACAGGACAGAGATAGGACTGAGTTTGGGGTAAATTAGCCAGGAGCAGTACTTGGCAGAGACTGTCTGGCACAGTGGAGCCAGGACTCTGTGGGGCGTGGAGGTGCTGCTGCACAGCACACAGGTGTGTCTGCACAAGCTCTCTGAGCCTTTGGCTGTGGGTCAGCCCTCCTGCCCCTGCATTCATCCCTTTTTGCCCCGAGACTGATGGAGCTGAGCTGCTTTGCCAGCTGTCTCTGTGTTTCTTCGTCTCCTGCAAGGTCTCTAAGCCTCAGCCCTCCCTACAGTGCTTTCCTTGCACTGTTTCAGTCTCACAGATGTAATCATGGTGGATTTGTTTAGGATTCTCCTGCTGCCTCCTGCCCTGGTGGATTTTAGCACTTTCTCCCCCCAGGCTCATTAATTCCTCTGAGTCTGTTTTCCTGCTGCCACTGTGCCTGGTCCAGTAGCTCTGCTAACCTGCAGTAACACCCCAGTGGCCTCTGCCAGAGCCCTGTTAATCCTCACCCCCTCTGCTTCAGCTCTCCCCTCCAACAGCCTCTTCAATGAAGCCCTTTCCATTCATCATTCAGTGCGTATTTGGTCAACTGTAACATTTTTCACATTCCCTCTTCTGCATCCTGCCAGTGTCTGTGCAGTTAAAGCCTTGGTGTCCTGCTGTGCCTGTCCCAACCCTCCAAAGCCCTCCCCTTCCCCTGCTGCAGCCTGGGCAGGTGGGAGCCCTCCTTGCCCAGCCCCTCCAGCTGCCTGGGCTGTGCAGGAACCCAGCGATTTACTCCTCACAGAGCAGGAAAAACCAAGGGATATTGCTGGCACCACGAGTAACCCAGCTGGTTCCTCCTGCTGCCCACGCCCCCCAGGTCTGTGTGTATAAAATCACCCTATTAATGCATTAACAATAGGCTGGTCATGACCCTGTTACTGCTCGTGGCTCACTGGGAGTGCTCTGAGCATGGCTGTCCCCACTGTCACCTAGCTCCGTGGCACTGAGCTCTTGAGGTGCTGCTGTCCTCTCCCTGGCGTGGAAGAGAGCACTGTTTCCCCCAGCACAGACTGGCCACAGGAGGGACAGATGCTCTGGAGGCTTAGGTGATGCCGGCATCCGTCTGCTCTAAATTAGGTGGCAATTCCCACGCAGCTCGTCCGCAGCTCCTGCTCCCCACAGCCATTCTCCGCAGCAAAAATCCACTCTGTGCCACCAGCAGCCCTTTCCTGCCTCAGGAGTAGACTTTCTCCTGTGACCCTGCTATCCAGCCCCCCAAATGCTGGGGAAAAGCCAGCTCGCTGGAGTAAGCCAGCTCACACACTTCCTGCGAGCACGTCCGTGTGCACCATGGCTTTATCCCCGTGAGAAATTCCAGGCGGCTGCCTCTGGCCACCAAAAGCCCCTCTGCCTGCCTGGAGTGGAGCAAGCACCCCATTTATGGATCCCAGCAGGCTCAACAGCACCGTGCCAGGGCAGAGGCTGCTGTTATCCGTCTTCATTTAGCCATTATCCAGAGGGCTGGGTTTTAAAGCCAGAATGTCTGCTCCAAAATGAGGCATATGCTAATCCTACGCAGGACAGCGATGGATGAGGCAGGCTAAGAAAAGCAGGCAAAGAGATCATTACCTCACAGTGCTAATCTGCTCTCTGCAATTATTCTATTGCACTGAACGTGTCACTGGCTAAAGCCCCAGGTTGCAAATCAATCTGTTTCTGCTGTGAGTTGCAAACCATTAGAGGGCTCCAAGGTAGTGTGGTGACTGCTCTGGGGACCTGTCAAATCCAAATCACCCTTGGGAGCCTGTCAGAGCTCCATGGACTGCAGTGTAGGAGGGGATGTCCCCTGAGGGAATTTCACCCTGGTGAAATAGCAGCTATTTCCCCTGCTGCTGCCATGGGATGCTGGTGCTGGGGCAGCTCCCAGCCTGAATCTGTAGGAGGTGCTCGCTGAGGTACTGTGGAATGTCACAGATGGTCAGTGATGGTTTAGGGTTTTATGCAGAAAGACCATCTTGAATTTCCAGGTGTAGTTAAAAGGACGGGTTAAAAAAGGGGTCAGGTCATGGAGCAGCCCTCGGCTGGGAGGGCTGAACAGCCTGACCAAACCAGCCAGCACAGTCCAGACATCCTTATCTGCTGCCCACCTGCAACCACAGCCTAGACTCACCTGCCAGGAAGGAGCTGGGGGAGATTTTCAGGTAAGAAACAGGCTTGAGGAGATCGTAAACCATTTGCATTTATTTCCGGTGGAAAAGAAATACTGTTTGTCTTATGAATTATTCACTAGGTAGTTAATTGGTTTGTTTTGGAGCTTTTCCATCCTGGGCTTCAATTTCTGTTTAAAACAGCCCATTTGGGATACAAACCCAGGGCTGGTGCCTCTGCTTTGCCTTCTTTAGCTTTTTCCCACTGTGAGTGTGGCAAGAGGGGGACAAATGCTGGCAGAACCCCTCAGAGAGGAACTGCACAACCTCGGGACAGAAGAACAAAAACCTCCAGGCCTCTGCTGCTGGTTCCAAGGATTTTTGTTCCCTGCAAGGTCTGTGAGAGCTGCTGGGAGAACAGGAGCAGGTTTTGTCTCAACAGTCACAGAGGGAGTGAGGCAGTTTTGCTTGGGAATGCTGAGAAAGTTCCCAGCCCACAGCTGGGGGCAGGACCACACATCCTCAGCTGCACTGCAATGGTGCAAGTGGTCATTTTGCAGGTTCCAGTGGTCATTCTGACCTGACAAAGGTCATTCTGGAGGTCATTCTGACCTCCTTTCTACTGGGGCTGTTGCTTCTCCATTCTTCCTGCTCATGTTTGGGCACTGATTCTGGAGCCAGATTCACTGGGGGCAGGGAGGTAGCAGAAGGTGTCTCCTGTGATCTTTATGCATTAACTGCAGCTTGCCAGGTTCGGGGGCCCTGCATCTCCCAGGGGCTTCCCCCTCCTGCTGGGACCAGCTTTTGAGAGTGGTCAATGCTTCTGAGCCAGCTCAGAGTCGAGCTTCAGGCGTGCATCTCCCTTCCTCCCCAGCGCAGCACTGCAAAGTCCCCTTCTACCTCCCAGTGTCCCAGGAAGGACAATGCCAGCATCTCCTGGCACCTGGACAAGCCTGGCAGCCCCGGTGGGGCACGGAGGGGTGGATCACTGCTCCCCCAGGCTCCCCAGAGCAGGAGATGTGGGGGGAGCTGCTCAGCTCCCGGCTCCCCTGGCTCTGCAGCTCCGCAGCTCCCGCAGGAGCGAGGGGTTTGTTCTTCCTGAAATGCTTTTTCCAGCGGAGCATTTCTCCTTTCTAATTTACACAGCTGCACACCGCTGGGCTTTTTGTTATTAACAGCCTTGACATTGGGAAAAAAGGCTGCTGAAGCACTCTGCGAATGAAAGAAGAAGGCTTGGGGGACAGCCGGATCACCTGAGCCTGGGCAGCGTCTGCAGCTGAACAGAGGAGCTGGCCCAGGCTGTGCCCTGTCCCTCGCCGGGCAGGAGCCCACGGCGCTGGCTGGTGGCCAGCTGCAATTCAGTCAAAGGCATCGGGGTAATTGACTTTGGTCTCCCAGCAGGGCCTGCAGCCAGCCGGCGCTTAAGCCGAGATCAAGACTTGACAGAGGAAAACAAAGGGAAAATTAATTCAGAAAGGTCGCTGGCTGCTGCTGTGCCTGGAGTCTGGGTGCCGAGGTTGGTGTCCCAGGGCCCCCGGGGTGCTGCCATGGAAGAACAGCACAGCTGGGGCTCAGCCCCCTCCTCTCCCGTGGAAGGAGCCCAGGAGCCCCTTCCTCTCACAGGTGGTGGGATGGGGACCCCTCTGAGCCTTCCCTGCTGGAGCCAGCCCCAGGCCTGGCTGAGCTCCCCTGAGCCGGGCGAGGCAGGGATGTGCCGTGGTGCTGAAGCCAGTGCCCGATGTGTATTTGCCAAATTCTAGTCTGAAAACAGCGGGGAGCCCCATCAAAGTCACAAGGGAAGGAGAGGCTGACATTCCTCCCGCTCCTGCAAGCACTGACTGAAGCCCCTGAGATTTCTCCTGCAGGAAGAGCGAGGCTTTGGGGTGACAATGGGCCCACAGGCTCTGGTTCCTTATGCTGAATTAATCTCTATTTGCATTAAGCCGTTCTGAAACGCTGTCATCTCCTGGGAGAGAGGGAGGGATTGAGAATTCCTTTGGCTCAGTACCTGGGTGGGAGGGGCAGACGCAGATCCCGGCTTGCAATGGGATGTAAAGTGAGGGAATGGGATGCAAAGCAAAGGAATGGGATATAAAGCAAAGCACTTCCCCTCTCTGGTGCCACCAAAGCACTGCCTGCAGGCATCCAGGACAGGAGCCAGCCAGAAACACGAGAGGCAGACAACATGTGGAGAGAGTGAGTTTCCAAGCCTGCAAAGTCAAATTTGATTTGTTCATTACAAAAAAAAAAAAAAAAAAAAAAAAAAAAAAAAATATTAAAAAAAAGAATTTAAAAAGGAAAAAAAGGAGAAGAAACCCCAAACCAAACCAAAAAATGCAGCCCTTTAAGGAAAGAGAGACCTGCAGGTCTAACCAAGGCAGGGCCCTTATTGATCAACAAGTGGGAAACAGTGGTCCTAGTCACAAGCAGCCTGGTATTGATAGAGCTGAGTTAATAATGCTTAAGCAGAGAGAAGGGAAGGTCGATGTGGAAGTGAAGAATTGACTGCTGCCTCGTTAGGCCCGGGTGCCTGTATTATTAAATAAAAACTTGGCAGTGCACCTCAAGTAAACCAAGGAACATAAATTATGTAAATTCATCTCCCATCTTTCTGCTGCACTGCATTAAAGGAAGCAGGGTAAGACCCAAAGTACATGATAAAGGGGGGAGATTAAAAGGAAATGCATATAAGCTTAGAGGTTATAGTATGAAGAGATTGGGTCATAAATTAATTTCAATACAAGGACTGTTAAAACCATCTAGCATAACCCTGGCCAGAAAATTTCCTCCAGACCTTTGTCTGAACAAGAAAATACCCTCCAGAAGGACACTGAGATCTGATTTAAAGGCAGGGCATAATAGAAAAATCACTTTATCATTAATAAGCTAATGCAGAAGTCATTTCTTCTATCCGGTATAAATGTATTTTGTTTTACTTTGCAGAGAGACTGGTTGTCAAGCAGGAAACTTTGAACGCAAAGTGTCCTTTCCTCATGAGGCCAAGAAAATCTAGGAAACCATTAAGAGTGAAAGATCAAACCATCAATAATTTCAGGCTGGTATTACACATTTAGATGTAGAAAGAGCATCCTTGTTAAAAATTGCTTCTTTACATGTTGGCACATTACAGGTCAGAGATGAACCCTTACCTGGGCATCCCACTGGGAATCTGATGTTTGGCATTTTTAGAGCAGTAGGATGATCCCAGTAAGTTTGCTTCTGCGTACAACTTAGAGTTTTCATCCTAAAGGTGCTGCTGACAAAACACAGACAGGCATTTCTGCTTTGCCCTCCCAAGGAAGCAGAGCCCTGGGGGGCACTGAGGTGCTGTAGCAGCAAGAACGTGCCCGTGAGAATGAGGAAGAGGATGGGCTGGTGGGCAGGAGACAGCCCAGAGGTGCGTGGTGGGAGGACAGCCCCAGGGTTATCCAGATTAATAATTTATTCCCCACCAGTGATCAACACCATCTCCTGATTAGCAGCTGGGAAAGAGGGTTCTGCACCTTGTGGCCACAGTGCTGCCAGGGCAGGGAGCAGGGCTTAGAGGAACAGCACTGCTTTTGCTCCTGCTGCATCCCTCCCTGCCCTCTGGCTGCCCACAGAAACCTCTGCCCTACTGCACCACTGGGTTTGGAAAACTTAGAAAGATTCATGCCCTTCCAGGTTGCTGCCTTTTTGTCAAGTTGGGTTGAGATTGAGCAGTGAGTTGAAAGAAGTGCAGGGAGACACAGGAATGTTGCAATGAGCCCCAGCCCTGTGGGCACCAGGCCACTCCTGACCTCAGGCACAAGCCCTCGCTGCCTCTCGCAGGATGTTTCCAGGGGAAAGGAGGTGAATCCCATTTGCCAGACGCCACGGGTGTCGTGAGGAAGCCCAAAGCACAGGCTGCAGTCATGAGCTGTTCTTATTTAGAGCAGCTCCCTGGATTTGGCATCAGAACCCTCAGCACCATGAGTTGGAAATGTTTCACACACCTGCTCACCAAGTCAATATTTGCTCAGCTCGCCCGTGCCTGGCTGTCTCCACACCCTCTCGTTTGCCTTCCCCACGTGGAACAGGGTGACCAAGGTTGCCAATGCCTAAAAATAACACCTCCATTAGCTCCCACCCCTCGTTGTGGAATGATTTCCCATTGGAACAGGGCTGCTGTAATCATGTCGTCTCTTTGCCTCTTGACCCCAGAAACCACTTTCAGATCTGCTGGCCACTTCCAGGGGGATGTGGCACCAGGGTGGACATCTCAAAGGCAGCTGAGTTGTTGCAATCTCAGCAAAACTCCCTAGTGAAGTGGAAGAGAGAGACTCAGTCTTGTGGGAAAGGCTCGGATCCTGTGCCAGACCTCTGTCAGTGAGCAGCAGAGAAGCCACCAAGGCCCAGGGAGATGCACAGCCTGACTGCAGCAGCTTTGCTCACAATCACTGTCTTTGTAAACAGCTCAGTGTCTTTGTAAACAGCTCATAATCCATGAGCAGGACAGAGCCCCATGGCACTGTGGGCTCCCAGGTCATGGGGAGATCACCAGAGCACTGCTGACAGCATGGGTGGATGGCTCCAAGCTGCACCTGAAGTGATTTAATCCCTAATAACAATATTTGAACGCTTGGCAATTGAAGAACTCTCACACAGCTTCCCTGTCAGTACATCAGGGTAATCTTTTCCAAGCTGTAATATTAATCAGGCTTAAGATTCCTCTTTTTCAGAGCAAAGTACCAGAGTTAACCCCAGCATGCCGTGCATCTATCCCTGGAAGCCATTCTGGAGGCTTGGAGACCTGGTAGGGAGCTCTCAGCACCCTGGTGTTTCATTTGTGGTTGAGAAACATCAGTCAGGGTTGTTGTATCTCAGTCCTGTCACCCTTCAGGACTGACCCAGAGCTGCCTCTTGCCAGCAAGAGCATACAGTCCCATCTCTGGATGGGTGGCAGCATCCTGAGGCAGAGGCAGCTGAGCGAAGATGGAAGTGGGTCTCAGATACTGGTCCTGAGCTGGGCCACTGGGGCTGCCCTGGGGGCTGCACGGTGAGCACTGACAGGGAGGCAGTGAAGGTCCACAACCCTGTGCCACTCTGCCTTGGTGGGATTCACACGTGGTGGACACTATCCCCTAGTTTCCCTTTTGGAAGGGGATTCTAAGCCCACCTTGGCCTCTTGGTTTAATCTCCCAGCAGTGGGTGTTTATCAGCCATTGCCTCCCTCCCAGCAGGATTTGCTCCCTCCCTTGCTGCTGACACTCGAAGCCCTGCAGAACAGAGCAGGGAAAATGCACAAAAATGTCCTCATTCAACAGATGGCTTGAAAAACCCAGGAGGGCTTAGCCCCGTGTAGAAGACACTTGTTTTAAGGACACTTCATACGCAGAACACATGGTTTCCTTTCATCACTTATGTCAGGACTGGAGCTGGGCTAAGAGGTGTCACCCCCTCACCGCTGCGTGCCTGCCTCCTTCGAGCTATGTTGAGAATCTCTTCACTCCTCTCTCTCTGGCTTGATACTTCCCCTTTGATCTGTGTCATCTCAGGTTTATTTTCCAAGATGCAGAAGGAGCCTTGTCAAGCGAGCAGGGGCAAAGCCTCTCAGCAGAGGACGTTCACTTGTCAGGCTATTTCTCTTCCACATCAAGTTATTCCTTTTCCCTTATCTTTCTGCACAGCAGCCAAAGAGGGAACTTCTTTACCCTGGCCCTGGGAGAAATCTGTCCCTGCCAGGGGCTGGCAGGGCTTGGGGATCACATGCAGCTCTGCCCAGGGCTGATGGCTTCACACCCAAGTTTGTTGCACTGTGTGGCACAGAGCATGACACTCTGGCCTAAGCTGGGCCTTCCTTTGCCAGAACTGGCTTGGTGGCTTACAGCAGCAAATACTAAGCAGAGCACAAAACTGGCCAGTGGGTACCAGGAACCTCTTGTGGTTATAAAACAAGAAAACCAAAATAGCTTTAATGCTTTTCACACTGTGTAGGCTTAAGTGTTTTTTAAAACAGCCTGGGTGTTCCCTGAATGTGGTAAATGAATTCTTCTGAGTCCTGGAGGGCTCTCAGTGTGCAAGAGGTTGATTGTGGCAGGACAGGCAGCCCAAGACAGCAGCAGTTCAGCATCCCCCAGCTGGCTCAGATACGCCCTGTACCTGGGTACAGAGGCCCTTTAGGTAGAGGTGCTTTGTGCAAGGGGTAGGTGAGGGCAGGAGCTGCCTTTGCCATAACTATTGAAGGCACTGTCAATTGTTTTTCCATCTCACAGCTCTGTCTTGAGCAGTGCTGGGGGCTCAGACCGAGCATGGACCTCTCAAGTGAGCTGTGCTGGCACAGACTGCTCTGCCCAGCCTGGTCCCAGCAGTGCACAGGACCTCGCTGGGTGGGTAAGAGTGAATCCCACCCCCACAGCTTCCCTGGGCTAGCTAATCTTCTCCTTGGGACAGTCTGGGAGTTGCATGGTCTGCTGCTAGATTGTGCTGTGAGGTTGTATGTGTCACATAGATCATATCTGAGTTTTATCTCTCTTTAAAGCAAAGATCTTTTTTAGCATGCAAATAAATGCTCTCCTAAAAGGGAAGGCACCATCTGCTCCTAGGCACAAATTTAATTTTCCGAAGGGTTAGGTTTAAATAAGATCCACACTCTCAGAGCAGTAGCTGGGCGAACCTGTTATGGGGTTTGGCCCCTTTGGCATCTTGCTGGAAGCAGATGTTTTAATTTACGGGAAGGAGACACGGCACCTGCAATGACAGAGGGGTTCTGGCAGCTGGAGACTCCACAAACTCCCTGCGCTCCCCCCGAGGCCCTGGTGGTTGAACAGGTGCTTGCAGGTGGGCTCAGAGCACTGAGGTGCAGGCAAAGGATCAGAAGGATGCTGTGTGTGCCACGCACAGCCCGTGCCCGGCGGGGCTGCAGCTCTTCCCCCGTCCTTGGGGCAGTCAGCAAGCAGGAATCACAGCTGCAGCCAGGCACTCTCCTGTGCACAGCCGTTTGTTGGGCGAGCTGGAGCGAGGCTGTGCACCTGGCTGGTTTTTCACGTGGGAGTGCTGGGAGTGCCAGCAGCTCACCAGTTCCACCAGTGCAGGGCCCAGCACAGCCCCCGTGGAGCTCTGGTCCCCCTCGGCTGAGCCAGCGGCCCTCGTGAGCTTTGCCTCTCTTGCCTTCCAGCCGCTGGTGTTGCTGATGGAGTGGCCTGAAGCCACCAACTTTGCCTGCCTCATCGCAGGCTACTGCCGTCTCCTGGTGGACTCCAAGAAGATGATCCTGTCCAGGGCCCCCAGCCAGCCGCCCCCGCCTCAGATTATCAAGGCAGGTACGTTTCAGCCTCTGCTTTCCGTGCCAGCCCCTTCCCCAGCCTCCCTCCCCTCCCTCCGCTCAGGGCTCTGCAGCATTAGGAAGGTGAAGGGTTTCTCTGACATCTCCCCTCTGCTGCCATTCACCCTGAGAGCCAGCAGACTCCCTCTTTAACCAGAAAGCAAGGAGCAGGGAGACAGGTCCTCATTTTGGATCAGCCAGAATGACTTGTGGTATCAGCTCAGGCCCTAAACCCTCACCGCGAGTGCTGTTGTGGCAGCTCCTGGAGCAGCTCCAGGAGGTGCTGTTTGAGAAGACCTGCAAAGCTGCCAGCCCAGCCTGGGGCCCTCGCAGAACAGCCTGTGCACTGCTGCAGGATGCAGCAGACATTCCCCAGCTGGCATCCCGCTCTGGAGACCGACGTGAGTGAGTGTGGGATCTCAGGGGACTGCATTCGTGTCACCTCTGGACACTGCTGCCTCCATCCATGGGCCTCATGGGGCAGCCCTGCGAGCCTGGCTGCTCTGCTGATTTCCTAAATCAGGAAGGCAACTTTGCTGTCCCAGCTTTTCAGGGAGCACAAGGCCGGTCTGGACACAGCAGGAGCTTCCGTCCCAACAGGCGACAATGCTGTTCCTTGAGGATGGATTGCAGGCGTGAGTCAACCTCCAGAAAGAGCAATGATTCTCAAGAGTGATTTCAAACAAGAGCCAACCATGAGCTACATGCTGCTGTTCCGTGGAGGTGTTCACATCTAGTATGTTTTGTATAGTGGAATATAAGATACGGGTTCAGTGACTGGAAACAGGCAAAATACCAACCCAGCTGCCTCTGGAAGGTCACTCCCAGACCTTCCAAGTGACACTGCAGCTCCAGAGAGCTGTGACCAGCCCTCAGTTTAGCTGGCAGTGTCAAAACTCCCTTCTCAAGATGGGCCTGGCTTGGGGACGTGGGAGGAGTGCAGAGAGCTCGCAGGGTCCTTGGGAAAGCACTTGGTGCCTTTGAGGAAGGCACCCAAACGTGGATTTGGCACGTGTGGGAGGACACTCTCACAAGAGGGATCAGGAAAGTGTCTGCAGCAGCCTCAGTGAATCCAGGAAAGGCCAGGCAGGTGATTTTGGTGTAAGTATAAGCACTTTCCTCTCCTTTCTCCCTCCATGCCCCTGACTGACAGCTGTCACTGTGCTCTGCCCTGGGTGCCCTATGGAAATGTATTTCATCACATTTTGCTGTGAGCAGAGGGTGTTTGCAATTTAACTGGTTTAACTGTCCTCAGAGTGGTCCTTCCCTGGCTTGTGTCACCCTGACATGGGATACAGGGACACATGGGGCACGTGGCTGTGGGGAGTCAGGGGAGTGGAGAGCATCCCAGACCCAAGGGCTTGGAAGGAGGCTGGCAGCACCCACAGCTCCTGGCCCCTCAGGGGATGTCTCAGCACGTGGAAGTGGTGTTTTTCCACACTCTAACTGCTGTGACAACAGCCAGAATTTTTTTCCCGAGATTTTGCTTCAGGGCCATGGTCCAAACCTCTGCCAAAAAGGGTTGTAGGTCTTGCCCTGCTCTTGAGAGTCTCAAGAAACCGATGTAGCTCTGCAGGGGCAGGAGTGAGTGTGAGAGGGAGTCACAGTAGGGTAGGACAGCAATGGATCTGTGCCAGCCTCCTCTGGATGGCCTGGCCTGTCCTCCTGGGTGCAATGGAACCTCTGTGACCAGCGGGGTGGAGCAGGGTCCCTGCAGACCCAGTGCACTCAGCCCAGCCGCTCAGGCACCCTTCAGACGGAGTGAATTCAGAGAGTGTTGAGGAAACAGCCTGCTCACAGTTCTGGTCTCCACAGGGCTGCAGAGCTGTCAGGAGCTGGGCGGATCACAGGGAGCAGCGACTGCTGATCATTAGCACATCCTTTGCAGGAGAAAGCCCCACTGGGACGAATTAAGTTAGCCCAGACTTCCCAGGCTGCAGGCAGACTGTGCCAGAATCTTAAATGTAAAATCAAGCCTTGGCCCATGTTTTTACCTAGAAGAGGAGCACATCCATCTTCCCCGAGGCCCATTAGAGCCTCCTGCTGAACAGCAGACATTTTTAGAAATGCACACGCCGTCCGAATGTTGTCAGTGAGATCCACCTCCCTGCATTTCCCTGCGGAGCCATATGCCAGAGCCTTGCCCTCCCTTGTGCCGTGCTGGAGCTACACAGGTGATTCACCTCCCCATCCCTTCTTCTCCCCACTCTCACCATCAGCCATCATCAGCTCTGTGCCCTTAGCTGCCCTCTCAGCTCCTTGTCAGGAAGTTCTCTCCCAGAGCATCCAGCAGGTGGATTTTGGATTTTAGGGGTTTGGCCCCATTCAGCAGCACGCCTTGGGCATGGGCAGCCAGCAAGGTTCTGCCTCAGGCCTTGCCACCCTGCTACAGCCCACACGTCCCCAGCTCAGGCAGCCTTGTGCTCCCTCACACATTTCTGAGCACTGCCACGGCCAGAAATGAAAGAGATTTTGTTTTTATTGGGATTTTAGCATTGCAGGTGATAAGCAATATAACACAAACATGTGTTTGGGGACACAAATTGTCCAATTTGTTGAGCTAATGAATTTAATTAGGATTTATTTGATTTAATTTCTTCTTGGTGAGACAGAACCTGCATCCCCTGGCAGCCGCTCTCAGCGCAGCTGCACGATCCAGCCCGCAATGCAGACAGATGCCCCTCCTGAGGGATGGACCACTGGCCAGAAACCCAAGCAGTATTTCAGCCACTTTCCTTGCACAAGGGAACGGGGGCAGGCTGTCACTGGGAGATGCTTAACAGCAAGAGCAGCGGGCTCTGTCAGAGCCAGCCTGATCCAATAGCTGTCAGCCGGATAGAAATAACACTCGGATGGATCATGGGCAGCGAGGGACAAGGGGCTGGGAGGTGTCTGTCACTTGGACATGGCCAAACTACAGTGGATGTCTCCCCAAAAGGCAATATTGCTCCACTTTTAGCAGTCTCCTGAGGAACACTGATTGGTGTGGCCAACGTTACCCAAAAATGGCAACAATTCCTTCTTGCTATGTAATGTGTGAGCTGGCAGGCTGAGGCTGGAGGTCCTTGTTGGAGCAGCCAGGCTGCTCCTGCTGCCCTCTGCGTGCAGCCGGTGGATCAGTGATGCAGCAGCCACATCCCTGTGCCTCTGTCAGCTGTGCTGGACAGCCCTGCCCTGGCTCTGCCCAGCTCTGCCCCCAGCAGCGGGACCAAGCTCAGGGGTCTGTCCTGGGACCAGGACTGTTCCATGTCTTCATCAAGGACACAGTGGATGGAGAGCACCCTCAGCAAGTTTGCAGATGACACCAAGCTGAGTCGTTCAGTTGAAACGCCAGAGGGACAGAGTGACATCCAGAGGGGCCTGGATAAGCTCAAGCAGTGGCCCATGGGAATCCCATGAGGTTCAACAAGGCCAAGTACAAGGTGCTGCACCTGGGGCAGGGCAACCCCAGTATCAATCCAGGATGGGAGATGAACAAATGGAGAGCAGCCCTGCAGAGAAGGATTTGGGGATGCTGGTGGATGAGAGGCTGGACATGACCCAGCCATGTGTGCTTTCAATCCAGAAAGCCAAGTGTGTCCTGGGCTGCAGCAAAAGCCCTGTGGGCAGCAGGGGAGGGAGGGGTTTCTGCCCCTCTGCTCCACTCTGGTCTGGTGAGACCCCACCTGCAGTGCTGCCTCCAGCTCTGGGGTCCCCAGCACAGGAAGGACACAGACCTGTTGCAGCGAGTCCAGAGGAGGCAGTGAAGATGATCAGATGGCTGGAGCACCTCTCCCAGATGAGAGTTGGAGGTTTTAGTCTTGAGAAGAGAAGGCTCCAGGGAGACTTTTTAATAGGGCCTGTAGCTATAGAACAAGGGACAGTGGTTTTAAATTGAAAGAGAGTAGATTCAGATTAGATACAAGGAGGAAGGGTTTTATGATGGGTGGTGAGGTAAAGGCACAGGTTTCCATCCCTGGAAACATTCAAGGTTTCCTTGGATGTTGGACAGGGCTCTGAGCAGCCTGATCTAGTTGAAGAAGTCCCTGCTCATTGCAGGGGGATTGGACCAGATGGCCTTTAAATGTCCCTTCCAACCCCTTCTGTGGTGCAGGACACTACTTCTACCCTCGTTCCTGGCAGACAGGCCCAGCAGGTTTTCCAAAGGACCAGCCAGGTGGCCTGAGTGTGCTGCAGGGAACATGGGTGTCCCACTGCAGTCCAGCGTGCTGGGGTCTGGAGGGCAGAGAGCTCACGGGTGCTTCTCCAGGGTGAGCAGGAGCTTCCCACGCTGTTCTTCCCTTCATCCGGGTGCTGCTGCTAATGTGCCTGTTGTGGTTTTGGTTTAGATTACATCAACGCACACAACTTCCACCGGCCTGCCACGGCAGGGCACATGGGAAAGAAAGAGAATGGGCTGGTGGGTGGCTCTGCCACTGTCACCGGAGCAGCCGGGGCTTCTGCCACCAGGGCTTCGGACTCGGAGCTCATCCGCTTCTGCTACCTGCACATGCGAGAGCAGAGGAAGGAAAGAGAGAGCGGGACGGATATCAACGAAAACCTGATTTTTTTTGAGGAAACTCGTCCCAGGACCAAATCTGACCCCACTTCCAAAAGCTCTGGCCAAGGCTACAACGGGGCAGCTAAAGAGTACGACCCGGACGGCCTTGAGCAAGACAGGCACGCGAGCAGGGCCAGGGCACACACCATCGACACCCACCTGCGCAGCGACGCCTCCCACTTCTACTGCGAGTCCTGCCAGGCCAAGATCAAGAGCCGGCTGGCCTCGGGCACGGGGGGCAAGCCTGGCAGCACCCGCGACAACATGGTGGACTTGATGTCGCTGCCCCCTCCGGGCAACGATGAGGAAGAAGACGAGACAACGTCCCTGCTCCCCGCCATCGCCGCCCCCCCTCCTGGCTTCCGAGACAACAGCTCCGACGAGGATGACCCCAAGCGCCGGGCAGCTGCCCAGAGCCAGGAGCAGGGCCGGCACCTCTGTGGCATCCTCTACGACGAGATCCCGGTCACGCTGATTGACAACGTGCAGCCACGGACAGTCCGAGACCACGCCCAAGAGCTGGATGATGCCCTGGTGTCCACCCTGCAGGCGCTGGAAGCCCTGGCTGCTTCAGAGGATTGTCCACATCCCCCACCACAGCAGACAGCAGGTATTTCAGTGGCTGTGACTCCCTTTTATCCCTATAGCCTTTCTTTCCTGTTGTACATCCTTCCCTTTAGTCTCCTCCCATCCTGTAAGTGACTGTGAAGCAGCTTCTAGTAAAAACTAAGTTGTAGCAACAGGCTCTAGCAGGAGCAGCCAAGTTGGTGCTCAGAAGATTTCTCAGAAGCTGAGGTGGGACTCCTCTCCCTGACAGTGGCTGAAGGAGTCTCTTGGTTGTCCCATACCTGCCACAGCCCACATGCCACGATGCTGGGGCGAGTCACTAACACACCAGTACCGTAAGCATGAGTTCCTCCCCACTGTGGCCCCACACAGCTGGCACCTTTGGCCGTCGGTCTCTGCAGGTTCCCACCCAGGTTTTCCAGTGTGTGAGCCCTTCACAAGGCAAACCAGCTGCCAGATGGGCGACTCTGGGACCAGCCTGCTGGCAGCACAGTCCTTTGTCCCTCTTCCCACCTTGGTTGCCCTACTCACCATGGCAGAGTACCTGTTGCCCAATTTTCCTTCCTGTGCCAGGCACATCCCTATAGCTCTGCTACCACCAACAATGGAAAGCTCCACAGGATCTTTTCCTGAGCCAGAAGCTCTTGCTGAATCGAGCTTTTGAGCCAGCTCAATGCTGACAAGTGACCTCCCTTACAAGCCTTAACTCTTAGTTGTGAGAAGTCACAGAAGTTTCTCCAATTGCCCTGCATTCCTGGGACCCTCCTGCCACAAGGAGTTCCCCTCTCCTCCACACATCACTGTGGTGTGAGGGTTGTTGTGGGGTTTTCTTTGTGTCCCTCCTCAGGTCTTATTGTCCTGGCTGCCATCACTCCTGAGTCATCCTTGGACTCTGGCCACGAAACGAACTCCTCAGAGCTGACCGATGTCTCGGAGATGGTCTCTGCTATGAAGCAGCATCAGAACGCAGCCTACTTCCTCACTCAACACATCAACAAAGAAAACCTCCTGGCCAGGAAGGACTTGCCTTTCCGAATCCAGAGCTGTGCTGCCCAGGCAGTTCTCACCTCACCCCACCCCCTGAGCCGCCAGGACCCGAGCCCTTCACTGAAGCCAGCTTTCTCTGCCCAAAGTCCCAGCCTTACCAACTGCAGGAGCAAACAGGAGCAGCAGCACGGGGAGCAGAGCTGCACCTCAGATGCCCAGCCAGGGCCAACCCCTCAGCCCAGTGAGCAGAGCAAGGGGGCTTCAGTGCCAAGCTCTGAGTGCAAAGGTGCAGGTCACACAAAAGCTGCCTTTGAGGTATCTCTGCATGCCACAGCAGCCCCGAGCAGGGAGCAGACACAGGATCTACAAGAGAAGATGCCCAAAGAGGTGCAGCCGAGCTCCAAGCTCCTCCTGGATCAGAAGAGCGGTGTAACTCCAGCCATCGTTTCAGCTGCTCTGCAGCAGGTGGCAAATGCAAAACCCTCAGCTCCCCAGGTGGTATCAGCCTTAAAAGAAGACCAGAACGTGAATGGTACCAGCAGCTGTGCACCAGCCAGCAGCAAGCCTTTGTCACTTAAAGGAGGTCCACAAACTGCAGAGACATTATGCAACTGTCAGCAGCAGCAGCAGCTCTCTCCGCAGCAGCACTGTGAAGTTTCTCCAAGTCCTAAAGAAGCTCCTGGCAGTCAGGCTGAAGCTTTCCACCTCGCCTCAGCAGGTGAGGAAATTATGTCCAGTAAGACTTTTGCCTCTAAAAGCTACCAGCAAAAAGTGAGTAGAGATGCTCCAGGAAAAGCTGCAAGCGGAGAGACAGGTCAGAAGGCAGGTGGGGAAGCCACAAGCCTCGTCTTGCAGAAACACACAGCTCCTTCAAACCAAGGACAGAAAATACAACAGGAAAGCTCGGCCAAAATCTTAAAAGCTGAGAGCAGCAATGTGCACTCCCCATCACCTGGCAGCACTTTCAGGAGCACCAGTGAGGAAGCCAAAGGGCCAATCCAGCTGGTGCCCAGAGCCGAGAGCCTGCAGATTAGCACTGTGCCTTCCAAAAAAGTAGAAAAAGTCCTGGAGGTGACCCAACAAGATGCTGATGTCCCAGCTAAACCCAAAGCCCCAAAAGCTCCCTTCAGGCTTAGGAACCTGTTCTCTGCAACATTTCCCACCCGGCTGAAGAAGGAGACGGACGAGCGGCAGGCCCAGCTGCAGAAGGTGAAGCAGTATGAGCTGGAATTCCTTGAAGAGCTGCTCAAGCCAAAGAGCAAAGGTGACCTCCCACCACAGGAGTATCTGCAACCACCTGCCCCTGGGCGCTGCAGCTGCCAGCTGAGGAGCAGTCCTGTGCAAAAAGTCCCAGGGATGTCCAGGGAGCAAAGGCGCAGCTGTGACTGCAAGCGGATCTGCAGGGGCATGAGGCCGCCCCCCAACCAGCTGGTGATGCCAGAACTGGAGGGGCGGGGCAGGGATAAAGTCGCAGATGACCAGAAGCAGGTAGAAGCCATCAGGCTGACAAGCATGAGCAGCCCTTCCAAAGGCAAACGGATACGCTCCACAAGTTTAGAGTCCAGAGACTACCGGTCAGATCCAGAGAACGGCATGTCCTGTTTGGCAACGTGCACCTCCCAAGGGGAGTGCATGGGTGCACCCCACTACAGGAAGCTCTTGCGTCGCTACAGTGTCAGTGAAATAGATAAGACTGATAGGACGTCCTTGTCCTCTGACATCTACCAGAACATCTACTCAACAACCAAGCAGAAAGGCCCCCAGAAAGAACCTGAGCCCAGCATCCTCTGTCCTGCTCTGAAGAGCAAAATCCAGGAAGCCTCTGGAGTGGCTGACCCCTCCTATGTCCAGATAGCACAGGACAAAAAGAACCAGAAGGGTCCAGCAGTGTTCTCTGTCCAGGAGGAGATGTACCCAAGTCCTGCTGAGCTGCGGGATGAAGACGTGGAGGATGAGAAGTGCTGCTCCATCCGATACTGCTTCTACTACAGAAAATGCGATGTTGCAGATGATGGAAGTGAGAAGGATGAGCTGTCCTATTCCATCCCCATGCAGATACTCCCGGGAATGAAGCTGGACAATCAGATGGTCCCAGTCATGAGCAGGACTCTTCAGGTCCTAGACGCAACAGCCTGCAGCAGCCCCAGTGAAAGCCAGACCCAGGAAATAGATTTAAGGACCTCCAGTTTTGAGGGGAGCTTGGCAAAGATCAACACCCTTCGAGGCCACACCTACAGCTTACCCAATGGGTTTCTGCAAGTGCAGCTGGACACCAACGAGCTCCTGACCATCCTGAGGCAGTGTGTGCTGAGCGCCGAGGTCCGGGACTGCAAGCCCTACATCTCCCAGCTGGCTGAGTACAAGCAGGAGCTGGCCCTCAAGTTCAAGGAGTTCCGGGCGTCCTGCCGCCGCGTGGCCGCCGTCGACAAGAGTCCCACCCACATGCTCTCCGCCATCACGAGCAGCTTCCAGGTGCTAAGCAGCCTCATCGAGACCTTTGTGAGGCTGGTGTACGTCGTGCGCTCGGAGTCCCAGCGCCAAGAGCTGCTGACCAAGGTGGAGGAGGTGGTGAGAAACTACACCTTCCTCCTGAAGGCTGCCGAGGAGTCCACGGCCAGGTTGCTGAGCCACCAGCAGACTGTGGAGCAGCTCGCCCGCCAGTCAGCCACGGTCGCCACTGTCATGAGCACTCTGACACGCTCCCTAAAGACGTTGATCAATAAGTAAGACCAGCTGTGAAGACCAACAAGCCAGTGTGTGCCAGGCCATGCTCTCAAATCTCACAGGTCTGGTGAGGTTGCGATCTCTGCCGGCCCACGTTTGCCAGGGTTTGTGGTAGCCAAGACACTCTTTGATCTCTGCAGAATGGATGGTTGTGTTGGTGGTGGGTTTGAAGGGTGAATTCATGCCCTGTCACAAGCTGTGCAATCAGCTGATCAAGGGGCTCGAGCAGCCTCTCTGCTTGTTCTCCCACGCTGGCTTGTTGGTGACGATACTTGGGAGGCACAGGCACCCCATCTCCACACTGGTTTGGTTCCATGGGGTTCTGGGCCTTGGTCCTGCAAGGACCTTTGTCACAGTTTGTGGTGAGCCAGTGAGTTACCAGGAGCTGAGCTGAGATCTCCTGGCTTCACTTGGGCAGTCTGGAGCCAAACCAGTGTCTTGCCACGTAAACAACTCTTCTGCCTCCGGGATCTTCCTGGCCCACAAACACAACGTAATTAGCAGCAGAAGGGATCTCTGGGGTGCAAGTCCCTGCTGCTCTGCCAGGACCTGGGAAATAACCCTAGCATGGGCAGGTTGCCATAATCTGGGACAGAGCTAGGGCACCCTAGTGGGCTCTACTCTCACAGGTTAGGCACCAGTGCTCTAGTCCTGAGCACAGGCAGGGCAAGGGCTTAATGCCTGCAGGTGGGGAGGACCCAGGGAACTATAAGCCTGTCAGTCTGACGTCGGGGCTGAGAAGGTCATGGAGCAGATGATCTTGAGTGCCATCACACATAGAGGACAAGGGGATCAGGCCCAGCCAGCACAGGGGAAGGGGAGGTGCTGCCTGACCAGCCTGGTCTCCTGCTATGACAGGGTGACTCAGTGGGTGAAGGAGAAGCTGTGGATGTTGTCTACCTAGACTTTAGTAAAGCCTTTGACACTGTCCCACAGTGTTCTCCTGGAGAAACTGGATGGATGGACGGGCCCAGAGAGTGGTGGGGAATGGTTAAATCCAGCTGGGGCCATCACCAGTGGTGTTCCTCAGTGCTGGGGCCAGCCTTGTTTAAGTATCTTTCTAGGGCACCCTCAGTCAGTGTGCAGATGACACCAGTTTGGGTGGGAGTGTTGGTCCTGCTGGACAGCAGGAAGGTTCTGCAGAGGGATCTGGACAGGCTGGGTCCATGGGCTGAGGCCACTTGTATGAGGGTCACCCAGGCCAAGTGCTAAGTCCTGCCCTGGGTCACAACAACCCCTGCAGCTCCAGGCTGGGGCAGAGGGGCTGGGAAGTGTCCGGTGGGAAAGGCCCTGGGGGTGCTGGTCAACAGCAGCTGAACATGAGCCAGGTGTGCCCAGCGGGGCAAGAGGCCACTGGCACCTGGCCTGTCCCAGCCATGGTGTGGCAGCAGGGCCAGGACAGTGACCGTCCCCCTGACTGGGCACTGTGGGGCCACTCCTCAAATGCTGTGTCCAGATCCGAGCGCCTCACAACAAGAAAGACATTGAGGGGCTGGAGTGTGTCCAGAGAAGGGAACGGAGCTGGGGAAGGGTCTGGAGAACAAGGCGGGTGAGGAGCAGCTGAGGGAGCTGGGGGGGCTCAGCCTGGAGAAAAAGATGCTCAGGGGGGACCTTCTCACTCTCTACAGCTCCCTGACAGGAGGGTGCAGCCAGGTTGGACTCCTCCCCCAAAGAACAAGTGACAGGATAAGAGGAAAAGGCTTCAAGTTGTGCCAGGGGAGGTTTAGATCGGATGTAAGAAAAGTTTCTTCACTGCAGGTGGTCAGGTTCTGGAACAGGCTGCCAAGGGAAGCGGTGGAGCCACCATCCCTGGAGGTATTTAAAAGCCATTTAGTNCTACAGCTCCCTGACAGGAGGGTGCAGCCAGGTTGGACTCCTCCCCCAAAGAACAAGTGACAGGATAAGAGGAAAAGGCTTCAAGTTGTGCCAGGGGAGGTTTAGATCGGATGTAAGAAAAGTTTCTTCACTGCAGGTGGTCAGGTTCTGGAACAGGCTGCCAAGGGAAGCGGTGGAGCCACCATCCCTGGAGGTATTTAAAAGCCATTTAGTTGTGGCATTTGGGGACATGGTTTAGTGGTGGGTTTGGCACTGCTGGAGGAATGGTTGGACTCAATAATCTTGGAGGTCTTTTCCAACCAAAACAATTCTGTGTTCCTCTTCTGGATGGCTGAATCCATGCTAGAGACCCTGCAAGGAATGCAGATTGATTGATCTTTGACCACTGCAAGCCAGAAGCTGGGCTAGCAGCTGAGGGGGGACCACTTTCACACCATTCTGTAGAGGTCAGGCTCATGCCCCCAAGGCTCAGCCCAAACTCTTTCCTATTTCTTTTCACTGTGACCATCAGAGAGGAGCCCCAGGTCAGCTGTGACCGTGAGCCAGGCAGGGGCTGTCCTCCTTGCCAGAGTGTTGGGGTTCTTTCTCTGTCTTCACCAGGCTGACTGCCGTAAGAAGCATTATTTAGTTCTGTGAGGTGGTTATTTACTTGGAGTTTTTTGATTGTTTTGAGGTTTTGGTTTTTTTCATTTTTAGGTGAATGGTAAAATGATTCCTATTTGTGTTCCCCTCCTCCTCCCAGTCTGGTAATAGACATAATCAATGAGACAGCCTTAACTGGTGTTCCCCTGCAGCCACCTACCCTCCGAAACAGAGCAAGGAGAGAAATGCAAGGTCACACATTGCATTGCCCTCACCCTGCCACCCACTGCACTTTCCCATCACACCCCCTCCAGCTGGGCAGGAGGTCACAGCATCAGCCTCACGGGAGCCAGGGCAGTTGTCCAACCCAGCCAGCTCGCCCCAGCCCTTGGGGATGATCAGGGATCTCCGTGCGAGCAGTCGCTTCCCATCTCTATTATTTTTGATATATATGCACATTGGAAATGTCTTGTTCTTCCATAGGAGCTATGGAAATGCACAAATGTGCTTTTAACATGCGCATCCTCGGAGTGCAATAACCTCCCCTGGCCCCATGGCTGTCCTGGACTGGGGCCGTGGCTGTCAGCAAGGCACAGAGGATCCTGCTGTGGGGACAGCCTCCTGATTTCAAGAACCATGTAGCAAATATCCAGTGGAAGAGCCAGCTGGGACTTCAGTCCGTGGTGGGCAAGGCCTGTTACAGTGCTGAAGGCTGACAGGGAGTCATGTTCTCCTTTTCCCTAGGAATTACCTACTATGAAACTCTTGAGTTTCTTCAGAGCTCCCCGTTATGCCTCTTTCATTCCTCCATAAATCTCTCAGTCTAATACAGAGGAAAATTTTTTTATTGTCTGTATATAGTATATATATAAATAAAAAATATATAAATTATATCTAGACACAAATTTATGTCTTGTTTTACAAACAAGAAAGATTAAATATATTAATCTTAATATCCAAACTAGCATTTGTGTCTTTTTTTAAGAACTTAGTGGAAATGTAGCTGTTCTTAGATGTACAAGACACTGTTCATAAGCAAAACCTCCTACTTTTGTTGCTGTAGAAATGCAGGTATCTCACACAAGTTTGAAATGAACTGTTTGACTTGCCAAGGTCACTTTTGTTTTGTTAATGGCTGTTTTGGTTTAATTCTCCCCCAGAAGGGGAAGGCAACAGCAGTCACCCCTTCAGCACTGGCACCGGGCACTGTGGCTGTGCTGGGACACCCTCCTG
>VYXC01004319.1:0-48551 GCA_013397175.1 Platysteira castanea | reverse complement strand
TACACACCATTGTCTGTATGTAGGTGAGCATTATCACAGGCATGAATACACTCAGTGGCACAAAGTCTCAGTCTGACAAGTAGCTTGGTTTTTCTCCTCTCATTTCCCTCATGCCAGCAGCCCAAGGCCAGCAAAAAGTCTGTCATGGCAAAGCTCTCATGATAGTTCCAGGCTGGTCTAAACCCCGAGTGCCTCTGATCAGGCTTCATTTCACTATATCTGGCACCTGCCTTTCCTTGCCAGACTGATTTCTAAATGAGAGCAGTCTTGTGTCTGCTATCTCAGACTGTCTTTTTGTCACAGTAGTCGAGGAGATGAGGTTTTGATGTGTTTCATAAAAATAAATCATCAGGTAATGGAGAAAGTGCTGCTAATGAACCTCAGCCTTTGATTAGCCAGCAGTGCAGGCTCATGAATCAGGGATGCAGCAAATGCACCATCTCAGGAAGAGTCAGCAGAGTCCTAGAGACAAATATCTTGGAGCCAGGATTCCTTCAGCCCATTTCCCACAGAGGCATCCCCAGCTTGCTCCCACCAGGCTGGCAGCTCAGCTCTCCCTGTGCTCTCAGGAAACACCTCTCTCACTCACAAGGTAGGAGGGAAGAGTCTCATTCCCGAGAGAGGTCTCAGAGAAGCAAATCTCCCCCCTGCCCTCCATTCTCAGTTCCCAGGGCACTCCTGCTTCTCACTTGCACCACGAAGTCCCCCACTATCCCCCTTTCTCTCCTTGCTTGCCCACATGCACCTGCTTCAGCATGTGTGTCAGGACTTTACTATAATTATGGTCTCCCCCACTCTTTCCAAAATTCCTCACTTCAGACGTTCATGTAAATCTGTTCTGCAGTCACACAGTGCTTCAAATTAAACTTTGAAATGTTTCTTTTTAGCCTTTTAACTTGTTCCTGCAAGAGGCACATTGCAGAGTGGGGTTTCACTTCTGTGTCAAGGAGCTCTGGGTCATGAAAAGGCTCACAGGAGAGGAGAGAACTCTGCTGTCCATCTTCAGGACTCTTCTTTCACTCAGGAATCCATCAATCCTTGCTTTATGTGTCTGTCCCCCCACACAGTTAAAAACTTCTGAGCTCTGCCCAGTGAGTCTACCTGCAGTAGCAAACCTTCAAATCCAAATATATAAACAGAGAAATGGTGTCAGTAACTGGCTGGTCCAGCTGCCCTGGGCAGGTCCAGCTGTGGAGGCTCAGAGCATGGGGATGGAAGACAATGGCCTTTCCCTTCCTTTGCTTCTCTGACACCTGAAGCTCAAAGGGCTCACGAAACTGTTACTGAAGCCCTTCAACAGAGACAAACTCATCGATGTGTAGAATTAGTACCCTTTTTTCTTGCAGTGTTAGAAGAAAACATAGATCTGCATGGCCTCATGTTCTAATGGGACATTTCCAAAAAAGATTCCCCGCTGATAATTGAATGGCTACCCATTCAATTGGCAAAGGACGCGAAAGGCCATTGTCTTCCATCCCCATGCTCTGAGCCTCCACAGCTGGACCTGCCCAGGGCAGCAGGACCAGCCAGTGCCTTTTCCTCTGCCAGAACCATCCTGCTGGTGCCTTTCCCCCGTGGCTGCCAGGAAGTGCCATTCCCAGACTGAAAGCACCAGCAAATCCCAAGCTTTTGACNGAAGACAATGGCCTTTCCCTTCCTTTGCTTCTCTGACACCTGAAGCTCAAAGGGCTCACGAAACTGTTACTGAAGCCCTTCAACAGAGACAAACTCATCGATGTGTAGAATTAGTACCCTTTTTTCTTGCAGTGTTAGAAGAAAACATAGATCTGCATGGCCTCATGTTCTAATGGGACATTTCCAAAAAAGATTCCCCGCTGATAATTGAATGGCTACCCATTCAATTGGCAAAGGACGCGAAAGGCCATTGTCTTCCATCCCCATGCTCTGAGCCTCCACAGCTGGACCTGCCCAGGGCAGCAGGACCAGCCAGTGCCTTTTCCTCTGCCAGAACCATCCTGCTGGTGCCTTTCCCCCGTGGCTGCCAGGAAGTGCCATTCCCAGACTGAAAGCACCAGCAAATCCCAAGCTTTTGACCACTTGGGCAGACGAGGTTGTGCTCACTCAGCAGTGGAGAAGAGATGGGAAGCACCCAGCAGAGCCTCCTAGGGAGCAGGCAGGGCTTGCTCTGCCTCCAGGGCTGCCTGTCCTGGTCACAGGCACCAACCCTCCCGGCTGCTCCTCCTCCATCCTTGGCTGAGGCAGCAGCAACCATGTGCTGAGTCTGCTTCAGCTGGGAATTACACTTTGTATATCTTACATCTATCAGTGTAAAAATAGTATGTATGAATAAAGGGTGTTAAAATTGCCACCTCGATCTGATTTCTCATGCTATGTAATATAACATATGGCAGAGACTGAACTCCAACAGAGAACTCGGGAAGCAAGCAGAGACAAATAAGTTGTTTAACCATTTCAGCACCTTGGACATGCTCTGAGGATGCAGGAGGAGGATGCGCACGAGTAAATGTGGGTAGCACATTCAGTCTCATCTGCACATCAAGCACAAGACCAGTGCAGTGCTCTGACCCCAGCAAGCTGAGCTACAAGGCTCTGAGCTAATTGTGAGAGCACCACAAAGCAGCATCACTTCATTCACATCCCTTCGCTCATTGGCTTCTTTGGCAAACTGGAGCTGCCCCTTCCAGAGTGCAGAGGGTCCCAGCAATCCTGTCTGCACACTGCCTGTGGCCCTGAGGGAGTTAACAAGAACAGTTTTGCACTAATGAAGTTCATCAGAAAGGGGTTAAGACAAGGTAAATGTTGCTGCTCTTTAACTTGCAGCTGCAAATTTGGGATGAGACTGCCAAAATCATTCCTGCACAGAGCAAACAGTAGCAAGAATGGAGGTGTGCAGAGGGAGTCTGTTAGCAGTGGTTCTGGGCCAAGAGGGACCTGTTTTCCCAGATGGACCAGTTGCAGTCACTGAGATTTACAGGAAGTGCTTGAACAGACACCACATCCTTCAAAGCTGCTTAATGCAAAGGTTTGAGAGAAAGGGGAGAGGACACAGAATCATAGAATCATAAAATTATTGAATCACAGATTCATAGAATCATTGAATCATAGATCCATAGAATCATAGAATCACAGAGTCATAAGATCATTGAATCACTAAGGTTGGAAAAGGCCTCCAAGATCATCCTGTCCAATCTTTGACTGAACACCACCATGTGAACTAAAGTGTAGCACCAAGTGCCCCACTGAGCCATTTCTTGAACATCTCCAGGAGTGGTGACTCCTACACCTCTCTGAGCAGCCCATCCCAATGCTTGACAGCTCTTTCCATGAAGAAATTCTTCTGGATGTCCAACCTGAACCTCTCCTGGCACAGCTTGAGGTGGTTTCCTCTTGTCATGTTGCCGTTGCCTGAAGAAGAGGCTGAACCGCACCTGGCTGCCCCCTCTTGTCAGGGAGTTGTAGAGTGAGAAAGTCTCCCCTGAAATTTTATGATTAGGAATCAAATCCGGGCCATAGCAGAAAGAGTGTTCAATCCCAACCACTAGAAATAGTTTCTCAGACTTAGTCAAACTCCTAGAGTCAGGATCATTAATTTTAAAGCAGTATTTGATGGAAAAATATAATAACAGGTCAAATTTCAACAAGACAGTGGTCCCTCAGCCATTAGCTGGATCATCCCTTGGGTGCTGCAATGGAGGGAAAAGCATGACTGATGCTATGCTCCACATAAAAATGGGTTTGGCTATAGGTTGTTGTCATCCAGCAATGGACGTTGGACGGCATTAATTTATGATTTATAATTTATTAATTATAATTTATGCTGGAGCAAAATGTGCTGAATACCCTTGGGAGTCTTCAGCACTTTGAGCATAGATGGGATCCTGCACATGAGCAGCCAGGGGCCACAGAGGGTCTGACTGCTACTCCTGGGGTTCTGTCAAAATGAAAAAAAGGGGTAAGAGAAGTCTCATGTCCAGCCCACCTCAGTGCTTGGACCATGCCTGTATGAATGAAATTGTTCCCATAACATGCTGCGGTGTGTAGTTTCTGGCAATGACACAGCAAGCCACAGACCTTCCCGGACAGAGCAGCAAGGCTTCCTTGGGGAGAGCAGCTGTTCCGCTTCCCGTAGCCCTTCCGAGCTGCCCCACACGGTGCTTCAGCTAGCTGTCGACTCTACAATATGGCAGCGATACAGGAGGCGAGAGGGCTCCCTACATGGGGACCTCAGAGGATGTTTATTCACACAGTTCCCAGAGGCAGAAAGATGGCCATATTACAGAGGCCTGGTGTTTTATATGGGGATGAGGGGAGCAGAGAGAGCACATGGACTAATGGTTTCAGGGCACAGGGGCAGTACATGGGCAGAGTTGGGATATTGGGACCAACAGGGAGAACCCGAGGGAATGGCCAGGACTAGGGGCAGGGAAGGGACGACAAGGTGGGGAGGGCAAGCAATTTAGCAAGTAAAGGAATGGGGAAATACAATACCACAGTAACATGTTGCAGAAAAAGAAGAGAGGGCTGGGGACCTTCACCCAGCATTACATTCCAGCACAGTGGGTTGTGGAGTCTCTTTTTTTCCCCTTCCTGTTTGAGTTCTGCCTTGTCAGGTTTAATCAGTACTGTTTGTAATTCAGGTAGCAAATTGATTTTTGAAAGTACTCTGTCCCTATTCAGCCCACGTTACCAAAGATCCTGCATTAATTATGCACTGATATTGATGGTTTTGTCAGACAAGGTTTAGTGTCACTATACTCAGAACTTGCTTCTTCCTTGTTAAAAATGTTTCAGAATGTGGCCTTGAGAAAGATACTGCGTGTCACTCTCAGGATCAAAGATAGCCTGGCAAGGAAATACATTATTAGTAGCAAAATTCGTGTACCTTTTCTCTACCATCTTCCTTAGAAGGAGCACAGCAAAGGCTGGTAAGGAGAGAGCAGCACAAGAAGATCCTCCAAGGAGAATTGAGCTGTCAACACTGTGTAGGCTAATAGGAAGGGACAACAGTTTTAGGATGTACATGCTAAATGGAGATAAGGAAAAGCAGTAGTTCACACTTCATGGTCTGTGTAAGTGCATCCTGGCTGCTCAGCCACCTTTCCTTGTGCTGGGAGATCAGGATTCCTGCCCAAGGGCTCCTCGTGTTCTTCCACATCACATGGAAGCACCAGCTCTGTGGCAGCACTGATGGAAGCCATCCGGGCATTTGTGTGCATCACAAACTCAGTGCAAGTCAACAATCTGATGTCCTTGTGGGGGAAAGAAATAAAAAAAGAAAAGAAAGAGAGTCTGTTTCAGTGGGGTTCTCCTGCAACCTTCCTGAAGACAGCTTGGCCTGTGGAAAGAAATAGGGAATTGTCTTTTGCGTAGATGTTTCAGAGATGTTTATTGCCAGACCACATGGCTGCAAGCCTGGTAGCGAAGACTCGGAGCTTATGGGAAAACCAACCTAAGTACAGTTTTCTCAGAGTGGGGGGACATTCAACAATGGCCAGTGGGGTAACAGGGCTTGGGTACATGTGACCAGGGAGCAGGGGGAAACCCCTTGTCCAGGGCATGCTTCCACCCCAGGGTTCCCTGCCCCAAGAGGGAGAACCTCCACATCTCACCCTTTTGTTTTTATTAGGAAGGTTTTTCTCAAGGGTTTTAAAGCTCCACATTTGAAACAACTGAACAAACATAAAATGACAAGAGCAATTTCAAAAGAATACAAGCCAACCTCTTGAGTCCCAATGTCCAAACTAATTTTTTCTGGAGCATTCCAGAGGTGGCAGAAGAGAGATGGAGGCTCTCTGAGCATCAAGAGAGAGTCTCTTTTATCTGTGCCTGTTGGGACTCCAAACAATGACAGTTAATTCCTTCCCTCCCCCTTTTTATCCCCTCCTAGGTATTGGAGAGGAATTGTGGGGAAACAAAGTTGCATAGGGAAACCATGACGGGAAAAACGGATTAGGAATAAACTGGGGATAATAGGATTGGGGCAAACCTAGGAAGGGGTTCATACTGAGTACAGGATAAAAGGAGAAGGTAGGGTGAATGTACAGAGGTTGAACACTCAAAAGGGTGTGACTTAGCCTTTCGTGAGATGTTGCAGTTGCTGGAGCTGGCTTTTAGCATGAATGTTGTTCTGGATGACTGTAATTTGGTGCATACTGGCTGCCTTTCACGGGAACACCACCAGGCCCTGTAACATTAGCCACCTGCGGGCCTTTTCTTCCGTGTATAATATCAAATTCTACAATTTCCCCATCTCCTACACTGTGGAGGCACTTATTGGGATTATTCTTCTTAATTGCAGTTTGATGAATGAACACATCTTCTTTAGTATCACTTCTGGTTATAAAAGAGTAATTTTGTTTCACGTTAAACCATTTGACAATCCCCAAAACCTTAGCTGCGATGACCTTTTTGTCTCCTCTTGCGGGTCTGTGTTTTTGATGCTGTTTTTGAGTGACCGCTGCTTCACTGTTCAGCTCGGTCGGGCTCCCGCACTGCTGTCGGTCCCGGCTCCGCCATGCTCCTGCTTTTGCTTTCGTTTTCACCTTTTACTACAGCTCCCACTGCCGCTCTTACACTGGGGCGACCAGGGCCACCGGAGCCTGCATGCTCCTGCCGAGGGGTCTGGTGTCCTGGGGCACTGGCAGAGCAATCACCAGGGGCCACGCCCAGGGCCACAGGGGCCAGGTTGGGCTACGCCACTCGGTTCCGTGCGCACCGCTGCCTTTTTCCTGCCTGGAGCCGCTGGCTTTTGGATTACCATAGCAACCGCTGCAGGGGTTGCGTTACTGTAGCAACCACCGCTTTTCTCTGCCGGGACGGTTCCAGTTGCCGGTGGGTTTGCTGGCGGGAACTGCCTCGCCGCTGCGCGTAACATGCTCAGGCCATGCGGTTGGGATCACGCAGCAGGGAGCTCTGAGGCAAGGGTGAAGTCTACAGCAGGACGCGCACTGCCAAGTGCCAGTACAGTCACGCGATCTGAGGGCCGCCGGGATAAGAACGGGACCCAGGACATGATTTTCAAGGGCTTCAGTGATCATATAACATTCACGGAAATATTCTTCCATTAGCACATGTTTCGATAGAGATATTAACTCTGTCCAAACATCCTCCCAAAAGTCTTTTGTAAGAATTAAGTCCCAAGAAATATATAATAAATCTTTAAACAGTCATGCCAGGAAGTGTCTCAGTTCTGTTTCAGCCTGAGTAAAGCTAAAATTTACATATTGCTTTTCAAAGATTTTTTACAATTTAAGGTGAATTTCCCTTTGCTTAGATAGCCATAATTCTTCCCACAGTTCTTCCATAGTCTGAGAGGGAACAGCAGGACAAAGGCAAAGAGAGAGACCCAGAAATTCTACTCACTGAGTTCCACATTTCTCCACCATTTGTTGCAGTGGGGTTCTCTGCAACCTTCCTGAAGACAGCTTGGCCCGTGGAAAGAAATAGGGAATGGTCTTTTGTATAGTTGTTGCAGAGATGTTTATTTCCAGACCACATGGCTGCGAGCCTGGTAGCAAAGAATCGGAGCTCATGGAAAAACCAACCCGAGTACAAGATTCTCAGGGCCGGGGGTACATTTGAAATGGCCAGTAGGGAACAGGACTTGGGTACCTGTGACCAGGGAGCAGGGGGAAACCCCTTGTCCAGGGCATGCTTCCACCCCAGGGCCCCCTCCCCCCAGGGGGAAAACCGCCACAGGAGACAGATCTCCTTTTGGAAGAGTATTAAGAAGAGTGTCAAATGAAAGGCACAGGAGGTAATTATTCTGCTCTGTTTGCTACTGGTCAGATCTCAGATGGAATATTGTGCACACTTCTGGGCACCAACCCACAAGAAGCATGTAGATGAGTTGGAACGAGTCAGAAGAGAACAACAACAAGAGTGATTAGATATTTTGAAAATGCAATTTTAGAAAGACTTAAAGAATCGGGTTTGTGGAGTGCAAGAATGAGAAGACTGAATTGGAAACCTGGTAACAGTATTTCAATTTATAGGAGGGCATTAGAAAGAAGATATTGTTCAGTTTTACATACTGGGGAAGAATAATAAAAATCAAATTAATCTCAGATGTGGGGAAAATGTTATAATTTTGAAGACAGTGAAGTAATCAAACAAATACTTAAGGAGATCAAAAAGGTTTTTAAGCACCAATGAACAAACATCCACCATGTCAACCCACTGTGCACTGGAAGCTGCCTCCATGAAATGGGGGGGAAAAAAAAAAAGGATTTATTTCTCTATGTTTCTTCCACCTCTATTGCCTGTAATTTGATTTTTTTGTTAGTGTGACATGAACCAAATTCTCCAAATCATTTCAGGATAGGTGTGTTCATAACTCTCAGGTGGAATTTGCGCATTATGACCTGGTACAACCCAATCCAAAGAGTCACTGATCCCTCAGCTCTAGGCTGACTTCAGAGAATAGGTTCAGACATGAAGGTTGATATTTAAACCATTTATTGGTTTTTGTCAACTGTTCATCTCTCTAAGACTTCAAAACTGGGATAAACCTGGTTTGTAGGTGACAGGGCAAAGCAGTGCCAAGAGACTTATATTTATTAGTTATTAAACATGTAATCTTGTTGCGCTTTGTATCTGCTGAAGTAGCCATAAAACCCCAGTTTAGTAACCATGTACCTGCATAATAAACACATGTATAAAATTCATCTCTGGAAGCTGTAGACTTGTGGAATATGTTGAAATGTTTAGACTTGCATTTCCCAAGGAGCTCAAGCTCCTCTCTCAGCATCTACTCTCACAAGCTGCAGTCCAGGTGCAGGCTCCCCATCAATGAAATCTCATTAGCATCACTTTGCCAAATGAAATGGATTAAAATTGGGAAGCAGCTGAAGTACACAACAGTCACATTGACTGTTGCCTTAGGTTAGATGGAAATTAGCTGGCTTCGTGCTCCCTGTTGCATTTGGCACTGGCCACAGTGGCCAGGCAGTGCAGGAGCTTTGCTTCTTGTTCACAGAGGAAATTCTGTGTCTGTGCTGGAGCTGCTTCGTGGTAAGGCAACTCACCTGGTGACGACCGTGCACAGCAAACAACAAAAAAAGAGCAGGTGCCTTTTTACAAGGATCTTTGAATGTCTTTTCCACAGCAAGCAAAAAGGAACTACTAGACAAGTTTTTCATCAAAGCTATTAAATGATTCACAATTTCATGGATGCTCCTTTAAGGTGGGATTTTCATCCTGTGTACAGGAGCGTTACTGCTTTGCTTGGCTGGAAATTTGTATCAAGTATTGCTATCATACTTCAACTCAGCTTTTCCAGGTAAGAAAGATTAAAACTTTAATGTTTGAAGGACTCCAGGGGCTGAAATACTTCAACTAAATAAACATTCTTTTCCATGAGAGCATGGATTTGGGATGATAAACAGCAAACATTCTTTAGCCATGTCTGGATCATTTCAGATTAGGATCCAAAGTTGTGGGCCTAGGAGTGGGAAGGGAGTGGGGAAAGACAAAGCGAGATGGGCAATGGTTCCATGAATCCATTTGAGCAAAAGATAGAAGAAGGAAATGGAACCTCTAGAATTAGCACAAAGGCTCAAAGGGACATGTTTAGATGGCCTAAGTTCTACCTAAATCTCTAAGTCCCTCAGTGTAATGTTTTCTTCTTGACAAGGATATGTGAAGGCCTGAAACCAGCCAATAAGAAAGTCATGAAGGTTTAGGTGCAATTTAGGACACCTAAATATATACAAAAATCTTCATAAAGATGGCCTTAATCCCACATGGACACTCCCCCACACCTTTTAGCTGTAGGACACTGTGAGCCATTGTTGTAACTTGCAAAACAATTTGTTGGGAATGCTACAAGAAGTAAAACATCAACCCTCTGCCTCAATGCAGCATTTTCTGGAACTGAGAAGATTGCTGGTCTTAGGTCTTTGTGCCCACCACTTCTCTAACAAGTTGCAAGACCACAGACCTTTGAACTTGGGTATCTCCAGCCTCTAGATTCTCATCTTCTGTAATTGTTATTCAGAATTAAGAAGTCCCAGTTAAGAAGTTTGGATTTGGATGCAAATTTCTCTAAGTCACTCAGAACTGGAAGTGCTTGGTGACTCCATCCTTAACTTTCTTCTGGGAGCATTATTTTTGGCCTGTTCTGCTTCATTCACACACGTCCTTCTCTGATGCTGCTTTTACCTACTGAAAACCCCAATTTTCCAGTAATATATCCCCTCCGTTACTGACCATGGTCCCTCTCCTTCTCCATAAATGGTCATGGTGGAAGCATAGGAGGTTGTAACTCAAGCAAAAGGAGACATCTTCATATGGGAGGAAAAGGTAGAGAACTGAGGATGCTTTTTTCTATCAAGATTTCCAAATCTCTTCTGGGAACTGCATTTTACCCATCCCTTGGCTGAACTCTGAAGGAAGAGCCCAGCTGCTAGCAAATAATTTCTGTCTGCAAGCACAGGGATCATGGGCTGGCCCTCAGTAAGAAATTATCAGTAGGCCGCTTTCCAGTATTTCTTTGTTGCATCAGGGGATAAGTAGAGACAAAATGCTCCTGAATTAATACAAACAAAGACACCCGTCCTTCCCTTGGGGACAGCTTCATGGCTTCCTATTGACTAGAACATGACTAGACAAAGAGTGTGAAATTCAATTCAAGAGTCCACACTGCAAAACAAGGGCAGGAAAGTTGTGCTAGGGGAGTATTAAGAGATAAATCCTATTTTTTTTTAATGTGGCATCTTTCCCTTCAAACTATTCCTAATCCCTTGACTTTCTGTTCATGAATACATTGAATTTTTCACTATGACATTGCCTAAAGACAATGAGCAATTTCACAACAAATGATTTATGTACTGGAATCTAAAGAGATTTTTGCTCATAAAAACACTCTAGCCATTTATCTTGATCTCCTGATATATCAGTGCCACTGCTCTGTGTCTCTAAATTAACTGTAGCTTAAACAATTCAAACCAGTTGAAAAGTGTAAATGTGAGAGAAAAGCTCAACGAAGTAGTTCAATCAATTTCCATGATTGGATTCTTATCAAGACAAAAGTGTGAGCAGTTTCCATTGGCCATTTTGGGATAAACAAACCAGGAGGTAAATAGACTCCAGGCATCTGTGAGCTATATCATGTAGCTATATATGTGAAAGGGAGTAGCTTTAAGTAAAGCAAGCAAGCTTGAGTTTCCACGGGGGTATGTGGCTGTGATGCTGAGTAAAGTTACTTTGCAGAATGTTTTGGGGGCTTTTATTTTTCTTCCTTGACAATTGCTGGGAGATAGAAAAAGGGAATGACTGCAGTAATTCAGCAGCACAAAATGTAAAACAGGGAATCAGAAGAGAAACACAAAAGGGAGTCCTGTATAAAAGAGGAAAACTCTGCAGTGGAGTCCAAGTCCCTGGGAGAAGAGGGGGCAAAAAATTTATTCTGCAGAGCTTTCAAATAAGATTTCTTGCCGTCCAGGGGCAAAGTGAATACACAGCTCAGCTCAGTTTTTCTTTTTAGCTCGAGCCTTTTCTATGTTTAATTTTTTCCACCCCTTTGCATTCAGCATGCAGCAAATGTACGCACACTCGTTGGTCCAAGCTTAATTCTGGTGACCCTCATGAACTCACACTAATTCCATTAGTTTGGTTTTTCCCTGGCAACAGAAAATCAGCACAAGTTCCGCCTTGCCAGTTCCCGCAGCTTTATTAAGGTTTTATTTAGACACAGGACAAGACAGGGGCTGCTCAACACAATAAATGTGTCTGAACAGCTTGCAGTCTTTCAGTTTTGTGAGCCTTTTTTTCTCCTATTAAGCTCTGATAGAAACATCAAGAGAGATGTGGCCTCTTCTTGATTCAAAAGCACAGAGACATGATTTCAAAAGCGCAGGTTTGCAGAGGAAGCAGTGCAATGACTAATTTTTCCTGGTGCACAAGGGCTGCAGCTTGATCTGGCTCAAACAAGTTCAGCTAATTTGGAAATTATGAGTCGGATGAAGCAAGCTGCAAGGAGTCCCAAAGTTGGAATTAAGATACCTAACTAATAGAAGCATGTAATCCATACTAATATAGTGTAAAGGTTGAAATGGACTCTGACGCAAGCACGGGGAAACAAAACTGGAAGATTGTGAGGCAAAAAAAAAAGTTGCCCTTCATGCCATGTTTTTCACCTACGTCCTGCCTTTAAAGTTACTGGGTTTTACACACAATTTCTACATCCAGCCACGAGGTGAGTGAGCACCAGAGAGCTACAGCTGCTCTCTGTGCATGCTGTGTAGGCTGCTTTGTGAGAAAGTACAGCAGTGCCCTCCGCAGGAGACCTCCACGTGGCACGGACATGGGGTCATGGGGTCAGCTAGGCGACACCAAATTATCTTAATAAAGTTAAATTCCTGGTGTTACCTGAGAAATTGGACTTTTTCTCACCCCCAGCATCATGGCTGAAGCTGTCTTTGGTCCTGAATTCCATCCAGTTCATCTGCAAGTGGCTGTGTGCTGCATAGCAAGACAACTGTGGCATTCCTGAGTGTTCAGTGCTTTCTCCACAGGTGACTATATATCCCAGATAAACATACTGATCTCGCCACCTCCACACAGGCAAACCTTGCATTCCTACCAGCTCCTGAAGGAGTTTGGTGAGTAAAAGATCCTGAGACAACTGAGGCAGATATGAGCGTGGAGTTTAGTAAGTGCCAAAAGGAAGGTGACATCTGACTGGGAAGACACAGAAGAAATGGAATAGAGTAGACATGGACTGCACCAAAGAGTGGAAGGCATTGCTTGCAGCGGGTGTGTGACCTGCAGTTAGAGCTGTTTCTGCCCACTGGAGATGGAGGATCAAACTGCTGGTGACACTTCTGAGTGACATCATGTCCATAATTCTGCAGATAATCTGCAGGCTATCCTCAATCCTCCTGCTCTCCATCACCATCTCTGGACTTGTGGTGTCCATACAAATAATTTATCTCCAGGTGCATACCTAATGGGCTGGGTTTATTCACTGTTAAATGGAATGTTTAAGCACGCTTAAGAAAGTTATTTCTCAGCACTGGCCACAGTGTGCCTGAGGCAGAAGAGCTGCAGGCAGGTACTCACTGCTTGGGCTGAGCCTTTATCTCCCCATGTTTGACATTTCAGAGGGCAGTGCTGGAGAGTTTGAGGTCTGTTCCAATGCCACTCCTTCTCATATGTGCTTGCCAAGCTTCCATGGGGAGCTCAGCACTTGGCACCACTAGGTGCACACTCCTCACTCACCTGTGGTGTGCACAGGGACCATTTAGAGCTGTCTATCACATCCCCACGTGACTCCTGGCTGTCCCTCACTGTCAGCAGTACCAGCAGCCCTGTGGCATGCCTGTTCCAGCCTCAGTCTCCACAGAAAACTGGAGCACCTGGGCCTAAGTTTCCACAGGATGCTTTAGCTTCCACACGGTTTTGCATTCTACTGAACAGCTTAACGATGCTTTTTGTGAGGCCAGACAGAATACCTTTAAAACAGTAGAAATGATCCAAAGATTAAAGCGAGGGTGTTTTCTTCTTCGCTTTGGTATACTTGGGGATGGGGAATGGACATTTCAAGGAAGGAGCTCAGAGGGAATAACTTTCTGCAGTCAGGGTAGCTGTGGCAATGCTAGGAATTGAGACCAAGGCAGGTAAGACCACACAGTTTCCAGACTGGTGGCCATGAGATCCTCTTGGCACTGGCAGAGGAAAAGTTGACCCCTTTCCACCAGCAAGGACAAATTCCCCCATTGCTTGCAGGGCTGCAGTAGAATGAAAGCAGCTGGAGAGGTGGGACAGTCTGAAAGGTAAGTGCTTCAAGTGGCCAAGGTCTGCACTTACTGCTGCAAGCAAGGGTTGTATAAGCTCTAAGGGCTGAGTGGGGAAGTGAATTGCTTTCTCTGCAAAAAAGCTGGATTTATAACTTCAGTCTGGTTGTCCTTCTGCTTTTTGTTTGGTTTTCAAGAGGTGAGGCAGCCTTCATCTGGTTTTACATTAAACCTCAGCTAAACGGTAGTCAGGTGCCTCCCAGATGGGGACTTTTTTCTACTCTTGCAATAGTGAGAAGAACTAGGGGACCTGGGCTTATTATGGGAGTTTTATTCATATACCAGAGCTGAACAGGCTGTCACCAGCCTGGTTGAGTCAAAAAGGCTTTGCCTGGATGATGGCAGTAGCATGCACAGACCCAGGCATAAGGCCTCAATCATGCCACTGTTGATTTGAGTTGTTAATACGAGTCCAGGGAGCTGCTGACTCACAGGCAAAACCAAAGAATTGCAAAAGCAGCATCTATCTTCCTCAGTGCAAAGCTACTGATGGAATTGAGAGGTTTCTGGGCAGACCAGAAGATAAAAAGTAACATCCCTGTCTTGCAGAAGGATTTTCTAGGTATCTAAGGTTTACAAGTAGCATCAAACTAACAGCATGGCAGAAAGCACAGCAGTAACAAAGAGGAGTTTATTTAAGCATCAGCAAAATACACAGCGCTGCAGCTCTGGAAATGTTTCCCTTAAGTTCCTTCTCCTGTAATCTGCAAAACATTATTGCAATTGTCACATTTATTTAAGAGAAGAAGAGGTTCTGTTTAAAATATGCAGGATTTTTTCTCTCTCTTTTTTTAAAGTTGTATGCCCCAGGAGTCTGACTAACACAAATGGAACTAGCATGAATTTTGGCCATTAGCAAGAGCATTTTACTGCAAACACAAGCAGCACATTACAGAAGCTTTGAGTTATTCCGTGCTCAGGGTATATCAAGGAGGAAGAGGAGGAAAGGAGACGTTATTTGCAGGACTGGTGTTTAGCTCAGAGCAAAGTGAACTCAGGCAAAACTGAGTTAAGCTGATGGAGAAGAGCTGATAGCAGCACAAACCCCACTCAGAAGCTGTGCTGTAATTTGCCTTATGATGACTTGATTTTATAAGACACTTAAAGGTTTTCCTAAGAGATGCCCAGAGCCCAGTCCAGAAGGAAAAAAAAAATTTAAAAAGACAAAACCTAGTTTTATCTATTTTTTTCTGTATGCCAATAAATACAACCCAAGCCAACACCATAACAGGATTTGGCTGGAAACTGCACAGTGCTCTTCCAAGGAGCATACCACAGATTCTGCAGTGCCTCAACTGCCATCCTGGGTGTGGTTTAGGATAGTTATAACCTGTGGGGCAGTTCTGGGACCAGGCAAGATGACTGTGGCAGACTATAGGGCTGAAAGAAAGGCTCCTCTATCCTATTCATCCCCGCTATTCCTGCCGGTTAAAGAAGACCATAAGCGGCTCAGGGTAAAACTTAACATTGTATTTAACACCATTTTTATGGTTACATCCTGCTGTACCCCTGCTCGTGCATTTTGCAGAAGGATCACCACTGCATCTCTCTTTGGCAGGGGGTTAATCTGGAGGTTTCAGAGACTTGTGTCTGCCCCTGGGCCCCTGGGCCCCTTCACAGGGCCTGGATGTTTCCCCCAACCCAGAGGATTCCTGGTAGTGCAATATTGCCCACCATTCCAGGGAATTCCTGGGCCAAGAGGTGGGATCTCGAAAGAATATTGTAGATTACATGGGTTCTCTCTTCCCACACTTTTCTAGATCCTGTGGCAGTGATTATTCATTTGGTTGATGCTGGGCTTCACTGAGCAGCCACACGAGGGGAGCAGGAAAGCACGTCCAGGCTGGAAGCATCTCCTCTCCCCAGGAATTCATTTATGGAATAAGCAGACACCTCTTTCCGCTAAGTGAATACATAACGATGCAGTCCATACATTTATACATCATCCCCTGCAAACAAGACCTTATTTAGGACAAGATCAGACTATGTTTCTCCCACCAGGGGTTGCATTAGCAATTCATTTCTTAGCATAAAAGGAGTGTATGGAGAAAATCATCTATAATCTGAATAAAACACTGGAGGAGAAGCCAGGAAACAAGAGAGGGAAAAGATAATTCTTTTGAAAGTGAAGTAAAAATAAAACTACAAACTAAAAAATTTTTCTAAAAAGAGAAAGAAAGTCCAAGGGAAAAAAAGAGAGAGAGAAAATACAACTCTTGGAAAACTAGTTAAGAGATAGGAAATCCAATCTGTTTATTATTCTGGATTGAGGAAAGGAGAAGAAAGTTTGATGGAAATAGGACTAGTGAATTTTAAGGATGTATGGAAAAAGTTTGGGAGGAGAAAGAGAAGAAGTTAACAAAGACACATAATAATGTATGTGTGTTTGTGTGTGTGTGTTTATGTCTATGTGCACAGCCTGGAAGTGACCAGAAATAATCTGAAGGAAAAGAAAAAGATTTTAGAAACCCTGCCTCTTAAAAAACATATTCTGCCCCCAGGATACAGAAAATGGAAAAAAATAAATCAGGGAGAGTAGAAATAGGAAGGTGACATTAGGGCAAGAAGGAGGGAAAGAAAAGAGAGAGGCAGTGTGTAGGAAAGGTAAAGTGAAAACTTGTTTACTCTCTAATAGCTCAGACCTTTCCAAGGTGGATGTGGGATCAGCCAGCCATCAAAAGCTTTCTGAGAGAGAATAAAGCACATGCTTGCTAGCATCATTTGTCTTTTTCTCTATTAAATGATCTTGTTTATAGGAGGGCAAGTGATTTCAGATGAAACAGCTCCTGTGTGCTTAAATTTGTGGCTGCCTGACAAAACAGAGAACAAACGTCCCAGTGAGGGGAGTGCTCCATAATCTCCTACCAGAAAAATCCTTGAAACAAACGAAAACACAAAAGTAGACCAAAGGAAGTGACAATCTGCCCTAAATTCCCCTTATGACATTTCCCCATCCTCCAAGAGAACTCAGCCCTGTACACCCAAACACCACACCAGCCCTCTTCAACGAGATTTAAGTCCTGGTTGAGGTGCTGGAGCCACTTGATGCTGCCCCTGCTCTGTGCTTAGAGGAGCTCCAGTGATTGGCACTATTGGTGTAAACCTTTCTCCTGCTCAAAAAGACTGAAAATAGATTGAGAGCAAATCATTCGCCGCCCTAACCCTCTTGTTCGTCACAATATGCCTCTTCAAAATTGTCTGGTAGAATCCCTCAGCAAATGATGCTCACAATTTCCTTTTTCTTTGTGCTATTTGAATTTCAGCTGCTCATGAAACACGTTGTGGGCAGAAACTTTTCCCTCTTCTCCCTTCAAGCAGCAGGCATTTTAAATATGCATAATAAAATATTATAGGACTGAAACCAAAGGTTTCAGCCTTATGTTGAAACCACCTGTGTCAGTAAGATGCTGGCTGGCATGCAAAGGGGAACCGCTACCTGCCAGAGTCTCTCCAACAGTGTTCACATCCCTCTTCCACAGGACATAGCAGATTCCTGTTTTGTGGCACAGTTCCTCTACTAGGAAAGTGCTGCAGACCAACCTCCAGCCTAAAGTCTGTCCACTGCCGACCTGACTGACTGTGGCCCAAGACTTACTCCAAACACACCACAGAGAGATGCCCCTCGAGGCCCAGCTGTGTTTTTGCCTGGCCCTAGTTTTTCACACCAACAAATATTCTGAGAAAGCCACTAATTAAAGGCATGCGGTAGTTAAACTTCTGCTAATCAAGACAAATGAACCACATCTCGGGTGTGTGATAGTGGAGCAGAATTGCTCCTTCCCCTGCACCAGTCAGCCTTCAATTACAAAGTTCTGATATCATGAAATATTTCCCCCAAAGCCCCATTTGGCAGCTCCTGGTTGTGGTTCTCCTGCTTCGTGGTGTTTATTTAGTGGTATAGGAGTGTTTTGTCAGCAGAACATGTGAGTATCTAAATGTTAACAGGCCCATTAAGGACAGGCGATGTAATCACACCAGATACTCACTGATTAGCAGCAGGACACAGCAAAAATTCCAGAGAAAATGTGTTGCTTTGCCCAGTTGCAGTGACATATAGATTTAGGAGAAGAGCTCCAAGGCAAAGGATGAAGTCCAGACTGGGAGGCTTTCCCAGAAAATTACTGAGTGCGTCGAGGGAACCACTGCCTCTTTTTAGAAGCCTAAAAATACAGCGAAAATACAAAGAGTTGGAGATTTGAACAGAAAGAGGATTAGGCCTTGTTTTCACCCTGTGCAGAAATCAAAGGACTTCGCAAAATGCATATAGCATGAACTAAAGCAGAAACTAAGCAACTGAGTTGGAAGCAAACTGTCCTGACCTCTGTTACACTTCAGAGTTTTTGATTTAACTGCTATATTGTCAAACATCTAATTTGCACCAAAGGGAGGCAATTGGAAATAAAAGAGTATTCTGGGTTGGAGCAGGAGGAGAAAGAGTTAGAAAAGTAGCAAGACTTGCTGTAAACTTAAAATATGATGGTGTGCGTGACCCATGCTACTGCTGAATCAATGCTTGCTTGAGGTTTTTTGTTAGAGATAACATACAGATCATATTTTTACTATTCCAGTGTTTAGAAAAAGAGCAAGGAAATGTGTCCATGTAGCCAAAACCGAACCCTGAGTTTCTCCCAGGGAGAGGTGGCTCCTTTGCCTACCCAAGACCAAGACCAGCTTTATCTACTTGCAGCACCTATCCAGCCCAGCCAGTGGGAGTTGCCCTCCCAGGGGGACCTGCGTGCCAGGGTCACCACTGCCCTTGGAGGCAAAGACATCCCCAGATACCACGGGCAGAGCAATCTGCTGGATTTTGGCACTTGGCAGGTGGATGCAATGTGGCTCTCACAGCGTCGGGTTTCCGTGTGGGTTCTGTCAGCACAACTGTTGCTTTAGCTGCTTGTCAGAGCTTTGATGCTGTGTTTCACCTTGTTGGGGGTTTGCCAGAGAAACACTGCTTGTGATTCCAGAAACCGATTTAGATGGTGGCTGTTCAACAACACAGGCGTAGCTCAGGCTCTGGTGTGGACTGGTCTCTCTGGTCTGAGCGGCCCCATGGTTTGTTGTCTGTTCTTTGAGCTGTGAGATTAAACAGCCATGACTTCTATCAGGTACCAGATCCTTTGCTTTGCCTGGTTTAACCTTGTAGTCTGGAAGTTCACCTGCGGATTTAATCACAAATGAGGGCACTGTCAGGACACAAACTCTTGTCCATCTGAAAGACAAATGGCTAATTAGTAATTAGGGGTGTGAAAGAATGATCTGTCGAATTATTCTCCCAGTTTTAGGCAGTACAATGGCAGCCTGAGTTTGAAGAGTTTGAAAAAGGGCCATTGTTTTGGAGGCAATTGAGTGGAGACAGAATCCCTGAGGAGTTTTGAGGGAGAGAGTCCTTAAGAAGGCAAACACTGGGTGAGCCATCTCTATGTTGTGCAAGTTGGACAAGTCTAACTACTCTGCCACAGAAGGCTTTTGAAGGTCTTCTGAATGGCAGCCTCACTTTAGCAGAGAATCACACAGCTCTCCTGGATCTTCAGTCCCATCCTATGGTGGCATTCACAGCCCAGCAGGATCCCGGAGACTTCCAAATGCACATTAAAGCCAGCAGCGAAAAAGAACAATTTGTGCACTAACAAAAACAATTCTTTGATCTCCTTTGTATTGATGCAGCAAACATCTCACTCTGGTGCATTCTTGCATAAAAGAGAAGCTTCTTGCTGCTAAATCACACTGCTTTTAATAGCTTTCTGAACGCAAACATATTTAAATTTTATTTCAGTTTACTCTGCTAATTTTTCCAAGTCTTTATCACACTTTATCAAACAGTGTATCAGTGTGAGATATCCAACTCCCTCCCTTCAGGCACCTCTGAAATTGAAATCCCAGGAAGACAGCAACTTCTTTCATATTTTAATTATTTCAACATTTTTCTTTAGTAGCCTCAGCATTATTATGACTTGTTTTTCTCTCTGGAACAGAACTATGATCCCACACTGTGTGGGAAATTTGTTTGTCTAAAGGAAAAAAGCAAAATACCTCTAATGCATAAGCTATGGATTAGAGAAATTGTGTTTGAGAAATACATAATCTCCTGGTAAAAGGGGAAAAATAAAAAGCGTATTTCATTTTGGCTATGATTTATTTTTCTTCAATTATAATTTTTAATGGAAAAGGGTGTTTTAACCACATGGGTGCTGCCTATTGTGCCAAGTGCTCCGTATGAGCTGCATCTCCAATAATGTCTCTTTATTCTTCACAATTGAGGACTCTGATTCAGGAAAAAAATTAACCACATGCTTAAATCCATCTTTCCTGCAAAAAACACTCATGCATAGAATTAACTTGAGGTGTCTTGGGACTTGTTCATGTACTTAAAGTTTGAAACACTGAACTATTTCTCAATTTTCAGACTGTTTCATGATTTACCACCATGTGATCTGGTACATCAGGCATAAAAATTGACACCAAGGCTCACAGCAGTTTTGCCAGGTGTCAATTTGGCTCTAGTATAAAACCACTAAGTGGTTACAGTTAGAGGGGACCTTAAAGCTCACCTTGTTCCATCTCCCTGCCATGGGCAGGGACACCATCTATTATCCTAGGTTGCTCCAAGACCCGCCCAAACTGGCCTTAAGCACTTGTTGTAATGGGACAGCCGCAGCTTCTCTGGGCACCCTCTTCCTGAGACCCACCGCACTCAGAAGAATTTCCTCCTACTATCTATTCTAATCCTGCTCTGTGTCACTTTAAAGCAGTGACCCATGAGCAGAACATGATGCAGATGGAGCAGTCACTGCAGCCCAGGCACAGTGGGCAAGTCCCACACTTGCCTCCCCCGCTGCTGCATTGGTTTGGAAGATTTCAATTTCAGCCTTTCCTTAGGCCTGCTTTGAAATTCCATATCCGCAGTTTTCTGGCAAATTGTTCCATCTCACAGAGCTTTTACAGTAACCAGGCATTGCTGGCATGGAGAAGCTGGGCCCGTTATTAATGTATTTACTCAGCACCCTAGCTCCTCCTTCTTATCTAATAAATACTGTTGAGGGCAAAATTTTGAAAGACACTTCAATAGAGATGTGTTGAACCTGACTCTCTTTAATGATTTGGGGGGTCTGACTCTCTGCCCATTCCTGCAGCTCATTAGTTCTTTCTTTCTCCTTTGCTGTGAGCAGCACCTCCTCCTTCATTTTCTCTACCCTCCTCCTGTATGAAGAAGGTCCTGGAGAGCAGACCCCACCTCTCAGCCTTACCCGTGCACCATGAGCTACTCTCCAAGGACACAAAGACTCCCAATAACCACCTCAGGCCCTGTAGATGACAAGGACACTGGCACAGGTTGCCATTCCTGTGTGTGCTGTTCATTTTACATAGCGCTGATTGTCCTGGTGTGGTGATGGAGAGGAGGAAGAGAAAGAAATCTCTTCTTCTCTTCTTCTTCCTTGACAGGAAACCAGTGCTGAACTCTGCATGTCTGATATTGCTGGCTCAGCCAGAGTTTTCCAGATGTGGTGTTTGGGGAACAGGTTGCTGGATGGTTTCCCTGCTGATGAACCCCTCTAAAGGATAAAATGTTTTGACTTCCACGACGGAAGAGGAAATGTCCATGGATTTGCTGTGTTCCAGAAATGGGACTTCATGATAAAAGGAGACTTTATGGAGATTAAGCTATTATCTGGTGACGGAGAGTTCCCAAGCCAGCCCTCATTCTCCAGATGGCTTCCTAGCAAGCTGCTCTGGTAGTGCAATATATTCTGGTCATAAGTATTGAGATTCAGTATAACTTCAAATATAATCAAGCAATACATTCCAAAGGTTTCTGCCTCACCAATTGAAACAGTTGGTGAAAAAGCACTTGAGTCCCATTAAAAATGTTTTCTACAGTTAGAAACCTCTTCGAAGGACCAACGGCTAGTTTCTCCTTCTCTCCTTGGTGTGGGTTTCAGGTACTGTTGTTTCCTGGTGAGCCTTGGAGGGCAAGAGAGTGGTGACATTCCCATTCTGCACGTGCACAAGTCCCACCTGAGTGCGTACTGTGAAGCAGAAGGCAGTGCAAGTGTTCTATGACCAACTGGGATCTGCTTTTTGGTTATTTATGCTGAAAACACACCATTGCCAAAGTGGCTTTCACTGGTTTCTTAGACATCTCGGTGTGATCCTGAACCTGTAGTCTCCTTTCTTGAGCACAAAGGAAACACTTTAAATGTTATATACTTCATTTTGTTTCCTTTCTAGCCAGCAAGGTTATGCTGACACTACATAAAAGCACTCCAGAGACTAAAGAAATTCTAGGCAGCACCAACACAAGTTTTCAGTGAGGTTTCTTACCAAAGTATCTTGAGACATTTAAGAAACAATCCATCACTGCGTTTATATACACAGCATTTTTCTTTTCATTTCCACAGTGCCTCTATAGCGCTGTCACCCAGGTGAAGCATGTTGGATCCACAGCGTTCAGCAGTGCCACAGAGATCCTTACTGCAGGACTTACAGAGTAGTTCCTCTAAGTGGAAGAAAGAAAAACTTCCGTTCCTGGTTTCCTTTGTTCTTGAAAGAAACTGGAGTTTATTTCATCACAGAGTTCCCCTTACAGTTGCAGGTTATGCTCGGAAACAAAAGCTTGGATTTTAAAATAGAGTAAGAAAGGAAATTAATTTTTTCCAATGCAGAAGCCTGGCAGCCGAAGCACCAATTAGGATGGTCAAGGATGGACCTGTGAGTCTCATTTTACATCTGTGCCATTTTCAAATACGCAGTAAATTTCTCCCCAGCAGATAACCCCACTTTAGAGTGCACGTGTCCCTCCATGCATCATCCCCGGTCTCCCCTCTTTTCTATTAGGTGGGTAGTTGCCGCACATGCACCTTTTGCTATTTTCCTTGTCAAATTGAGTTTCTCATTGTAATAAAAGAGTAGGGTTTATTGTTAGTTATGGTTTTGTACATGCAGATCTTTTCACTGTGGTTTGCCACAGAATGAGATCTATCCTTCCCAACAAGTTTCCTGAGGAGGATGAGCATTTCAGGTGAAGAATCACCCAGTTCCTTGTACACTGTGGTGAAAACAACTAATGAGTTTCACGAAGCCCTCAGCACCTCACGGAGCTGCAGCTCTTCTGGGAGAGCTGGAGATGTGACTGCACCAGACCTGGTGCAAGCCAACGGAAGCTCTGACAACCCCAAATGATCTCAAGGCTTTCACCTCTTCCAGCAGAAGAAATTTATAAACCCACAGTCCAGCACTTCTGCTTCATGTATTTAGAGTGGAGGTTTTTCCCAAGGTTTTTAAAATGATGTCACACTTTTGCCCTCTAGGAAAAAACACTCTCAGGCATTCTATTTTTATAAAGAGAATTTAATTCAGAACCTGTATCTGGATTTCCATTTTCATATTACAGTTGTTCTGGTTTTGTGTTACTGTCCCAACTACAGTGCAAGAGCTGAGTATGCTGTACCCACAGTGTCTCTCTGTTTACACAGTCAGTTTCCCAAAGGAATTCACAGTGTTAATGCAATCTTAAATATTTAAATATTCACGGTCTCCTTGAATTCACCTGCAAGAGCACCTTGGGGCTGCAGCAGCAAGCTCCAAGCTGGGTCAGATTCTGCCAGCTTTCCCACAGACCTAGAAGAATCCTGCTGCTTCTACTGAGATTCAAATCTGCTCTGCACTGAGGTTTACACCAGAACTTGGTCCATTCTGACTTCTCTGGTTTAATTCCACCTCTTCTTTTCTTCAGAATCACATCACTCTTTTGGGGATCAGCCATGAGACCTGGATTTGCTCTAAAGAACCTGTCGGTTTTTTTGATATCTTCAAATATTTCAAACGCCGCGTATTAAATACACAACTTACAGAGGGGGCAAAGTTTAACTAGATTTAATCAACGATGAACACCAAGCTCAATATAACACTTCGAAAGAGAGTATTTTTTGTGCTAATGATTACCTGCAGCAGGGATATTCCTCTGCAGATATTTGTTATTAATGACTGCTGAACTTTCTGATATCAATTAACTTAGCTACATTTATATTGAAATACAGTTGGTGCTGCTCCAGGAAAATATAAATACTCAAATCAGAGCTGGTGCCTCCTCAGTTAAAGAATTGTAAGAACAAACAGGTTGTGCAGCACCACGGTAGGTGTCTACAGTATGGATGCTGTACTCTCTTTCTCACTCTTTTATTTTTTTCTTCTCTTCTCTTTTTTCCCTTCTTTCTTGCTGGTGAGAGCATTCCCCCTCACTCTGCCGTCTGATTCTGCTCCCTGGAATGACGATGCCTCCAGGGACTCATTTTCACAGGACCTTGGCTCTAGGCCATTTGGCTCCTCAGATAATAATGTCATTGTTTTCTCCCTCTGTGGCCTTTTTCTCATTCCAGCAAAGTCGCTGCTGAGGGACATCTAGTGCTAAGCCACCAAAATGTGATTGCATAAACCCTGCACGTTAATTAGTTAAATACATCTCTCTGCTTGGGAAGGAAGGGAGGAAGTCTTGCTAATAGCACGCATTTTGAAAGAAGGTGTGGAGATTTGTGGGGTTCAAAGAAAAAGAAATGAGGGGGAACAGCCCACTTCCAGCCTTTTAATACTAATTTTAGTCTTCAGAGACCACAGTGATTATTACTGTGGGTCTCTCTCCCTCCATCTTTTCCCTTTTCCTGTTCAGTACCTTGCACTGCCCTTTGAGATCCATGCCCACACTTCTCCCTCTGTTCTCATCTCTCAGTCTCTAGTGTTCAGCAAAACACGAGTTTTGTTTCTTACAAAAAGCCGGCATTGGTGTACTGTGGAGTAGACTTACAGCAGTCTCACAGCAGTACAGAAGGGCAGAACTGTACAAATTTCCTGACAACCCAGAACTGATCGTCATTTCTGACAGCGGCCTTGGCACCACATCTTGAGCTGTGGCTCCTAGGTATCACCTGAGGTGCAGGACAAGGGTTTGAAGCAATCCACATGTGGAGCTGCCTCTGTGCCACTCACTGGGACCCCAAGCAGCCTGCTTAGGTAACCCAGGACATCCATGTGCACATGCATCTAGTCCCAGGCAAAGGACGCTGTAATTACTCTCAAAGGTTTTATTGTTTGCAAAACTGTCATTAACTCTCAGTAGTGTGATTGCCCTTTATCGATGATACAAAGCTCAGCAGTCCTCCGCCATGATTTATTGTACTTTTCCAGATTGGAAAAAAATGAACCTGCTCTCCTTCCTCTTCCATTTGGTTATTAAAGTGTGACACACACTGCAGGCTACACCCACCTTGACCTACATGTGCCCACAACGGAGAAATCACTCACATATGCATAAAGTCACACCCGCCAGCTCCACTTAACTGCTTAAGCACCTCTAATCTGTGAAGGAATGGCTGTAGAACCCGAGGCCACGGATAAAAACACTGCAACTCTTCCTAAAATGCCTGTGTGAAAGGGGTCATGGGTCTCAGAGACGTGATCTTTTGCGAACCATGGAGTCATTTAAGTTAGAAAAGACGTCTAAAACCATTGATTCCAATCATTAAAGCGTGAAAATCAACAAAAACACTGGACAGATTTGCATAAGCTGAAATTCTAACTTCCGTGCCCATTGTAGTCTGGCATCCTTAAAATAAGAGCATTAAAGTGATCCCTCCATAAATAATTCCCATTACCTTTAGGTGATAAAGAGGAGCAGTTCTAGGTGTATTTTTCACCCTCAGCTTTGTTTGGTGTTTGTGGAAGATCAGGCGGCAAAAGACAGGGGAGAGAATGCTGAGGCTCCAGCCCTTGCTGGAACCATGTCCATCAATCGCAGCATACATTAAAGCCTAATTTGACCTCAGCCTGTGGCACATTCTAACGCAAAGACTACAAAGCATAAAATAGAAATCAGAAGCAGAGGCCTCTGGGTTTTGGTGGAACATTATTGCTTGGTCTTGTTTCCAGTGCTTTCATTTGTGCAATAACATCATTTCCACACCATGTAATTAGAGCCTTAATTTACTAAAGACCGACTGTAGTGAGCAGCAAGTGGGAGATACACCTATCTTCTGACAAGGCAAATATGTTATAAGAGAGCCTGTGCTTTTCTGACTAAACCTGAGCTGCTTCCTAATAGGCAGATCCCTTGAGAGGAAAATGTTTTCTTGGTGCAGACTTTGGACCAGCCATCAGAAGGTTTGGAGGCAAGTTTGTTGCATGACCTTGATCAAGTTTCTCAGTATTGCTCCCTCTCACGCCATGTGTGAGATGAAAACAATAATCTGGCATCTCTCCTCCATTACTTGGCTTGTTTCAACTTCTCAGGAAGACACTGTGCATCTTGTTCTGCTTCTGCCAGGCTCTGACACATCATGCCCCCATATCTCTCTCTATTCCCTTATAATAAGTGTCTTCCTTTCCAGCAAGGTCAGAGCAGCCGATTTCACAGACTGCCAGGAAAAGGCAGCATATTCCGAAGGCTTGCATCTTCCAAGGTGATAGTGAAGGAAACAAAGCAAATGCCATCATTCCAGACTCTCAGGAAGAAATTCCCTCAGAGTGAAATTCTGCCAACAAAAACCTCTCCGTGACAAAGCTGAAAATGATGATAGCCTGCTTACTTACCCACGGGAAAACACACAAGACCTGGGTCTTCCAGGATTCTAAGCCTGAGGCTAAATAATATAGTATCTCTTTGTTGAAGGCCTAACGTCTTGACAGCTGCAGGCTGCGGAAAAGAATGTCCTGCAGTGAGTCCAAGGAAGACCGGCACAGCAGTTTGGCTGCTGCGGCTTTAGCTGGAGCCCCGACCATATAATGTGTGGATTTGCACTGGGCTGAGCAGATCCCAAGAGGATCAGCACCCCCGGGAGCCGATGTGACCAGAGGGAAAGGTTTATCCTGGGTGAAGAAGAGCCAAAAGTCCCTTTGATCGTAGGTGCTGGAGTTTATTCAGAGCATAAATCATTCTCATCTATTCTTCCTATATCATGTTAGCTGAACTACATGGTCACGGCTGACGATACTGGGTAAATAATCTAATGTAATTACAGGGTAAAGAAATGGCAAATTCTCTTCTAAAACTAAGTAGAACCTGCATCTATTATTTATTAAAGGCAACCAGCAGAAGAGAGCAGGTTATGTGGTAATTACTTTTTGACCTCCTGGAGGTAATTGCATAATCATTTGCAGAGAGTTGCTACAGTTGGGTGAATCCTGCAAGTCATTTTATATGAACAGTCATTTGAATTTTTAAACCAATTTCCACGTAACTACGGAATTCCGATAAGGTCGTCCACGACCCCGGTATCTGAATGCCTTTTCCCTTGCTTTTTCTCCGGGGCTTTGTGTTCTTCAGGAATTAAAGTAATGAGCTAACACACAGCAATCCTCACACCTATGTGATCAGTCACACAGATAAGCTCAGCCCAGTCTTTCAGTGGTTAAATAGGACCAGCAGCTCAGAAGTTGGATTGCCAAAACCTAGAAGCAGTCACTAAGAAGGCATTTCATAGACGCTTACCTAGGTTTGCCACAGGTTTAGCTCCATCCTGAAATAGGGATTTCTCACATGTGCTTCATAGGCCTCGGGACCTTCATCTCTCTCTCCATCAGCAAGAGGAAGTAAAAAAGCTACCTCAAAGTAGGCAGCCTGGCTCAGACAGGATGAATCTTACTTTGACTTCTCATTTAGTCTTCTTCACTTCTCCCACAGTTTTATGTGAATTCTGGAGCCAAGCCGTAGAAACCCCAATATTGGTTATTCTTTTAAATTCTTGACACTTTGAAATAAATTTACTTATGATTAAGCTGTTACATTTGCGATCCCATCGGGAGCTGCAATATTCCAAGGATAAATGAGAGTATTGCACAGCCTCTGTGGTACACAGTATGTTTTACCAACACCCCACTCTGTCTGTGACTGCCCACATGAACTTTCTCTCTATTGCTCACCCTGCAGTAATTGAGACCATGTTGTTTTAAAATTTATATTATAATTGATTTATTTATAAATCATCCAGCTCTTAAAATTTATTAATTCTTCTGTCAAGGTTAATATGATATACTTCTAAATAAGGCTCCCTAACAACATTTTGTTTATGAGAGTGAAAGCATGCTGGAGCACGCTTGTCCATCACATACAAAAGCAATCTGCACAGGCTTATGTCCCAAGAAAGGTGATCCTGCTTCCTTCCTGAAAAAGATGCAATGCAAATCACCCACAATCCCTGAAGTTTTTGTCATTAATATTTAAGAATCCAAATTTTGTTATCTGGACCGAATTCAGCTTAAAATATTATATGTGAGAAAGGGTGCACCACTTGCTGCCAAAACTTTGAAGCCAGCCTAGCAAAGCACCAGGCAGGAGTTCATCTCCTACATGTCTGAAAATGGAAAGGAACAGCAAGCCAGGATTTCTCAGATCATCTGAAGTGCAGCAGTTGCACTTTATTCTGTTGGGTTTGAATATAGAGAGGAAGACAAATATTCTTCATTAAAGGAGTCATCAAGAAGCATGATATCTAGAAATAAAGGTAAAAACTATGAGTGAGAGTCATCAGGAACAAAAGGAGCGCAAATATTCCTATCTTATTCTGCAGATCTGGAAGATCTGCAAGTAAAGGAATATGTCTTAATAACTGTCCTTAATGTTACCTTTGTTCTTTGTCTGGTTAACTTGTGAGCGCCAGACAGCAAAGATCAGATGTCTTTTAATATCTGGAGGCACGTGGTTGTCCCACAAGGTGGGTGAAAGTGCAGACTTCACGGGCTGGGCACAAGTGTGATGATGAACAGAGAGCCTTGGCAGCGTGACTGCGTTTAAGACATCCTCTGCGTGTGCTTCCGTGTGAAAGAGTAATTCAGATCTTTTCCATAACAATTCTGCAGCTGAGAACTGCAGCCAGGCTCCACACACACCGCTGAAGTGGCGAGCCTGGAACTCACCTCGTTTTACCTGGCTCTCCCAGGAGAGCCCCATTTGTCTGCTGCTTTCCCCTGTGCAGCTTGACTGTCTCCCCTATGTGTTTTTTTTGTTTTTTTCCCCTACTGAAAGGTGAAGTAGCACAAAATTTCTTGGAGTTTTGACTGAGTTTAGTGAACAATTAATGAGCAGAAGTAGAACCAGAACAAACAAGTTCGTGCTGTGCACAAGAATGACGGGGCGTTTGCAAGATATTCCATTGTGCCCAGGCTGTGATTACTGATTTCTTCTTCTCTGTGCAGCAAAAGTGCCCAGAAAGGTAATTATTTTGACTTCTAATTCAATTTTCTTCTATTTAAATTCTGTTCATTAGAATGGGATTGTGTGAAAGGTACCAAGGCGCTCGAAAGCAGTAGCTGATGAAATAGATTAAAGGGCAATACAAAGGCAGGGTTACACCAAGTAGCTGTAAATTTAAAAGATTTAAGATGAGTCCATGTGATCAGTGAGAACTGGGTGAAATGAGGAGAGTCAAGGGAAGGGGTTTAGCACCAAAGACCAATGTGAGAGATGTGAGAGGAGAATGGTGCTGTCACAGACCCAATTAAGGAAAAAACTGCCTTAGAAGAGGAGGGATTCCTTATCAAAACAGATATAACTCCCTCTCCCCATGAGGCTGTGGTGCCCGGAGGGTTTATCTTGATCCAGAAAAAGTCCTTTTGCTTCTCAGTATTTTTCTTTACCTTGCCACATTGAGTTTTTTCTGCTCAGGGTTTTCAAATTTTGGTAAGGAGGTTGGAGAACTGCACTTTGTGGGATATTTGGTCCTTTGAAAATTTAGGCTTAAATGTTGAAAGCCTTCAAAGCAGGAAAGAATTCCTCACTTCGTGTTTGGGGAGCACCAAGCATCACCAGAGCCTGGTATCAGGGGTTGAAAGAGTTGAACAACACAAATAAAAATAACAAATTTTTTTAAGGGAAAAATATAGCACAATTGCATTTTGTGGTTTAAAGGTTTTTACATAAAATTTTATTAATGTCTAAAATTATGTCCTTCCACCATAAATATTGCATTAGGAAATTCCACAAAGCGTGAAAGTGGCTAGTCACACAAGGTGTTTTGCACGTTATTCACCTGGTAAAAATAAGAGCTAAAATACCAGAGCGTGCAAGGCATAAGCGATGTGATGAGTCTTATCCTGCTCTCCCATGCACACCTCTGCAGAACAGGAGCTCTGATAACCTTGTGTTTTTTATACTGCTCTCCTTTGCCCATTACTGGCCCCTATTCTTCCATATAACGCCTACTTAGATAAGAGGAAGAGATGATTATTAAGATGGGAGTAAAAGCTCATCCACCCAAGGAATACCAATGAAACCACATCTAGGTGCATGCATAAACTGCGCCCTTTCCCAATAAATCATCACATACAGGCAACAGAGTGACAAACAGTAAGTCGTTCCTCTCATCAGCAAAATTCAAGTGAGAGCCTCTGGTAATTCAAGTGTGAGCCTGAAATATAAAAAAGATTTAAAGATTTGATGAGTGCAGAGCAATGCATTGGGGGCAGCAGTGACCTGGGCTGGAAGCAGAGGGACACAGGAGAGCAGAAATGCTCCTTCAAGGAAGTGGAGACCTTGCCAAGGGAGTGTGTGAAGAGCTCAGGAAAGAATTTATTGTGGATAGAGAGCCATTACTGAGGGGCAGGCCTGCAGACTGGAGCCTTGGACAAAATCCAGAATTGAGGAAAGTGGGCACAGAATCATGACCATCAGCTGTGTTTAACACTAACTTTAGATTCCGCTGCCTTTCACATGGTAAAAGGGCAAATGTTGTGTTAGGGGAGCTGCAGTGTCACCTGGGGTCAGGTTTAACAGACCCCTACCGAAAAACACCCACAAAGTCTATCTCATTTATCCCAGAGTGGTCCAAATTTCTGAGGAGACAAGAGAAAGCAGCTTGTCTCCCACGATCAGTTTGAGAATTCTCAGTTTTTCTTAGGCAGAAAATACACAGCTCCTCTGTGGGAAGGGGAGAGGAGCAGAGAAATCAAGAGCAAATCAAAACCAAATCTGACCGTTTATCCCTCCAACCCCCCTGTGAGCTCAGATCTCTGGGCCCAGATCTGGAGGCAAAGTTAGGCAAACAGCAAATAAGACAGTCGGTGCAGTAAGTCAGTAAAATCGTAGGTCCTTAAAGTAACACACTTCTAAAATATCCTGATTTTAGAAGTTTTATTTTGCTCATTTTTGTTAGCTGTTATTTCTTGTAGCTTCATTTTATTACGATTTTATCCACTGGTATAATCAGTCCCCATGTCTCGTATTTATTCTGGCCCTATTTCCTTAATTATTTTTTCCCCTTTTCCCCCTTTACTTTCTTAAGTAATATCCCAGGGAAGTAGATACAACTTGACCATATGAAACCTGACTTCTTTCACCTCAATTCTATTTCTTCATTTTAAAATTAAAAACAAAAGCAGGGAAATGGGATGAATAGATGTGTCTTGCCACTAGCTCGTTAAGTTACTTGGTCAGAACTCCATATCCATCTCGGGTGAATTTGTGATTCTAAGCAACCACGGTTTCAATACCACTGTAAGAGGAAAAATTCAAGAAATAGGACGGAAATATACATGTGCCCACCCAATTTGGGGGCCAGTCTTTGTAACCCCTTTAAGGCAGTTCATTGCTTTAGTTTCAACCTTGAACCTTGGCCGCAGATGACCCCCCCGCCATGCCAACTTCGCAGTTTTCTGTGTTCCTGAAACGACTTTAAATGACGCATCGTGAGGTGAAAAAGATCATAAAACAACAACAAAGGATCAGCAAACATAAATAAAAGCATGGCAGCTCCCCACCTTCACTGCAAAAATCGGAATTTTGAACCAGCCCCATTTCCAGTCAGCTGGAGATTTAATTCACAGAGCAATATACTGTGTCTGCAGGTTTTCTGCCCCTCATCCCCACTTCCTCCTGATTTTTTGCTCAGTAGTTACTTTTTTCAGCCTCTAACAAGAAGAACGTGATGTCTAACCCTTACATGCAAATAAGCTTTTCCCTCCGGTGTCTTCTTGGCCGCTTAGGAATGATAGGGTAGATTCGTGGCAGGAAAAAAAGCATTTATTGCAAAGAGATTTGTATAGTAAAGTAATTCCAGTATTTCAAGGGAAGGGGGACAAATTCACCCAGAAAATTATGCTACCTGAGACTGTTTGAGTCTGCAATTTTCTTTGCATGCTGTTGGGGCCAGTGATAGCTCTGGGTGTGTGGGTGTCTCTATCCAGCCCAGCATTTCTGTTCTCTGTGCACTTCAGCAGCAACTCTGCCTTTTAAACGGTTTCCGCTTGTGGTGGGGGCTGTGTTTTCCCACGGATTTTTATTAGATGATGGCTGAGTGGAAACTGAGCAGAAACATTTTCATAATTGATGGTTCCTTTTCAGTCCTGAAAACACTCAATGGCTTTTTCAGCCTCACTAACACTAAAAATTATTTGAAATTATAAACTGCGATATGGCTGGAGCATATAAAAATGGACAAGTACCAAAAACCATAAGCTTGACAGGTTTCTACATGGAGGGGAAGGGAAGATGAGTCTAAGTTCTTGCAGATTTTTAAAGCATTAATCATCGGAAAAAATTTTTTGCAGGTAAAAAAGTGTGCTGGAAAGCAAAGGTGCAGGGCGGCATCAGAAGCAGCTGTAGAGAGTAAATGAAGTTTAGAAAACAGACTATCAGAATTTTACGGAGAGGTCTTTGAAAGGACCTTGCTACACTAAGACAGACCAGGATTTTTTTATTCTTTCCCCCTCTGTGAAGGGTCCTGGATTTTGGTTTCAGCTCCCAGAGGAAGATGTGTGATGTTCTATGTTTGTTCAGAAGCACATGGAAGGACCATCAGAAAGGGACCTGCAGTTCTGGGCCAAGGAGCCAAGCAGCAAATATGCTTGGTCACAGAAAGACCTGCATTAAACCCTGATGCAGCCAACCTACAGTAAATTCAGAGTTTTTATTTTTAGGTGCATAACTTTTCAGTTTAGTGTTTCTAAAAAAGCATGAATTTGACGGGTCACTGATTAATTTTAAAGCATTATTTTTTCTTTTTTTTAAGTAGATAGCTGCAAGCCTGGTTTTCTTTTAATACAAATGACCTTATTTGGATTTGCTGATACTAGAAAGCATTGCAGACATTCTGAATCTAGCATGGAGGCAGAGAAAGCGAAATATTCCATCTGCTCATTTTATGAAATCTATTTAAATAGGGAAGAAAAGAAAAAAGTAGAAAAATAAAAGGAAAGGAAAACAACTACAGCCATAAGAAAGGATTTGCTAGTTCTCTGTCCCCGGCACCCACCCGTTCCTCCCTTTCCCCTCTTCTCATTTTAGTTGCTTCAGAGACTTGCTGCAGTCATAGGATTAATGGACACCTAATGCCATCTCGGCTTTACAGCCTAGAAAGTTTCTTGCTTATTTTACACTGATTTTTCTTTTGTGATGCATCTGCACAATGTGAGATATTGATGGCGAGAAACATAGATAAAAAAGGGAGACAAGAGCGAGGGGATACATCCTCTGCCTCTTTTTCCTGGAAATGCTCCTAGACTTTGGAGCCTGCAGATACTTTCAGCAGCAAGCACCCACTTACTCTTTCCTGCCATCCTAGAGGACACAGGAAGGACAGCAGTGATAACCTCACTCTCTGGTGGGCTGGTGTTATCCGTCACTCAGAAACAGACAGGGAATGCGCTGCTTTACAACAATTCCCCATGCATTGAGGTCTGTCTTGGGTGATTTGGCATTGTGCTCCTTTTTATTGTAGTTTTATTTTTAATAAAATTGCTGTTAGCGGGACTGATGTAATTTCCAGGATCTTCTATAAATGAATGGTTATGATGACCAAATCTCTGGTGGAAGTTAATCTATGCCTTTCAGGCAGTGCAGAAACCACTCTGGTAAATGCAGATGGACAAATCTCACAGATCTGGATGAGATTGCAAGAGGAGGCATGGGATGAAGTGGTTATGAAATTAGGATCCTTCTGGAACATCAACTCCTTCTGCACTACTCAAAATCACATTCCCGATGTTTCTGCTCCAACCAGGGAAGGGAGCTGCTCTCTGCCAGACTTCTCTGCAGAGGTAAGAGGTAGAAGTCGGACCATAGCCCAAATCGCCCTTCAGTAGTATCCCTCTTCATCTTAATGAAGCACTGAGGGAAAGGAATGCTTCTGTCCTTTGCACCTTTGGGGTGAAATGACCACATCAGCGGAGAAGATCAGAGCAGCTTTGGCAAAATAGGTGGGGTGCAAAGATCTCCACGAGCTGCCCACAGTCCCCAAATCCTCACCAGCAACTTTGCAGGACTTGACAGCTCTGCACTCTTTTATTTATTGGGACAATCCACAGTTGTCACCCATCAGCAATAGAGCAAAGATGGATGATCCTTTAGTTAAGACGCTAAATGCAGCCTAAACCAGGCTGGTGTTCAGTAACACAGACAAAAACTCAGTGTCAGAGGGAACAGAAAGAAAATGACATCCTGAGACCACGTGTGTCACTCACCTTCAGCATCTTTGGTGTCAGCTTTATACGGCTGTTGGAAGAGATGAAGGGAAGGCTAGGAGTGATGCTTAAAGCAGCCCAAAACCACCTGGGTCATAAAGTGAAAAGTCAGGAAAAAACAGCTAATGAAAATGAGGAAAATAAGAATTCTGAATTCAGATGTTTATGTTGGAAATGTGTTACCCTAAGTACCTAACATTTTACTGACCTACTGCACCCAGAAGATTCTGGTGGCTCATGGTGTGGGTGAACCTTTTAAAGAGAGATTTCTTTCTCAGTCTGCTTTGGATGTGGGCCCTTTAAGGGTATTAATGGTGCCTCAGCAGACAGCTTGTGTTCCCTGTTAAGCAGCAGTCAGCTGGTGTAGCAGATAGGGATGGAAGAAGGCGGGTGCCAGACCGTATCATTTTCCCCCTGCTGTGCCATCCACGCCAGTGTGTCTCAGGAGCTGCAGGACCACTGGGCTGTGAGTGATGATACTGCTCAGGTGGCTCCAAAGGCACCGCCTTTCCCTTCAGCCACCCCACGTCTCCGCCTTTCTGCCACAACCGCCTGTCACATCACGCGAGCCAGCTCCAGGTAAGTGGGTCACGAAGCTTGTCTTCCCACTCTGAGCTTCCAGGAAGCAGTTCTTCTCACCCTGCCATGAAAGGCAGTAAATAGTAGTTCAAACGACTGTGACCCTGTGCTTGGCTGTCTTCAGGGCAGCTTTTTAGAAGATTTTTAATGCTTAGTATGGAGCTCTTGATTCCTTGCAGGACTCCTGACAGACTGCTGGAGAGTTTCAAGAGGAACAAAAGAGATGTATAGGAACGGAAGTTTTGTATTACAGGGAAAGGAGAAAAGAAGAATGTGGTTTTTAAAAAAAAAAAAAACAGGAAAATGAAGGGTATGCCAGTGATTAGGTTCTTTTCCCACCAAGCTGAATAAAGAGACTTGTAAATATTAAGATTAATCCTGGGAAATAACTAGTACTGTAAGTTTCATTGCCAGCTATTACATGTTGCCATCATGATTATTTATTTTTAATCCAGTTAATCACTATATTCAAGAAATTAAAAGGAAAAATAGTATATAATTTTATTGGGAAACTGAAGGAACAGACCATTAATTGAGGATAAATGGGCTGCATATCTCAGCATTTCTTCTTTTCCCATGCATGTTTTTCCATTTAAGCAAACCTAGTTTTGTTCGCAGTGTTTTGCAAAGTTGGTTTCTGTCTTTTTCTCAGGTCCTTATAAAAGCTTCAGCTTTCTGAGGTAGATACTGAAAACGCATGGTTTCTTTTCTTCGGCTTTCAAGATTCTGAAAATTTATGGTTTTATTTATTATTCACTTCTTCCATTTTTTTTATTTCTGAGGAAGGAGAATTACGAAGTACTTTAGCTGACTGACTGCACAGCAGAACAATGAAGAAGGCGTTCTCCAACAGTCCAAAAACTAAAACCTTTATCATCCTGTGCAGTGAACCGTGAAGGATAAACCAGTAAGAAGAAATCTTTTGAAGGAGTTGCTTACTTTTCACTTCAATGGAAGTCTGAACTCTAATCTCTTCAGTTGTAATTTGCACCCTACATTCATGCAGTGGTGGGTTCAGGTCTACTAAAAGAGACCTTTTAACGAAGATGATTTACTGCCATTTTTTCAGCAGTGATTTCCAAAAGCTCTGAGTGGATCCAAAGTCTCTGCACTTTGAGATACGGCCCCAAGAAAGGCTGGATGATGCGGAGAATCTGAGACGGATGCTGCAAACTGCTACCCCTTCCCTGAAGGCATACCATGGGAATCATGCTGAATTCCTTCCCTCAGGAACCTGTTCTGGAATTAGCTAACTTTATGGCAAGCTCTTGAAAGCCCCTAGACTTTCTCCACCACAGAGTAAAGATGTTTAGAGATTTAAAGGCCTGACAAAGGTGGGATGGTCACAATCCCAAGCAGGGAGAGAAGCGGAGTCTCAGAGAGAGTCACAAAGCTGGAGGTAATCTAGGAAAGGTGCGACCATCCCTGGCAAGTAACAAGGGAAGAGGGAAAAGGGGAATCTCCTTCCGGCAGTAATTGGTTGCACAAAGGGCTGATCTGTTCTGAACTGCCTGTTGCAGATCCAGAACAGAGGGACAGACTTCAGGGATGCTCTGTCAAAAAGCTCAATAAAGACCAGAGGAGCCATCAGTGAGCACTTTCCCTGGGGAGCAGATGTTTGTCTTTCCACTGCGTGAGCCATCAAACCCAGCCCTTAGCAGAGCTCAGGCCCACTGTAATGCTCTTTATTGTTTTATTTTTACCGGAAGAGCACATCAGAAAAATAACTGAGGCTCAACATTCTGTCACATTAAAGAACTTAAAAGAAAGTGAGTAGAAAGGTTCCACTGAGCCCTAGAGATCCTGAAATTTAATTGAAATGCCACACACACACTCAGATCTGAAGAAGGGCTCAGTTTATTGGATTAGTCCACAAACCAATTTTCTCTTGTTCATCATGAAAGAAAGTCTCTCCATCTATATTTTCTAGGTAATATCCTGCTTTCTTCCTTTTTTCTTCTCCAAACATAAGAGGAAAAGAAAAGGAACAGTGAGCGCTAATTGGCTGAGCAATAGAAGGGGTAACAAATGAGTATATATCTGTGTTCCTCTCCTTTTACATTACATGAATTCTGAAGCTGCTGACAGGCGTCTTGCTGCAACTAATGGAAGAACCTCCAGAACCTAATAATTATATGTTTAGGGTTATGTAAAACCACTTTTGATTAATTACTGATTCAGAGTTAGGAAAATGAACATTCACGCTGCCTTGGCACAGCCCTGTCCAAAAAAGCTGCTGCCATTCCACCCCCATTCCGGACAGCAGCTCTTCGATAATATGGACAGCTTACCCTCCTCGAGAGGAGTAGCAATGCTTTTTGGAGAGCTTGTTTCCAGATTTCTTCTGAAATATGGGAGCAACCAGGCCAGGCAACGCCAATTTTCCTTATCTTCCTCTGGCAGAAGTGCTCCATATTGCGTTATGCACTGAGCTGGACAAATAACGCCTTTTTTAATTTTTATCTCAAGAGCAGTGCCTGAAATGTCCGCCTTATTTTACCATTGCTTTGTGCAGCTGTCTGGGGTCAGCTGAAGGCACAGTGTTACCATGTCCAACACCACACTCCTGTGGGTTCCTGAGCAATGTGTGCATAGAGAGCTGCCTCAACAATAACTGCTTAACAACTTCAATCCAATTCCTTCTAATTAAATAGGTTCAGCAGCTCAAAGACTGCAGATGTGGCTGCAGTCTTTTGTTGGACACGCTACTGCAGAGCTGCAACGTCCTTGGTGCAAAAAAAAGGTAAATGGTGCAAAAGATACACAATATTTTGGAGTGGAAGTTGCCCTTTGCAATATAAAAATATCTGCAGTGCACATTTCTCAAAGAGCAGCAGAAATATCTTTATCCCAACATGAGTCCCAGGGATAAATGTTCATCTCCGTTTTGTACAGATCTCTATTCCTGTCCCATGCCAGACACACACAGACCTCTTTTTCTACTCTGCAATGTGATTTTTTGCCTGGCTCTATCGCCCCTGCAGTGTGTGGGGCTCCACTTGTCTCCGCGGGACTAATGGGGTAGAGAGAGGAGATTTAGGCAAACAGCCCAAGTCGTGTTGCCCACTAATGAGCCTTTCATACAACCCTGTTCTTCCCTTCATTGCTTTCGTGTCCTTTCCAGGGTGATGTTTTTTTGCATCCCACTTCCTTTTATAAGCTCCTGATGTCCAACAGCTAGTTTCTTATCATTCTCTTTTCAGCGCTCCTGGCTTCGCAGAACCGTTTTCTCTGCCAGCCCTTTTACAATGGTTTCAATTCTTCTTAGCTCTTCACTTTTTTCTTTACAATTATGGGCGGTGGGCTACTTAAAAGCACCCTGGTTTAATTCAGCTCCCCTTGAACTCACTGTTTCAGAAAAATTGAACTGAACTTTTCCATTACTTTTGACCAGGGAAGGGGCAAGTGCATTGTGTTTTAAAAGTCACCTCTTGATATTTCCCATCACACTGTTCCCTGTCATTAGGAAGCTTTGTGCCACCTCTCCCAGGTCTGCGAGGAAGTGTGCTCCTATTTTCAGTCCCTTCTCCACCGTCCATTTCCAGGCCTTAATGTGTTTGAATTTCCCTTTCTAAATTTTGTAAGACTGCTCTGTCTCTTGGCACAATTACTGCTGCTTTGTACTGGAGTTTGCTGTGAATTTTTCTCAGCCCGACTTTCATTTTCTTGGGAATGCATCATAGACCCCTGTTATGGTGACACAACCTGCAGCCTCACAGCCGTGCAAGTTTCTTCTTTTGGACAATGAACACTATCACCCTCAGAATCAGAAGCAAATTTTTAATAAGAAATTTTCGAGTAAAAGTCTGTTTGGCATTATAATTAACATAAATATCATGTATGCTCTGTTCTGTTAGAGGAAACTAAATTGAAGCAGATTATTAATGAGCTTGTTCTTTCTCCTCCTCTTTCCTAATGTCTGATTTTGTGGTGAAGTAATGGAGAGTGTGGTTTTAACTGCTATGTATGGCAGTACGAGCTTTGTTCCACACTTACAAGCAGAGACAACCAGTTCACCATCATCTCTCCAAAGTTAGACCCACGCCTTCGAAAGGCAGTCTGGGGATCATCCCGCTCAATTTCCAAAAGGAAATCACCTTAAGGGCCACATTGTTCTGAAGAAAAATGGACATGAGTCCAAACAGGAGGCAAACTTAATGTTGTACCACCACTTTGGTGTTACATTCACCTTCTATGCCCCCATGCAGCAAAACCTTTTACTGGACCTTGAGTAGAAACTACAATGGTGGAGAAAGGCTGCACCAAAAACTCATCCTTGGTGCCTTTCCCACTTGCTATTCTCACAGAATACACCCCAGACAACAGATCCCTTTTTTGAACTCCGGTGCAAACTTTAAAATGGCTTGTAAGGTCTTAATGATCACTCGTCTCAAGGCGGTTGTAGCAGACTGTCTTCCCAGTGCCCAAAATTACGCCTGAAATCAGTTTATGGAACTAGCAAGTCTTTTAATTAAAACAGTCTCTTATGATGAATCTGTTATTACAAATTCTTACCTATATAAAACATTAATAATACAAATTTCATTTGTTTATGTCAGCTGCAAGCATTAATTTTTAATGGCAGTACGTATGAGTTATGAAAGGCATTACTGCAAAACAAATCACCAACGTAGAAGGGAGAGGAAATTCATTTTTTAGGGTAACCAGAGTGAATGAATTTTTATTGTGGTTTTAGCCCAGGAAAAATATTTCTTAGGCCTCCAAGTGCAAGTAAAAAACTCCTAGGTGTTATCATCATGCTTCATATTATTTCTATAGCAAGTGAATTTTGTGTCCGCGTCATGCAGCCCACACCTTAATGCTGTCTTTGAAGAAATCTTCCACACAAAATTACTCTGATTGACATGCAAGATTGGATATGTGTGGCATAACAAATATCTCTCTGCTGCAAATGGGTGAGATCACAGAGAGCCCAGAAATGCTTGTTTCGTGAACCAAATTCATCATGGATTTAAATGAGAGACACTCTTTGAGTTAGGACTCATTCCTGCTTGCACCAGGCACATATTAATTCCAGGTGTTAATTGCCAACTCGACCCTCATTCTTAAGATTAAAATTCTGCAGAATAACTCATTTCAAAATGGACTAGGAGGTTATTGGTGGTGCTGGGCTGGTCCAAGGTCCAGGCAGAGCTACTGAGAAATGGTAGCTGTTGATCAGATTTTACTTCTGGAGCATTTGGCATCCCTGCACCGAACCCTCACTTTCCAAACGTTTCACAATGGGGAAATGCTACCCCCGAGCAGAAGGAACATGGAAAATCCTCAAGTGCTTGGAGACCAATCCTCACTGGCCAGCTTTCTACCAGGACTTGGTCAGCTGTGTTAAAGCGATTTCGGTGTCTTTTCCAAGATGACAAGAACACTTTTTACCCCATTAGGAATCTCCCTGATTTGCATAGAAACCATCCAGATGTGGCGAGTGAGGTCATGTGCCTTTCTCTCACCTGCGTCATGTGGGAACCAGGGCTGGAAGGGCTTCGAGAACCCCCATGAATACTGGAAATACAGGCACATCTGAGCCAAATTTGTTGTGGTAACAACAGCAGGGCGCTGGAATATTGCTCTGCATCAATGAGAGAACGGACAGCAGATTCCAGAAGTGCGATAGTGTGAGACTAGCAAAGAAGGAGTCAGACATCACCTGGCTCCTGCTCAAAGGGCTTTCAAGACCCACACAGGATACTGCCTTGGCACAAGACAATTAATTTTTTTACGGTAAAATCTAGTGGTGGCTCTTACAGGACTCCTACAGAGCTAGAGAATAGAGCCATCATCTGTTTTCAGACTCTCTAGAACTGTGTTTTGCCTTTTTTCCCTAGTTCAAAAGTCAACAAAATAACCAACACATGTTTAGCTCCCGTCGTTCTCCCCCATTCTTCCTTTTTCCCTTTCTATCTTTTATCTTTTCTCAGTCTAAAAAAGTTGCTGGTATTAGCAATAAAGCAAAAATTTAATATCATCTTACAGGATGCTACAACAAATTGCCCCTTGGTTCCATTGATTCCATGGGCCTGATATATGGGAAGGCATCTAAGGGGAAGACTACAAGATGAATTTTCCAGATATAAATTCTATGGTATTGAATTTCTCTGAACGAGCATCAAGGTTGGGTTGTGCCTGTCCCTCTGATACCACAAGAGCTCAGCTAGCTCAGCAATAGGTTGCTGTTGGGAAAGGATTCAAGGCAGACTACGATATTTCATCCTAACAGTAGCCCCGACATTACAACATGTGACATATCAACTCCTCCATATATCTCATAGACACACACACAGAGCCTGAAGGAAACAGAAGCCTGCCTGGGAACAATGTAAGGCTGCTGTCTTAATCCCAGCATCTACGTGTGAGGTGATGTAAATACAGGCAGGGTTTTGCCTTCAGGGGACAACTCGCTGTGCCAAGTATCAAACACATGATTTGAAAGGCAGCTGCAAATATTTGGGATGTGTGGTGCTCTAGTCCATTATCTCTTTTCACACACTCACCTTTCCCCTCCATCTGCAAGTAGCTATTCAACAAGGCTATAAATAATCAATATTAGGCTTTTTCTGACGTTTAAAGAGTTCATTTTCAGTGTGTGTTTTGAGAAATTAAATCCGTTTTACCACCCAACACTCAAAATCTATGAACTTGCTTTGCTCTTCCTCTTGAGGGGAAGAGACTAGATCACACTGAGAAACTTCCTTACAGTTTCTCAGTTTTGAACTTTGGTTGCCATTCCATTCATATTAAAAATTAAGTGGGCTCCACACCATCCCCTTACCCCTTGAAATTAAAGCCAGAGAAGGAGCAGAACACTTCTTGGCTTTGTTTTACCACCTTAGTAGTTGGCTTGAACCCTCAGCATTCTTCTAGTAGAGATTCTGTCTGGTTTAAAATTATACATAAAAGAACTGGGATATGCCTGCATGAGGTATAGAATAGTAGTATATACAATAAAAGATATTTGTGTTCTCTTTAATAACTATAATCTAGTTATTAACCACTAGTTCTGGAGGTGAAGTCACATGGCTGGGTCCCTGAGACAAGCATGGGCACATATTTTTTCCAGGAACAGCATTGTAAAGACGTTGTTCAAAGTGATTCTATTAGCGACCACTTATTAGTGTTCTTTGTGGGGTTTTATGGCTGTTTCTTGATCTTAAAAAGTCCCGAGCCCGAGCCAAGAGAATGGACACTCCTGTGCATTCGTGTTCAAGTTGTTTATTGTTTTTTATCTCTCAGAGTCTGGAGCAAGGACAGCAGGACCTGCTCCTCCAAAATTCACAGCAGGAATGACGCCTGAGAAGGCCGTCTTTACCTTTTTATCTCTTTCAGGAAAACCAACCAAGTTCTACAACGTATAATTATTTATCAATCTTTTCCAATTAATTTTTACCTTTTCTTAACATGACAGTTAATCCCCCATCACCTTCGTCACAGCAGAAATGGAGGGGAGAGAGGGGTTGTCTGTTATTTCACTGAGAGGTCATATATGTATAGGCTGCAATTTTCCTATGTAATATAGCTATAGTTACTTGTGAAGATACACCTGAATTCACAGGAAGAGTCAATATTTGTTCACATGGATGCTTCATAATATGTGAAATATATGTGACTATAGGTGAGTTTATAGTGCTTGATTTGGGGTAGTCACATTGTGAAATGCCCCCGCTCAGATTTATTCCTTGATGTTACAAACCATTGCTTTTAACATCCTTCTGACTCACTTTCTTACATTACACTGAAGTATCCTGGGTTCGATTTTTGTGTGAAGGAAGATAGGTCTGCCAGGATCACATTTATGACCAAATCAGCTTTTCAGATGTATGTGCTGAGATAGTGATTGCTGCAAAATTTTTCACTAATTATACCCACACTTATTTTGCTGTGCGTTGAAATCAATTCCTATCTCTGTGACAGCCAAGGGGAACCCCTTTGTCCTCACTATGCTGTGGAACAGACCCCAACTAGCAAGTGGAACTTTTCAGCACTTAAATAAAAAGCTGTTTAGCCAATAAAACACTGGGGTTTCAGATGCCATTTGCCACTCGAATACATGAAAAGCACCCTTGCTTTGAAATGTGAACTTGCCCATAATGCCATTTCAAAGCTGCTGTATGTTATTTAGTGCTTATTTTTAGCTTGAGTTTTTACCAGCATTTAAAAAAAAACAAAAGAAATCTGTTCCTTTTAATCTCATAGAAAGTTCAAAAGCAATTTCCTATTAGTGCATAACTCTAAAATACCACTTTGAAATGAAGAATTCTCTCTCAAGCATTTACTACATAGACTTGACTTTACTGTTACTTAATCTGACAGGGTTTTATTAATAATCAGCCCTTTTTAAATTAAATTTTTCTAATAATGCAGTTTATATCTTTTGCATCATCATTATAAAGAAGACTGTGAAATACCTCTCAGATTTCCTGGGAAGGAACAAAGTGGATAAATAGTGCTAACAAATCACAAGCAATATTTCTTGCTGAATTTCTTTGCTGTTGATAAACAATGAAATATTTAATACCAACTCTGTGAAACCTTTTTTAGGTGAGAATCTAATTATAGTGTGGTCCACATCCAGCATAAAGGAAGATGGAAGAAGTAGGTATTCTTGCTATATTTTTTGTGCATTGATATACATGCAATTCATAAAATTCGTGCTTGTATAGGTTAAAGCATTTAATTAAGAAGAAGCCTTATTGTGGAATTCAAATTTGCTAAATGTATGCCTTACTTCCTGTAAGTTTTCTGCTACCTCAGATAAGCTACTCAAAGAAATCATGAGTGTGTGATATCATTTGTTTTCCTGTTTTTGTAATTAGTATTTTGTTGTCTTTAGGAATCCCATGTTAGTGTCTGTTATAATATGTGTATGTGTTTTGGCATAAAATAGTTGCAGTCGTTCGTATAAAACTATTTAAATTTAGGACCTTTCAGATAACTCCCAAGCATTTTTCCTTTTGAGAGATTGTACCTCAGTTGTCCTGGATATTTCTAGGTGTTTGCAATATTAGAGTATAAGTTAAAATGGCCATTATTTTACGTTGTGTGTTGGTTCTGCCTTTATCCAACTCAGGAACCCTTAAGTATTATTGGTAGTGTATAGTTAGTTTAGAACAATGTTAAAATTAATTCCTCAAAATTGCACTATAAAAAGAAAAAATGATAAATGTGTAAAATTATAAGAAATAAGTTTAAAAGCACATGGTTTAAAAGCACATGGTGAAACTGAGAGATCCCCTGGTTGCCTGAAAGAACACAAAAGAGGAAAACAGACATTTGCATTTACAAGGACTGATTCTAGGAAGCGAATCTAGAAATCTGGGTGCCCTCCCAAACCTGCAAATGGAAAGCATATCTTGATCAGTGTGAAGCACCCATCATCTTCCGCGGGGCCAGAAGTATTAACAGAACATCAACAGGGACTCTTCTTTTGTCACACCCCTTACAGCGAAGGGAAGCCCTTTGTTTTTCCAACTCCGATATCATGGCAAAGCAGGATTTCGGCAATTATTTCATTTTGCCTACACGTGCATCAAAATCCGCACGTAGGACTGATGTCACCAAAATACAGGACAAAGCTGCAGAGCCCCCTCAGGGCGAAAAAACCATACATAAGTCGGCAGAAAATGGACATACTTCGGTGATTCTAGGAGGCTGTAGCGTGGCAGGCGCTAAGCTAGGGCCAGAACTCACCCGTGCCGGCCGGTACTTAGGACTTTTTCGGTGATGGTGTTTGTTATTATTTTTGCCATAAACTTTGTTGGTAATTTTTAATAAATTGTTAATGTGTTTTTGCACGAAATCTGGCTTTATTTATACCAGTTTTTGGTGACCCCAACGTGATAAGAGGGTTATCACGAACCCAGACCCTTCGCTCGAGAGGCGCCTCGTTGATTTCAGCGACCCAGCGAAACGAAAGGTTCAGCGAACCCCTCTTACCACCGAACACAAATTTAGAGAACAGGCACCATCACCGAAAACTCAGAGAGCTCTTCAGGACGTCCAAGTGGGATCCGGAGTTCGGATCACCGCAGGATCTGCAGAAAAAAGGGTTTCACTCGGAAAACTCGAAGTGCAGGACGAACCCAGACGAGAAAAGAAGCCGTGAGCATCGTTTGGTTGGGTGAGGTGTCTGACCGTGCGTGTGTGTGAAACGTGGGTCCACTCACGGGGCAAGGGAAAAAACCTCCACTTGTCGGGTTAGGGGGAACCTTGAGATCGCGTCTCCCTTCTCCAAAAGGGAAAAGGGACCGATCGAGAGGAGGAATTGAAAGTCCCCACCTGTAGAGGTGAGGAGGGTCCTCAAAAGGGAAGAGGGATCGGTCGCGAGGGGGAGAAATTAAAAGAATCTTGCAGAATTCCACACACGAGACAGACTTGAACAGTTCCATCGCGGGAGTCGGTCAGGGAGAAGAGTTAGAAGGAAGGGTACGTCCCCGGGTGTTGTGGGGCTGGTAAACCTTCTAATCTCTGGCTTGGGAGTCCAGGCAAATGTATTAAAAGTGTAATAAGGAGAAACGCCAGCGGAAAACCCTAGGATTTGGCTTTCTGTGGGGCCAGTAAACTGGTGTTTAATAAATTCAGGAACAACTGCACAGAAATTAAGGTAAGTACCGCTAGCGAAATTTAAAAATGGGTAATAAGAAAAATAAACTTGGCAAGAGAAATCAGGAAAAACACACAGGTAAGTCTAAGTCAGAGCCTCCCGAAATTCCCAGAAATAGCCCACTGGGATGGATGTTAGAACATTGGGAAGAACACGCAGAGACCAAAGGTAAGTCCAAAGAACGGATGGTTTATTTTTGCATGGAAAAGTGGGGCGGGAAGGAAATAAGGGAACATTTGAACTGGCCCCTGTTTGGTACTTTTGAGAAATGGACTTGCAAGGCATTAAGCAGCTATGTGGAATCCAAAACCGTGGAGGAGGAAGAGAGAAATTATGCTCGAGTGTGGGGGGCTATACACATCGAGCTCTTCCCTGTAAAAGCTAGGCAAAAACCCACGGTTCAAAATGAGAATAAAGATTGGGATCCCTTAGAACACTTGCCGCCTCCGTATAATATCCCACAGCAGCAACAACCGGCACCGGTAATACCTCAGGCAGACGCCGCGGCGCAGCAAGGAGCCATGCAGCAAATATATCCTAATCTGCCGCTCCCGCCGCTGCCGCCGCCATTACCGTCGCCGGCGGAAGGCGGAACTCAAACACTCCAGGAGGGAAAAGGGGGGTATTCTCCTCCCGCCAGCTGTACCCGATCCCAAACTAAGAAAATGCTCGATGAATCGACCAAGGACGAGCAGGTAAAACATAAGCTATTCCCCTTAAGGGAAATACCAACAGCATCAGGAGTTATTGGATATGTGAACATCCCAATTAATACTGGGGACTTAAGAGCATTTTAAAAAGAGATGGGAAAACTTACGGATTATCCGTTAGGGGTTGCAGACAGATTGGATGAATTTCTGGGGGACAGTATTTACTCTTATGATGATATAAGTGCTATTTTATGCTGCCTATTTAATATGGAAGAACGGCACATGATTAAGCAGGCGGGGTTACAGGATTGGGAGCGTAGGAACCTACAAGGAGATCCGGCAAGCCAGAAATGGCCAGATCAAGATCCTGGCTGGGATCCTCAAAGCGATGCAGGTAGGCAAAGCATGATTGATTTAAGAAATATTGTTATACAAGGTGTACGTAAAGCAGTACCCAAAGGGCAGAATATAAGTAAAGTTTTAGAAGAATGGCAAAGAAAAGAAGAATCACCAAGTGACTGGTTAGAGAGGTTAAGGCGTGGTTTACAAATGTATTCTGGTACAGATCCTGATTCTCCTATTGGTAAGGTAATATTAAAAACTCAATTCATTGCTAAATCTTGGGAGGACATTCGTAAAAAGTTGGAAAAAATGAGAATTGGCAGGATAAGGATCTCCAAGACTTGCTTTGGGAAGCACAAAAGGTATACATGAGGAGAGATGATGAAAAACAAAAAGCCCAAGCAAAAATCCTAGTCGCTGCGGTCAAAGAAGCACAGAAACAGGAAACACCAAAAAACGAGGTAAGTCCCAGCTCCCCTGCAATACCACAGGCTGGGAATGCTCCCCGGCATGCTCTCCCTTCCCCCTAGGCGAGCATATGTCCCTGAATGCTTCTACTGTAAAAGAAGGGGACACCTAAAGAAAGATTGTTTTAGAAGGAAACAAGATGAGAAAATGTTCCAAGCTGACTAGGAGGGTCAGGGGCTCTTCATTTTGGGGTCCAAAACATCTAAAGAGCCCTTGATAAAACTTTTTGTGGGACCCCAGAGACCCGAGCTCACGTTCCTAGTAGATTCCGGAGCAGAACGGAGCACTGTTCAAAAATTACCCTTGGGGTGTAAAGAAAGCAGAGATACTATAATGGTGATTGGGGCAAAGGGAGAACCCTTTAAGGTTCCAATTATAAAGGATGTGCAAATAGAATCAAAGAGTAAAATATGTTTTGGAGATCTCTTGTTGGTAGAAGAAGCTGATTATAATTTGTTGGGAAGGGATTTCATGGTTACCTTGGGAATCAATTTGATAATCCAGGAGTCTCAGATTAAGGTAAATCTTTACAAATTAACCGAGGAAGATGAAAGTAAAATCAATCCTATTGTATGGTATAAGCCAGGAGAAGGGGAAAATTGGACACAACACCTATTTGAATTGAAATTGAGAGACTTGATGACCCGATTAGAATCAAACAATATCCTATACCCATGGAAGGAAGGAAGGGTTTAAAACCCATAATTGATGAATTAATCCAAAGAGGAACCCTGGAACCTTGCATGTCTAGACACAACACACCAATCTTGGCTGTGCAAAAGCCAGATGGCAGCTACAGGCTGGTGCAGGATTTAAGGGCAGTAAATGCCCGAACTAAAACTTTGTTTCCCACTGTGTCAAACCCCTATACCTTATTAAGCCACCTTTCTCCTAAAGAAACATGGTACAGTATCATTGATTTAAAAGACGCTTTTTGGACTTGTCCTTTAGCAGAGGACAGCCGGGATTTCTTCGCCTTTCAGTGAGAAGACCCTGAAACAAATAGAAAATATCAACTTCGCTGGAAATTTTTGCTTCAGGGTTTTGTGGATTCACCTTTATTGTTTGGACAGGCTTTAGAACAATTATTAAGTGAATTTGACACCCCTAAAGATACAAAATTGCTACAGTATGTGGATGACTTATTAGTGGCAGGACCATCTGAACAACAAGTAAGAGAAACCACAATACAGCTTTTAAACTTCCTGGGAGAAAAGGGTCTAAAGGTCTCTAAAACCAAATTACAATTCACGGAACCAGAAGTAAAATATCTGGGACATTGGTTAACAAATGGAAAGAAGAAGCTAGATCCTGAAAGAATAAATGGTGTTGTGTCTTTACCACCCCCAAGCACTAAGAAGGAGGTGAGGCAATTACTGGGTTTAATGGGATATTGTAGGCAATGGATTGAAGGATATAGTGGAAAAGTAAAATTTTTATATGAGAAGCTAACTGCCAATTCCATAAAGTGGAATGAACAGGATGAGGAGAATTTCAAAACCTTAAAACAAGCATTAATTACAGCTCCCGTCCTAAGCCTCCCAGATATAAACAAAAAATTTCAACTTTTTGTCAATGTAAGTGATCACACAGCTCATGGTGTACTAACCCAAGAGTGGGCTGGTTCTAAAAAGCCTGTGGCATATGTTTCTAAACTACTGGATCCTGTAAGTAGAGGTTGGC
>VYXC01004313.1:21980-65828 GCA_013397175.1 Platysteira castanea | reverse complement strand
CCACTCCTGTGCAGAGGAGTGCAAAGGACACAGACCTTTAGCATAATCATGGTTATGGCATTTTCTACAGCTCTGCTCAATGATCCACTTTAATTCGATAGCTTTTTGTTGCAATGAATTAGTTGGAATCTGGGGAGGATGGGAAAGGAAGGGGAATGTGTATTTTAAAGAGCTCTGATTAATAGAAGAAGAACACATCTATCCTCTGCCTGATATGTTCTCAGTAGGGAAAGTGTTAGTCCCATAAACCAAAAGGAACTCCTGAATTTGGGGACCCTGCTAGGGTGGAAGGCGTTGTGGTTTACAGCACAGTGGACAGCTGGGAAAAAAGTTTGTTCCTCGGCCTCGGTTCCACAATTTGAGCTATGAGTGGACAAGTTTAGTCAATCTCGTTTATTCGGTGCCTGCTGTGGCTAGATTGCCCACTTCCCTGCAAGCCCTCCCAAAAAAGCATGTCTTCCTGTATTCATGGGAATAGTATGTAGAGAAAATTCAACAGGTGTTCCCTATTCCTCTGATCTACAACACGTGGTAGGTCCCAGTTGTTTTGTATTGCTGCTGTTATTCTAGGTTAATTATTTCCTATACTGGGTAACTCCTTCAGATTGTATCTTTATGCAGCATTATGTATTTACACCCTCATTATGATTTTAATAATGCATTTCATTACAGTTGGCAATTGATGGTTTTCATTACTGAACAAACTGTCAATTTACTGCTAATGCTGCTTTAATTATTGACTTAGTTTTATTTCCTTGGTTTAATTCTTTCCATCTGTGAGGAAAAAGGTCTTTGTATTTGTGGAACTGGAAATTTTAGATTAAAATTTTAAAGTTTTCTCAGAGGGCTTTTAGGAAAATTGCTGCTAATTTTCTTAGGTAAGAGTTTCTGTCCTGCTCTATTTTAGCACGTGTTTGTCAGTCCAGAATAGCTCATGGCTTACTGAAGACCTCAGGATAGAGCAGAAGTGCTGGTAACCTTATGTAACCATGAACACAGTATTTCAAACATTATCCTACTCCATGGACAAATCTGACTTGAAGATGCTGAATATGATGCCTAAGTATTACCTGCTGTGGAGTTCACCTTTATGAAAAGGTAAAAGCTTGTGGCGACTACATTGTATTTGCCAAAATATACCGTGTAATTTTTATATTTTTTTAATAATTGGGAACATGTGCAAACGCAGTATCTTCTTTGTAGTCCTGTCTTCCACGGTTTTTATTGAGAGGAAACTGGAGGAGAGAAATTAAATTTAGATGACCCCTCAGAACTGTTCTGGTGGCCAGAGTTTTAAGATGTGTGTTACTCTTTGGTGGAGGATCTAACCAGTTGTAATACATGTGCTGCAACAATTCTGCCCTTCCTTAACCCCAAAAGGCTGCGATATTTGGACATGTAGATGTGAAACTCACAAATTAGTGGTGGATTTGGTAGTGCTAGGTTAACAATTAGACTTGATGATCTTAAAGGTGTATTCCAACCTAAATGTTTCTATGGTTCTATAGTTGAAGCTGTTGATTTAGTTTAGAATGATATGTCATATGACAAGTCATGCCTGTTCATGGGATTTGATCTTCCAGTGGTCTGTGCCAATTTTATTTTAGTGTATTTGTGCTGATTTCTGGCAAGTTGCATATGTTTTATTCCTCTCCGTCATATGATGTGAAATAAAAATATCAATAATAACTTTATAGCACATATTGAAGAAAGAAAAGAGGGAAAGCAGTTTTTAGTCTCTGTGAGGCAAGGGTCAGTTCCTGTATTTGGGAGTAACTTCTCTCTCCATGTTTGTATACTGACACTTAGTCTCAGTGGAGAGTCAAGTGAGAGAATTTATTGTTTCCTGTAAACTTTTAATGGGATCTAATCAAACTTGAAGATAAACCAACAAATCGCAAGCCTATATAGAAATAAATAATTCATAGTCACTCTAAGTTTGGGGCTAATCCCTAACCCAGGAGGGAATATATGGATATATGGAAGTAAAAATGGAGGGAGAGGAGGACTGTCTGACACCTAAGAAAAAATTATCTAGGTTGGGAACATGCATAGACCAAATCCTTGAACAGTATTATGTAGATGCTTATTGACCACAGGATATGGACAGTGATATTTTAAGACTCTACTGTGTGGAAGTATTTTGGCATGAGTTGTATTTACTACACCAAAGTCTAAACCAATATATAAAAATAAGGAGGAAAAATGAGTAAAACAATGATAAGGCATTATACCTGGTTGAATGGATAGAAATTAATATACATGACAGAAATTTAATAAAGAATTAGTTTAGTTTTAACATGAATAGGTCATATGTAACCAGTGTATGTGTGCTAACTCAGTTAGACATGTATGTCCATCAGCCCTGGTGGCCTGTAAAAATAAAAGTCTGTCAGAACCTGATGTCCTGTTAAAATAAAAGTTTATCAGCTCTATCATCTAGGCTTATGTGCTGGCAAACAACCAATTTTGTTCTACCTTTCCAGTCCACTATGTCTAATCTGCCTTAGCTTCCCCAGCTCAGAGCTGTTCCTCTGCCTCACTTGCAGCAGAAGGTTGTTTGTCCCATAGTGTCAGGAGGGCAAAGCAGTGATTTACTGGAAAATCCTCTTGCACTCCTTCTGACTAGCTGTATGAAATGTCGGAGCTGAGTTATTCACAGGGTAGGAAGAGGAAGAAGATCAATCCTGAAACAGAGAGGCTTTTTCTGCCCTACCACCCCTTGCTGTGTCTACGTCACCACCAGGGAGCTCGTGGAAGTGCTGTCTGCCACCTTCCCTCGTTGACTGTGCTTCTCCAGGGATGGGAGGCATCAGCTGCTGACCTTCATGTGAGAGGCAGGCCTGTGAAAGCAGAAGGAAAAAAGCTTTTTGGCCTTCCTGCAGCAGCCCTGGCCAGCTGCTCTCTCTATAGAAGTGGGCAAGCAAAGAGAGAGAGTGGCCACATGCTCCCCTCCACCTCCCATGGGCATCAAAAGCAGGCACTACTCAGTGACTCAGCTGGCCCGCTGGAAAAGCTTATTCCCACCACCCCGGAAAAAGGCAGCCTTTAAGCAGTATTTTTCTCACTCATTTTAATAACTATTGGCACTGATGTTGGGATGTCTGTCTAAAAACTGGGAGAAACCACTGCGCCATTTGTATCCTAAAGCACATCTTGACTCTGACCCAGTGGAGAATAAGACTGAACTCGTGTTCTACTCAAGAGACACTGGAATTATTTTGGGACACCAATTATGTTTCAGAGCATCAAAGCAATACTAAAATTTTGTAAAATGTGGCTCCCTCTGGTGATGTGCAATAAAATAGATACTAGGAGGCAACAGCAGACGACATAAAATTCTTACTCTACCAATTCCAATTTTAGAAGCTATTTGCTTACAGCAGCAAAGGCTCGTTTTGATGTGCAAGAAGTTTGATATATTTTATGCAGAATTGCTTATAGTGTCTCTTAAAATTCCCAAAATCTGTCAAAATTAGTTGGCATTCGATCACAGCAGAGTTAGTTCTTCATAATTAGGATGCAGTTAAGAAACCTGATGTCTTATACACTTATTATGGCATCTTTTTAAAATTTTGGAAAACAAGTTATCTAGATAATAAAATTCTCTTTGGAGGATTTCCTAAATAGTTTTCAGTGAATATTGGAGAATACCTCTGAGATACTGATGTGATTAGACAAAAGATGGACCAAAAGCAGAGGAAAAATGTAATTTGCAGTGTAATAAAATGTAATAAAAATATTTATTTATTTTATTTTCTAAGTTAAAGTTTCTACTTTGTAGCAATGCTGAAGTTTTGGAATGAATAATGCTGGGTTTGTTAAACTCTGCTGGTATTTCATTGGTATCAGCTATGCAAAATGATCAAATTTCATTTTTGGCATCATCATCGAAATCATGTTATTAAATCCTGAAGAGTGAATAAGCAAAATTAAATTATATGCAATTCTTTAGCAATAATTCTTGATTGAATTTGCTCAGTTTACAGCTATTACTACTGCTTTTCTGATGGTCAGATCTAAATCTTAAGGCTATATCTGGTTGTATCTATCCTGTACACAGAAATTTTAGCCTCTCACTCGATCTTATGTATCAACAGGAAAGAAATTTAAGTTTCAAGTGAATTTCTCATGAGTAAAACAGATTAACTTTAAAAAGAGTGAGAATCTCTGGGGTTTTTTCATGCGGGGAGTTAGTTGTGGGCTTTTCTTTTTCTGACACAGTTGCTATATTAAAGTAGTTTGTATATGCTATAGATTGTCTTTTAGATGTAGAAAGTTTAAACAGATAAAAAGAAGGATAAATAAAAGTAAGGATGGTGTTGACACTGATGACTAACTCAGGTATAGTTATCTGTGATACATGAATCTAAATTTAAGAGAAATTAATCTTATCCAGGTGAACTAAGAGGACTTACACTGAATATGGAACAGATGTTCACTGCTGCTCGATTTGTTTTGGTTTAGCTTGAAAAATTCTTAGAGTACCTATGCTAGTGATTGAATCTCTGCCCATTTCATTGGTTTCCAGTGTCTGTCTTTCTAATTTCTTATGAAAGCATACTACAGTATCTATTTCAAGGCAGACACATATTTTCTTTTCTTGCATGAAAATGTATTGTAGTATACTTCCTACAGAAGAAGAGGCAAAAATATATGTTTTTTAATAATTAGATATGGTGTTTACCTTGAATTAGCAGATAAGGTATTTAAAATATGGAAAGCATGTCCACAATGTAATACTGTCTTGGCTGAACTGTGGGGTCTATTAGATTACCTGTATAATTTCCATTTACACTTATGCATTTTGAAGGAGTCATCAGAATATTCTTGTTACAGAAATATTATCATGGAACCAAAATAATGCATGATTAGGTGACCACACTATTTCAGAAATGTGGCAGGGACAGGAATTTACCTCAGGTCATTTATTTTAAGTACATTGTCCCAGGGGTTTTTTTCCTGTATGTGGTTGGTACAGAACCGCTGTGAAACAATCTTTCAGACACTGTCATAATCTTTCAGTTTTGTGTCGGAGGGAAGACACCTACAAACATTAGAAGATACAAATTCAGGTGTAGGGAAAATGGGTAGATTTCAATCTCAATCCTGATGTTGGATTTTAGAAAAAGCTCATTTTCAAGGCTTTTCCTTCCATCTAATTAGCTGTCATGACTTGAGTGTTGGGAGGTTTTTGTTTGTAGGATTGGGGGGGGTTTTCAAGCTGGATTTATCTTTTTTTTTTTTTTTAATTGAAAAGATAATGATAGGACATGCATTATGTAAAATTAAAAACACTTGGAAGTCTTTATGGACTATGCAATCTCTCATTATCCTACTGGCTAAAAGTTCTGCTAATTACAATTATTGTGTTCTTTCTGAGACTAGGAATCTACAAAAAGTGCTGGGAACTACTGAGCCTCCCTCCACATCTGGCCAAAATGTTCACTGAGCAATGGAGGAGAGAATTCAGCACAAAAGATCTCTTGTGTCACTCCATGATTTTCCAACAAACAAAATGTCAAGTTTCCAGTGAGGCTCATATCAATTTGCTTTCATATCCCAACTGAAAACCATAATTTGTTGGTGTTGTAAAAGGAAAGTTAAGATTCCTTAAGTACTTTTTGAGGTAGAAGAAACAAGCCTAGTGGAGGAAAACGAGATTATTTTATGTATATATATAATAGAATTAGCATATAAATAATATTTAAATGTTATATAGGTATCTAAATATTAATCTTTTTTTCTATGTAATATTTTCTCCATAATCTAGGAAGGTTTATGTCCTCCCACTTGAATTTTATTTTTCTGTTTGAAGGCTCTTTTTGATGGCTACCCACAGATGAGCAGGCTGCTCACAGAGGTCATGTACAAGAGTTGTAACTCTTTAAGTAAAGCCTCCTCAGTGGGGTTGTGAGATTAGAGTTATAGTCTGTTTCCAAGAAGACCATTATCATTATAAAGTAACACACATCATTAAAGAGAAGCTCCATGAAGGCCATTATCATTATGGGGTAACACATCATTAGACAGTATCCTCAGCTGCACAGCCCATTGAGGAGGGTGCACTCCTGATGCGACAGCTCTCCAGAGTGACATCAGTCAGTCTGCCAGTGGGTTTCAGCAGGGATTCCTCTTGTCATCCTTTCTTAGCTACAAGTTGTTAAATAGAAGGAGTTGCTCTGGGATAAGCCCCAAGGCTCTTTGAAAAATAAAATTCCCACAGGAGTTGGAGTGCTCCTTTAAGCAGAATTGCTGCTTGGTTGCAAAGGGTTCAGGCCTGTACCCTCTGTGCCAGAGTGACCAGCTGGAAAGGGAGATACCTCAGGCGGCTGCACGTTGCCTGTAGATTTCAAAAGATGCCTGCACTATGGTGGAAAACAGGCAGGCAGTGAACATATGAACCTACTGCTACAGAACAAATCTGTTACAGCGTGCAATGGATACACCTGGCTGTCCTATTTCTGCCATCAGGGAATGAAAGGAGCTCACCTATCCCAGCTTACAATAGGCTGGGGAGAACACTAGATCTGTACCGCCTGTAGAAATTGTGTTGTCCTGCTGAAATAGGAAAGTGCAGAAAGGTCATACCTCTGTATTTTAGAAATCAAAATCAGTGATCTGTTTGATTTGCCCCAAACACACTTAGTTTTCTCTTCCCACTATATAATCCTGTCCTCCTGCCTGAAGGGTTACTGAATCAAAGATGGGTTTGATGTCTTTCATAGATACAGGAAGCTTTTCTCTTACCAATCTGTTTCCATGGCCATTGGCGTTATGCTGTATTCACAATAAGATATGTGTTAGGTATTATTTTGCATCAATATGCTCTTCATTAAAAGAGTGTATTTTTTATTCCTAAAATATATTCTTCTGGCTTGTGTCTTTTCATAAATTCTAGTATGTAAAACATCTTTAACTGCTCTTTTACAAGGAACCGTGTTCTTGTAAGTGAAATCATTAATTTTCTGCTTCCAGGCATATTTTTTGGGAATATAGTTCAGAAAAGTTCCAAACTTCTATTCTAGAACATGTTTTCAGGGGCCAGTAGAGGGTGCATTTTCCACAGTGTTTTCCACAGCACACTTTAATTGGTGCTCTAATTAAGTATGTGAATAGAAGTAGTTTGTAACAAATGTAATATTTAGGAATTAACATTCAGGAAATCAGAACAAAATCTACCCATTAAATGATCAGGCCATTCCTTTTTAATCATTCCATCTTAATTGTACAGTAATAAAACACCACTTGAAATATTTTCTTTTCTTCTTTTCTTCCTTTTTGCATCCAGTGGCTTAAAATGGCTTCCCTTTAAACATGGGCTGAATACATGAGCATAATATTTATAACATCATTACTTTAGCCACTTTGCAGTATATATGAATAGTGAATGGGACTGAATAAATGCCTTCCTCCTTTAACAAGGATCCCCTGGTATGCAGGTTGAACCACGAATGTCTCAATCATCCTTACAGACAATGTGATATTCCTGCTCCCCTTTGGAGTGTCAAAACTGAGAACCAATTCACAATCAGGATGTGGTAGGTGTACTGGGATGAGCAAGAGTCTCTGAAAACAGACAAGCGACGTGATCTTCATACCAACCCCAAATACTGCAGTGACCAGAGGAGATGTGAAGGTAAGCCTGCTGAGGGAAAATCTCAAATATGAAACTATTTATTCCTGACTATGGTTTTAGCTCTTGGGAGCACTGTGCTCTGTGGAGCCACTGTTCATTTTCAAAATATATCAAGCAAACTGGCTTCAGCAACAAAGTCCAGACTTCCTTTCAATTCTCCATCACGTTTGCATAATTATAAGGAAGTTTTGGTACTTGTATTTCTCTGTTTTTTTCAAGACACTTCAAGAATAGGAGTGCATTTCCCTTCCACAGCAGATTAAGATATGGTCATATCAACTGTACAGCTGAGTGTGTCACTAGGCACCCCTTGAATGAATCCTGGGGCATGGAGACAAAGGTAAAGTTAAATGATGCAGTCCTGGAGCAGCTCACTTTTCCTTCCTTGGAAGATGCCTGGCAGAATGCATTTCTGCCACCCACATTAGTGCTGCTAAGGCACCCCTGAGAAGGTCAGTGAAAAGCTGGGTACAAGCAATGGGGATGTCATTGTGGAAGGCATTCCCACGTCCATATGGAAAATGAGAGGTCCTTGCTGCACTCAGCAAAGATGAGGCACATTTACTCTGCACGGGAGATCTTCTCACCTCTGGAGCTATAAATAGGGGTGTGGAATTAGCAACCAATATGTTTCTGTGTCACTGTATGTGTAATGTCTCTCTGTAATGGTTCCATTTGCTAGATGACATGTACTTAACTCTATTTTGAGCAGCACACATTCCCCTGAGGTCATTCAGAATGTAACTTTCAGACACAGTCACTCCTAATACATTTTCTCCTGAAGATTTGCTTCTAATGTATTTCTGAGCTTGATATTTCCTCTTATTCACTTGCGAGTTTTTTAAAACATAATTTTTTGGGGTTACCATGGTTTTTTTCGACATGGAAATATCAAGTTTAGGACTCCCAGTGTCATTTGACACAATTTGTTGTATAATTAATTCTCACTGGTAAATCCCAATGGCATTATAGTCTCTTAAAAGATAGTTCTCTTAATCTCTGATTAAACTGATAATTTCTGATGGATGTCTAAAGACAGCATTACTACCAAATTCTGATAAAAGCATCTTTAATTTAAGGAATAAGAGGAGGAATTCAGCAGTGATTGCATAATCTTTGCTTCTAGTTTAAGATGCAAGAAGAGGGAATGAGTGTAAGAGATAAAGTGCTGAATTTACTAGATCAATAGCTGGATAAATAAAACAGGGAGTTGTTGTGCTTTGCCTACTTCCTCTAGAAAAATGAATCAGAAAAACTTATCATTATGTTCTGATCAAAGCCTAAAGACAAAAGGTCAAAACTTGAACTGAGGATGCAGGATTTCAGGCGGGATCAGAAGAGTGAGGTCGACTTTGTGTTGAAGAACTGCTGTGTCTGTACTCTGAATCTGAGTCTGAATTTGTGACTTGGACCTGCTGGGAGTGGGGGCTTGTCTGGCTCATTTATCTTTGCCCTTCTGGGGCCAGCACTTTTTTGGCTGGAGTCTGGTCCTCACATGGTAGGCAGTAAAGGAATAGGGGCAAAGTAAAAGGCAAAAATCCTCAAGTAATGAAGTTCAGCTGGGTCGTGTTTGTTCCAACAAGAGATTTCAGCTCTGATGGCCAGAAAAGGTCAGATTTGCCCCATCGTGTTGCATGGCAGGGTTATCTTTAGGGAAAATAAAGTATCGTGCTGTTAGGGAAGACAGAAACAAAGAAATGTATTTGAGTAACAAAACCTACACCATTATTGACTATGGAGTGGAAAGGATGAATAAAACAGAACCACTTTAAAATCAAGACTGCTTTTGGGAAGCATAGTGGCAGGAAAGTTTTTAGTGTTTCTCACAGAAGAGATCTGAATATAGATATGAGTCATCTGTAGCATTATTAATCAGATAAATATTGGGAAGCATTCCATTCCAATATGCCAGTAAAATATCTTGACTTTCCTGAAATACATTGTATCCTGCTACTATTAAAAGAAATGGCAATGCAGTGAAGCTTGCAAGTGGCAGCCAACAGATTTCTTCACTTAAATTATCAATCAGTTCTATAGATATTATTTTTAAAATATTTTATTGTCTATGACTATTGCCACAGTGGTATCTAATTGAGCAGTCATTATTTTATTCAACCAAAATTAAATGGAAGGATAAATATTTTCAGGGAGGCAAAGTTTGAAAAATGAAGGAAATTAACTTCTGCAAGCAGATGAACCATGAAGCACCAAGGCCTCAATAGGAGACACAAGAAAGTAAACAGACCTGCTGGCTGCATATCAGTGTAGTTAAGGTTCTGGAACAAATATAGATTAAAATATATGAAATACAAAACATTAAGGGGAAGAGATGGTAAAAGTTGTATAGATGTATTATACAAAATGATTTTATAAATGGAGTTCTATTGCATGCTTTATTTGGATTCATTAAAGCATTTGATATGAAATAATTAGTGGAGCATGAAAAGACAGGGGTTTAGCAGAATGACTGTAGAGCAGTTAGAAACTGAATGAAAGGGAAATGATAATGGGTAAATGAGAAAAATCATGCATTCATTAGCAGGATTCTTCAGGAGTTAGAATTAGCATTATTTATTATTTTCAGTATCAAAAATAATAACGTACAGGCAAGTTTTGCTGTTGGCAAAGTTACTACATGGAAGGACCTTCATGATCTGTGATAAGAAGGAAATATCTGAGGAAGAGAAGTTTTTCTTTCCTCTGAGCATCACCAAGATATTTGAGCTATCAAAATGATGTGGCCCTGAGAAGGAAACCCTAGGATGTGACTATCTTTCATATTAGTAGTACAGACAGGAATTTCTGACATTGTGCAGGGCACTGGTGGGCTCTCACTGGAACACAGACTGCAGCCCTCTTTACCCAGGTTCAGAAAACTTAGACCGGGAGAGATGCAAAATAAAGCTACTCCAGTGACTAGAGACAACAGACATAAGAGGAGAGAATGAAGGATATTGTCTTAGACAAAACGTGAAAAATTAAAAAAAGAGGTTTTACAATTTCTCTCTATAACAGCCACAACAGGAATAAGAAAATCGGGAAAATGAGAAAAGAGCTCAGGGAAAATATCACTAAAGAAGCAGTTAGGTAGAAAATGGTCGCAGATCAACGTATGTTAAAAATAAGCGTTTAAGTGGCAGAGTCATGAGATGCTGGAAAATAGAGTCTCCCACTGGGAGGAATGGGGGCAAAAAGTTAATTAGTTTTAAGATGGAGATTAATCCTATTTTTAAACAGATTCCATGAGATGGCCACCTGCAATAACAGGGGATTGGACTTTGTCCTGCAAGTTTTCTGCACAAGCCAGGCTCCAGCAGTTCTGTCATGAGTCTTCTGGTACCTTGGCATTTTTTTTAAGTCTCTAAGGTCTTGTAGCAGTGTGAAAATCTTTTCTTTCAGTAACTTGAAATGATTAGAGTGAACTTGAAAATGTGAACTTCAAGGGTTCAATACCTAAGAAAAAATTAGGCCCCATTTACATGTATTTTAATACTTGCAAGATTTATTGCACTAATATCTAGGAGCTGGACAGTGAATTGAAGAATCTGAATTCTAATCCTTTATTGACTATCAAACACTGTCTATGACATCTTGTTTCAATTCCTATATATACTTTAGACTGGGTATTTTAGAACTTGACCTTCCTTTGCCCTCTCCTATTTATTTAATGTGGACACAGCTTACCCTTAATCTAAAAATCCCTCTCAAAAACTAAATGTATTGCTCTGCAAACTATTTACACCTTGATGTTATTCTTTCAAAAACCTACATGGGTCATGTCTGATGTACACCAGTGAAAAATTTGCCCGTGAATGATCAATTATTTCAGTAGGGCAGCTGACAGGAAAATTAACACTTATGCATCTGTATGCAGACTTATTACCCTGGTTTGGGAGCTTGTGTGAGCTCTGGGTGATGTGAATGCTCGGGGAAGGACTTTCAGGAAGGATGGCTGTGAACCAGATCAATGATCCTCTTTCTTTCACCTGAAAACTGTAGTTGCAAAAGCAGTGAAATACTTTTCTGCAGTCCTTAAGATATTTTCTTGGCTTGCTAAATGGGAAATGCTGTGCTCTGGTGCGTTTCAAGCCTCGTAAGTGGTGTGCAATTGTACCATATAGAAATGCCTTTTAAAAATCCAATCAAAATAATTGATTTTTCATAGACAGAGCTCGGTTTGTCATTGAGTTGCATTCCTCACAAACCCCTCAGAAATGTAGCGTGCCAATAAAACAGACAGAATGATTACAAAATCACTATCAGTTTTGGTTGTGATGTATGATTTGGCATCCTTACATTGAAATGTTTTATTTTCTTCCAAGACTGAAGTGCCAAGAAAGAAAATAATTTCATTTTTGTAGTTTCCCATTAAACCCCAAAACTGAACAGGTAAAATTCCAGACTTTAGTGAGTGCCCTTTTCTAACTGTGACTCATCTGCAAATAATAGTGAAATATTAAAACAACATTCTAGGCAGATATATGGTTATACAAATCCAACCTTACCATAAAATTTACAGGTAGAATTTATATTTTAAAGATAAACAGATTTAAGGTAAAGCAGCAACTGCAATTTCAGTGGCTTTGGGAGGATGCCTTTGGTCTGGATTTTTTAAATCTGTTTCAGCTTTATAAGAGAGAAATGCAGACAAATAACAGAAGTTTTACATATGCTAAGGAATGGATATGTAGCAGATGAAAATCAGTTTAGCTCCAATGAAACCGAAGGAGCTTTTCAAGATCAAAAAATCAGAGAGAATCAAAATTTGACCTATTATTTTTATGGCTTTTCAAAATGGGCTTTCATAGCTCAGTTTTCCCTCTCTTTTTTTTGTTTTTCAATAGACCCCATCAATTCACAGATGGTTTGCAGACATGCTAGATAATACAAGTGCATTTTTTATTAAATAGGTTTGGCTGCAATAACAGTATTCATTGTGATTTTACCAAGGAATTCTTAAGCCTTACAGCCCAAACCAGCCTTGCACGTCACTTTCCTCAGAGCCTTTCTGATTTTGGAGGTTCACAAAGCAGGCACACAAGATTCTGTTGTGTGGGCCCAGTTCCAAAGATTAATGCTGAATATTAAAGCAGCTTATTAAAACACTTAGCTACTGTTTTCTCGAGTATGACCATCCACACTCGGTTGTTTGTTTGATATCAAAATCTGGGGTTTTTTTCACTCATATGAAATACACAAAGCTACAGAGGGTAATGAGAGTGTGATCAAGGTGTTTATATTCTTTGTGGTGTGAATGGACTGGTGCCAATTCAATATTATAAGCACTCCTATTACATGGATTTTTATAAATTTAAATCAGAAAAATGACAGTTCATTCACATTACAGAACATTATTTTTAGACTTAGCTGGTTTTTGTCTGCCCTTCAGTGGAGAAGTATCTTAGAAGTTTGCTGGGGTTTTTTTTTTAATTGAAAAGTTTGAATACTTCTTTCTCAAAAAAAACCAAACCCAAAACACCAAAAAAAGCATGACAAAAAATCACAAGAGAATGCTACTATTGAATTATTAAAGACAATAAAATTAATATTAGCTGCAAAGTAGGTTAAAATATATGGTGACATGTAAACTCAAGCCAGCAATGATTTTCTATCTGTTTTAAAATCAGCTGAAGTCAAATAGATTATTGGCTCAAGTGGGACCAGTGAAGTTGTAGCATGAGAATATGGAAGTAGACAGCAAATTCTCTGAGTAGAGAAATTTAAGGGATAGAGGTTTCAATTATTTATCAGCTTAGATGTTGTACATGATTTTTATAAGTCAGAGATGGGTTTGGCACAGAGTAGAGGTTACCTTAGATTCCTGAAAAGGGATTAAAAAAATGTGATGCTAGAGCCAAATCCTGAGGGCAGTGCCATTGTTAGTCCTCAAGATTTTAGGTGAGCTCTGAGCCCTGTGTTCACCGTGCATCCTCTCTTTCACCTCTTTTAAGAGAGGGTGGCACTCAGCACACGGTTCAGCTTCCATTTCTTTCTGCCACAACGGTTTTGATTTAGTTCTGAAATGCTCTGAAAGCTGCAGAACAAAAGCAGAGTTTGAGTCTAGGGAGAGCACCAGGGTTTGTAAGATTTTAATCATCCATCTCACTAGCATGTGTTCCAGTGAAAGAACATACAAATGGAGCTTGCTGAATAATGTCTAGGATCAGCTACCCTTTTCCAGCAGGAATTCACTTAATGCACAGAAGGATGAGTTTTCAGCATGAAGTTTACAGTCACACTGACAGTGTCATTGTCATTTTACCTCATTCTTTTCTGTTTCTTTTTTTTTTTTTTTTACATTAATAAAAACACAAGGAAGAGAAGGTGGAACGTTCACTGAAGAATTATGTCTAGGAAGAAAATAATTGAATCAAGTTACAAAAGGATTGTCTATCCCACGAGACAGTCCTCCTCCTGCCTCATTGTATTAATTACTTTCTCCATAAGGAATGCCAAAAAAAAGACCATAGAAACAAAATCAGTCCTTCTGTTTTGATTGGGATATATTTCAATCGTAGCAGGATATTGTCATACCTATCTTTTATTTGTAAAAGCTGGCAGTCATTCCAGATATTGCCAGCATAGCACACAAACACATGCAGGAATTACTGTTAGATATTAACTGTGTGTATTGAATGCTTCATTGCATCTATTTAAGAGTCTCATGAGAAAAATCTCAGCGTATGCACAGAAATGACATGTGTTGCCACCACCACAGCTGCTACAGTATTTTCACACTTTAGTGTGGTGTCTCATGGCAATCAGGAAACTATTATTTTGTGTAAGAAATAAAAACCTTGAAATGGTGGGTTTTGTTAGCCCTCAGCACTTCGTAAAAAATCAAACCCCACACCCTAATCCCTGCGGCCTACTTCCAAAAAATAATCAGCCAGCTATGCATTCTCTCCCGCCTGCCTCCCAGAATATCACTCCTTCTCACTTGACAAAAACACTGCCTTTGGCTTTTTGTGAGAGTGGAGCGTAAGATGTTGTGAAATCTGGGATCCAAATGATATGGAACCAGATTTGCCAATGCAATGCCAAGTTACCATGTTTAACATACATGCTTGAAATATGTTTTCACAAATAAACTTAAAGAAATGCCCAAGCAAAAGTTGCTTTAACTGTTTCTCCATTGCAACTAGATGGCCTGACACCCCAAAGGTCTGACACAGTGATGTTGCCACTGAGGTTCTGCTTCCCTCAAAATGCATTATACTGTGTTTGCATATTTGGATTTCAGAAGAACGAGCATCATAAATGCATGTAACCAACAGAATTTTTAGTATACTTGCAAAAATAAAATCTTTGTTGCTTTAGAATCTGGTAGCAAGAATAGAAATTGAGCTAATGATCTGAGCAACAGGATCCTCTCCACCAAGCAGAGACAAAATTTCCCTGCATTACTCGTTCCCAGTGCAGCGGGATCATAGCTGTTAATCTGCACATGGCAGCTTCCCAGGCAGGAAGCTAAATGCACCTCTGCTCCCACCCCTGTTCCCAAAGCACTGGAACTTGGCACCAAAATCCTGGTACGTGTGTGCAGCTGCCTCCCTGTCCCTTGTCTCCCTTGTTAGAGCCACTCTTGGTTGGAAGCTGATTTTCCTTCAGAAGGGGTTTGGGATTTCCCTTGCTGTAACAAGCTACGAATTTTCTGTGTGGATACTGAAAAAGTCTGCTTTGTATTCTGCTGTGCAGAGCATCAATAAACCACACTGAGAGCAGGGGGTTCTGGAAATGCTCACACAATTAGTGAGAGCAGCGTGGGGCAGCTCTTGGTGGGGACTAGAGAAGGATACAAAACTTGCCACATAAGAGTTAAAAAGGAATGGAAAACCTTCATTGCCTCTGGGTAGACAGAAGAGAAGTTACAAACAACATATTTTTACCCAGAAGAAAGTAGCAGATGTTCCTGGGACAGCACAGAGAGCGTCTGGAGTGCCTGTAGTGATTGCAGTGTAGATTCTGCAGTTTTAACTTTATCTTAGGTGGCTTAATGTAAGGAGTTAAAATCTTGATGTGACTTTCATCAATGAGAAAGACATAAAGCTGCATTTTTAACAACTTATCTTAAAGAAAACAAGAAGGTTGCAAGATTTTTGGTTTCTGTCTTAGAAAATATTTTCAGTATGCTGCTTTTCCTCTCCAAACCCTCCGGTCTATAACAACCAAATGCCTTCATTACCAAAATGGAAATGCCAGTGTCCAGAGGGTTTATGGCATCCAGATTTTGTGTGAAAATATGTGCCCACAGCCAACTAATAGAGCACTGGGACCATTTCTCATTTTTTGTATTTTTTAAAGACACAGAGAAATATACACTGCTCCCTGTACATATGGCCCAGTCCTACTTAAAATTTGCAAGTTGGAAAGGTGTAATAAGCGGTGTCGAGGTCTACGGATTCTGTGTTTTGACAAAACGGAACGAGAGCCTTGGTGTTTCGGGGAGATGGTCCTTACTGCAGTGTAAAGTGATAAACTCATCCAGGTATACGTGCTGCATAGAGTACTAGAAAAGCAGAAACACAAATTATACCGTGGTATTACTCTACGAATATGAGTGAGGGCAAAAAAGCCACTAGAGAAGGCAAAGTCCGAAAGGTAGGGAGTTGTACATCCTTGGACTTCCAACAGATGTTGTCCAGCCACTTCTTCTCACTCCAGGTGCTGATAAGAAGATGGAGTCTTTACACAAAGTCTTAGCCTGCCGTGTCTGTCAGGACTCTTCCCCCAGGTGCAAACTGCTTTTCATGGCATGCTCTAGAAAAGATTCTAAGAAAATTTAGGACATTGCCATCAGAAGTAGAGATGGGGTTTGAAGGAGCCTGAGAGAGCAATACAGATGAGGCTTGACAGAGCTGTGTTGCAGCATCTGACTTGCTGTAGCCTTATGCTAATGCCCTTTGTCTTCATCTATCCTGTACAGCATTATTACTGTGGTGCTGTATGATTAAACCAACAGAATCTTTAATTAAAGAACGAGAAATCCACAGATCATTTTGCATATTGCAGTGGTACTAGGTTTAGTAGGTATACACATCAAATTACTGCTGTTGCTTCTTCTTAATATATCTCCCAAAAATATCAGGAAAATAATTATTTTCCATGTTCATTGCATCATGTCTGATTTTCCTTGGTGAATTCATATGCATAGCAGCTACCTACTGACTTAGTAACCAGTTATGTGAAATCATGTAAAATCATTGGACTATTGGCAAAACTCAACCAACTGATTTTAAGGTTTGATATTTCTATTCCATGAGCTTATAAACATAAAACAGAATTGCTTTTGTGATTATAGCAGAGGGATCGCTGATTATTTACCAAGGAGAAGCTTATTATTAGTCTTGTCAAGATGACAACTTCATTAATTATCCAGTGGTTTTGTTGATCATTTCATTTTGTCATATGAATAATTTAAAACTTTGATACATACAGTGATTTTCGTGAAAGGCCTTCATATTGGTCAGCTTGTCAGACACACATAGAAGACTTAAAGCCCAAATTAAATATCCAGTGTCCTTTGCAATCTCATGGAAGTTAATTGAAACACTGTTGCTTCCTTCATTTCTAATCCTGCTGTAACAGTCTAAAAGAAATTACTAAATAAAATGTCTTATCTTCATAAGCAAAATTTTAATTAGCTTTATATTTTACTTCATCACTACTACATTTTTGTGACATAAAAAATATTTCCATGTGCTATTTCTCATCTCTTCCTCATGGCAAAGCATGATGAAGAATTAAGAGCAAGGCACTAAGGGACAAATAATAGAAGAGATAGTAAAGCATTAACTGTTGGGAAGTAAATCTGTATTCCCAGTCTAAAAAGAATGAGAAACAACTCTAATATCATTTTATGGCTACTTCTATGATATGGAATTGCTGAGGACCAACCTAAATGAAGTATCAAACGTGAGCTATGGTTTTGAGTTACTGCCTTTGAACAGCATTAATATTTTTTTATTATACTGCTTTTATTTTTGTATTGGGTACTGATACGTTCGTTACCTCCACAGTGTCTGAAGATGGAGTCACCACTACATTGCACTTTGGTGCCCTCTCATTGACACACAACTGAGTAAAGAAAAAAGTATTCTTGCTAAATTTTTAGTGTATTTAGAGCCAGAGATTGTTTTCTAAAGTTGATGAATAGAAACAAAATTTTCCAACTAGGTCTCTTATCCAAATTAAGCACAATAAATATTTACTGTAGGAAATAATTAAATGCACACAGAGTGTCCATTCAGAATATAAATGAATATTCACATGCTAAGGATACAAATGGAATGTTTTCCACAAAACTCTTTCCTTATCCAGTTATTGATCTGTTAGGGTACCTGAAATATCTGGTCTCTGATTGATCAGCTTCTTCAAAAGTCCTGCATTATCTCTCTGTGTAGGAACAGGCAGCCAAGGGGTTTGGTGACTATCTTTTAACTAATAAGGGAAAATTTTTCAAAAGTTATCAATAAGAAGCAAACAACTGCAATATGAAAATCTGGTTTCTTTTTTGTATTTCTGTAGGAATTAGTCAAAAATGTGGTAATGGGACTAAGTCATCTAGAAATGAAACATCCAGAAACAACAATTAGAAACATTTGTCATATATTCCAGTCATCTATGGTATCAGGTGGAGAAAGGCATCAACACTTCATCGGAGTGAGCTTTGAGACTCTGCACTTGGTCGCCTTCCAATGCAAGGACACATTGATTCCTCTCATGCTGCTCACCCAGATTCTCTCTCAGAGAATTAAGTCACAAACACACACTTTTTTCTGAAGTTATTCTTAGTTGTGGAGCACCCTTCAAATACATTGGAGGGACTTTGATATTTTATTTCTAGCTGCTATTTTACCTAATGTGCTTTTAATAACAATTTTCATGAGACACAAATTACTTCTGGATCTTTCTGTATTGAGTATAATGCAAAATTACCTCAGATTATTCAAATCTGGGATAGCAGTAGAACCCCCATCAGATCTCTGTAGAGAAGGGGAAGATACATACACACCCAGCTACAATGCTTGACAAGAACTCAAGGGAAATCAGCAGGTCTAATAGCCAAACCTAGCAAAGTAAACATTCCAGTCAGGAGCAAGAGATAATCTTCATGGAAGGTTTCTTAAAGTAGCACTCTTCTGTTTTTCACAGATCACCCATCCTATTAGGATGGGTTTTGTACCACTTACAGGAGAGTTACCCTTAACCTAATGGAGCTCTGGGCACACCCTCTTGGTTAACATCACCTGTGATTTTCACAGGAATCTTATTTAGGCCTTTGTGCATTCAGTCTTTTCGTATGTCAGTGGGATCAGAACTTGTGGCAGGCCCAACTCCCCTCCAGCAGTAAGTAAGTACAAAACTCTACTAGCTCATTGTGCTCAATTCAGTAAATATTTCTGGTACTGAGAATATTGATTTACTAGCAAAGCTTATGTGGTCAGATCAATTTCTTCCCTGGGAAAGAGACTTGAGAATTTGAATTTGCCTTTTCACTTCCTGAGAGATCTGACAGTGCATCTAATATTTTGCAGGTTTTGTTCTCTTCTTTTACAACTAATACTCTTCCAGGGTCAACTTACCAATTTATTATCTCTGAAATGTAATTCATGCAATCAGTACTGGAGATGCATGGAAAAACACAGGTTTTGGCCTTGTCTTTTCCTTTCAGATATTCTATGGCTGAAAATGCTTTCACTCTTGTCCTAACAAAGAATTCGGGTGCCTTTAGTAATGCCATTCACTGTGCAGCCAAGCAGTCTTGATGACAATCGTTATCATTCCTCCTACTTTATCAGCTGCTAACACTTGGATCACAGGAGCAGTGCTGCTGTCCTTTCTAAGGAATGCAGTGCAGCTGTGCCATTGGTCTAGGGTGGGAATTCATCCTTGTTATCCAGGTGCTAATTAATTCAATTTTTAATGTCCTACTACATGTGCAGATGAGTGTTCAGGTGATGGTTGATAATTACTTTGAGCAAGATGAGGTGCAAAAGGAAATGGTTTCTACCATTGTGAAGTAAGTTCTTGAGCAGACCCAGTGACATACATGATGCAATGTATTTGTAGGGATGTTACAAATGGGGTGTGCGACTTCATAAAATATGTCCTTTAGTATGAGGTTCGAAATAATCCTTTCCAAAGCTATATAAGCACTGCAAGACCATACTTTACTTTTTTACATTTTATACTTCAGTGAACTTTGAGTTTTTTGAGAATGTGAACATCTTATATTGTTCGTGATATGGGAGAAGAAGCAGAACTCGACTCATCTTGGCATACCATGCACATAAGATTATTTACAAGTAGACACAACTTCCCTATGCCTTTTTTTTTAATGGAAAAGAGATTAAAACTTTTTGAATTCAGACATCAGGTACCGTTTCAATGGCAAATTTTTGTATCACCTTTGTCTCTGGATAATTTGGGGGTTTCTAGTTAAACTACAGAGAAGCCAGCTATTAGGAACCGTTCAAGTTGGCTGATCAAGATTAGGTAATGAATAAAGAAAGAAATAATCAAAGCAAACTGTTTAGAAACAGATTTTGAAAAGTCAGGAGTATGCTTAATGAAGTAAATGTTTCACTGCAGTAAACTTCCAGTGATTTCTCTATTCTGTTATCTGCAACATTCTAAGCTGTAACACAGAATTCAAGAGAAAACTGAAAACATGTGGTACCCAATAAAAATAGGAAAAAATATTAAACCAAAAACCTAGGTCTAGAATCTGAATAATTTTAAATATATGGGAAATAAAATTATGTAAACTGAAGTGTTTAGGTATTTCCAAACTTTTCAGTTTTCAGAAGAGTATTGCTAGCAAATTTCGCATTTGTAATTCATGCACCAAGGAATGATGAATGCTATATTTTTCTCTTCTGGTATTTGGAACTTGGCTTGTTTAGATGCATGTATGTATATATATACTCATATATATATATATATATATGTATTTGTAGCATGAATGGTTTCTTCAGAATACCCCAAGAGAGAAGAGTTTTTACATGGGCCCACACAAATTCCTCAAACCTCCCCTAAAAAAAATAAAAGCCCTTGACACTGAACATCATCCCAGACAGCAAAAACCAAGTGGCAGCGTAATGAGAAAATAATTGCATAAGTTCAGGAGGGGAGAGTGAACTCCCTAGATCAAGTACAAGATAACAGCTACATTTGCTAAGAAAATTAGAAAGCAACAAAAGCACTGTGACAAATCATTGTTAAAGTGATAATGCTGTCAGAATGAAACAAAAATTTCATGCATTAGCATCAAACTAGTCAGCCCTAAATTGTGTGATAACTATACTTGACATAAATAGTAGTCTGGACAGCTGTAATAAAGTGGTAATTTTGTAAAATATTTTTTAGCAATTAATTTTCCTGAAAACACCAGTGTGAATTATTGATATTCAAGTTCAAAGATAGCCTGCAAACAGAGCTACCTAGCAGGACTGGGCCAAAATATTAAATCTATCATTTTGCTCAGCTAAATTAGGGTTATTTTCCATAATTTTAAAACACTGAGACTTTGAGTTGTACCACTTGAGCTGGAGTTGCAAAATGTAAGGAACGATATGACAAACCAATAAATACTAAGACAAGTCATATGGAAGGGTGGACAGACTTTGAGTGGTTGGAGAGGAAACTTTTGTTCCTAATAAATTAATTATCTGAACCACAGACAGTGATCTCAGAGAGCTGCTGATTGCTGATCCTTCTTCATGTGCCTCCTCCCCAGTTTCCTTTCACATGCTGCCTTCACTCATTTCCCCCTACTCTTCCTTCCTGAATGCAGGACTTGGGAGTGCAGGTCTGCTTGTCCTTTTCCTCCTGCCTGGTGTCCCCCTTCAGCTCTGCCTGCCTGACATCCTCATTCTCTTTGTTTTTCTCATGGCGAAATTTTGCTCTGTCGCAGAGGTGACTCCCCTGGCACTGCTTTTATCTGAATGGTTTCTAGAGGAAGAAAGAACTCCTTTACTGTAAATCATTACCATGGTCCTCCCTTCAGGAGGACTTCCTTTGTTGCCTGTTGTTGATTGTGATGTTGTGTCTGAACTTGAGCCCTAATCCTGAGGACACTCTTTGCCTGCCTGGCTGCTCGCCCCAGTGATCCCATTCACTCAAACAGCAGTTTTGTGGGATTAAGAATAGTGAAATCTGGCATTTCATCTCTGTCTGCTAAACACAAAAGGTAGTCCTTCTAGTCATACAGCACTTTCGGGAAGCTATCAGAGGAAAAACATCTAGCGACAACCATTTCTGATATACCAGTTTAAAAAAAAATAAATAAAATTCATTCCCATCTAGGCCTGATTAAACTTCAATTTGAACTTGTCCTGGCCAGAAAATGAATGGTCTAAGGTGTCTGGATTTTAGCCTACTTGAAAAAGCGTGTATGTGTGTGACTGTGTGTGTATGTGTGTGTAGGAATATGATTTATGAAAGTATTGATTTTTTTGTTAAATAATGAATTAGATGTCTTACCACAATATTATTTATCAAACTTTTTTGTCATATAATTAAATTGTCACATAATGGATTGCAGCCATATAGATTCATTAAATATTAAAACCTACATATGACACAGTTCACTTTTCCCTTAGCTAACAACACAATTCCTCTGTTCTTTTCCATTAAGGTCAACAATAGCTGTTCTTTAATCTTACCAAAGAAGGGGTAGCTTCCTTTTACCAAGGTTAGGAAATAAATGGCAAGCAAAGACACAAGGTTTTTAAATTTACTTATTTTCAGTTTGGAAGCTGATTCTTGGTGATCCTGTCTGTTCAATAAACTTTAATTGTAAGAACTAATGGAGCTTTTTGCCATGGAGTTGCTCCATCAGTTGTCTCCAGGTGTGAAATGAGCAAGTCTGCTGAGCTGTAATAGAATGTCTAGAGTCAAACCTGGGTTCCTGTTGTGGAGAGAAATATTTATTTGATGTCTCTGTGTGACTAAATTCTCAGTCTGTAAGCAGGGAGCAAGAAAAGGACTTGAGAGAAATGTTTTCTCTCGGTACAATTTTGAATAATACAAGGTGAAGAGGAAAAAGTGTTCACCACCATCTCAAATGGACCTCTTAATGGAATTTAAAATATATTAAAATTGAAATGTTTTAATCCACACTGGAAGAGAAGTATGTAGATAAACTGTCAAGTAACAGTGGCTAGAAATTATGTTTGAGAAAGAGAGGAGGAAGTTATCAACTATAATTGCATCCAGTGAAAGGCACTAAGACCCCTTTCAAGAATGTTTGGTCCTTTTTTGAATAAGAACTCAATCTCTAGCTGAAGATAATGTTTTTAGAATATGTTCTTTGCAGTATAAAGTATAATACTTTACTGCACTCAAGTGCAGAATTATCTTCAGCTAAGAGTAACCCTAGTGATCTCCCGTCTGGCAGTAGTACTGAGTAATCATTAGAAACATAACAAAGCAACAACCAAGCCAGAAAAAAACAAAGACCCCAATCTAGACTTTTTTTAATATTAATTTCGACCCTAGACGTTTTCTAATAATAAAGAAATTTCTTGTTGTGAGGGAGTAGTGCACTGTCCAGATGTAGTAAACATGTTGAGTTTCTGTGTGCTGCATGGTGTGAGAATTAAAAATGCAGCATTTGCCATTTACAAAAAATAGGGTTGCTTGAAATTTTCGAACCCCTGATGCCACACTATGGTGTGCTTTTTTTTTTCTTTTTTTCCATGTCATAAATTTTACAAGCAGTCTGATTATTGCGTTCCCAATATTACTTAATTTTCTTCTGCCTTCAAAGTTCATTATCATTTATGAGATTGTGACTTGAACTTTAATTACTTGTAACAGGAGTCTCACTAGGGATTTAAAACAAACTAATTTTGCACTCTACCTTTAGGGAAAGGAGCATGACCAAACTTTAATATACACTGTGGAGTAGAAAGTGTATATGGTAAAGCCGACTGCCTCTAAGTGCCTTGGGTGGGATTCCTCCTACTTTTACAAGTCTACAACCTGGCTGTCTCTCTGAAGTAGTTACCTAAAGTGCCTTTCTAGTCAAGAAGGATAAATAGGCACCTCCAGAAGCACCAAATCAATTTACTTGCCCCCTTTAACATGCCTCCATTGATTTTAAATAAAGTCTAAACTACTAAGTAGTTGTTCTAGGCCAAATACATGTACTCTGTTGTTTCGTTGTAGGTCTGCCATCTTAGCCAAAATAAATCTACTTTTAGAGTATGAAACTGAAGCAGACAGGATAATCCAGGCAAGCATATATCCTGTCTTCCACCAGTTTGGTAAAAAATCTAGCAGTTTGAAAAATGATTATTTCAGTTCCATAAACTTAAAATATAGGGGATTGCTAGACTGTGTAAACGTCATGTGAGTTTGTTGTGTTGTTTCGAGTCTTCTTCTGAAAATCCAGGACACATTTTTCATGAGTTGCATGATTCTCCCAAAAAGGGTTCTAAAAAGAGCAACTGTACCCAGAATAGGAATTTTGTAATTTTGTAAAGGTATATATATTCATATAATCATTAGGGTCAGAAAATACTTCTAAGATCATTGAGTCCAAACATTAATTTAACACAATTGTGAATGAGTTAGGTCACGGAAAGGCCAGTATTTTGTGGTCAAAATTAGGAGCTCATTAGGCATTTCTCAGCCTCAACATGAGATCTGTATCATCTCCTTTCTTGATCTGTTTTGCTGAGTGTTTTATCCTTCCCTAGAAGTGACTAATATATATATAGGGTAGTTTCAGTGTCTAAGGCTAATGCTCATTGCTATCTAGTGATGCACAAAAACCTGAATATTCTGACATTTCAAATATGTACTTCGCTTTTACATAGTCCTCAGCAAAATAGTAAGTGGCCTTGTTGAGAAGCATGACATTTATTTTCCAGTTTCCTTTGTGAGTAGTTTTTTTGGGGGGGTTGGTTTTCGGGGGTTGGTTTGTTGTGGGGTTTTTTTGGTGTTTTTTGTTTGTTTGGTTTTGGTTTTTTTGTTTTTTTTTTTAATGCTTGGATGCTTGTATTTTACATGACCTGTTCTCAGTAAGCTTCTGGAAAATCTTGAATCAAGGCTGACAGTTTTCCAGTAAATGACTATTGAGATGAGATATAGTCAGTCTTAAATGTAAGAAGCTAACATTTTTCAGAAGGATTTCATGGTTCTCTTCACTCAGCAATTTGGAAGATATTGCTGCTGCCTATCCTGGTGTGACTACAAAAGCCTCATGAGTATTTTATTCTATCTCTCTTTTTTTTTGTTGTTTCTTTTTTATCTGTTAACGTTCACAACTGTACACCAGAGCAGATTCCCATATGTGAAAACAGTGGTGAATTTTTTCAGCTGCTAGATATGAGCTTTTTGCCTAGGTTTAAATTAGACATTAGGAAGAAATTATTTGCTGGGGAGCGGGTGTAAGGCACTGGAACAAGTTGCCCAGAGAAATTGTGGATGCCCCATCTCTGGAAGTGCTCAGGGTTAGGTTGGATGGGGCTCTGAGCAACATGGGGATAGTGGAAGGTGTTCCTGTCCATGGCAGGGGGTTTGGAACTCGATGATGTTTAAGGTCTCTTCAAACCCAAACCAGTCTGTAATTCTATGATCTTTAGTGGTAGCTGGTTCTTTCCTTGAGAAACAATTGAATAGGAAGGGACAAATGGCTGAAAGAAATAAAAAATTCTCCTGAACTATCATTCTTGCTTTCAACAGTCTTTTCAGATACAGATTTTTTTTTTTTCCTCACGTATTTCCATTTGTAGTTTTTAAACATTATAATTCCGTCTCACTTCATGTTGCTCTTACTTCTGACCTAGTGTACACTACCCTCAAAACACTGCCAGGTATTTTTTTCCCATGTTGCAGTGACTCATTTTTAAACTAAAGGATAACTGGCACCTGCAGCAGCTTTTCTCTGACACAATACACCATTCTGTAGAATATGAAGCACATGCTGCTTTATGAGCTTTATATGCCAGCACAGGTGAAATTTGAATTTTCTGGAATGAGTGCCCTGGAGAATGAAGTCATCAGAGGAAGCATGGCAGAACCAGAACCTTAATTAAGGCAGTTTGAGAGAGGGAGGAGGCGACCCTTCAGAACATTTTTAAACTTCTCCTGTGGCCTGCCTCATTGCTGCAGTTCTGAGGAGATGCTGTGTTGCCCTGGTTTTTGCTAAAACCTTCTGTTTTAACTTTGGAGTCAGAATTCTTCCTTACACAGTTTTATGTAAATAATAGCCAGTGTTTACTTAATGGTATTTTCTGGTTTTCATTCCTTTTGTGATAAGAGAACTTTGATGAGCATCTTTTTTCTCCAGTGGGATTGAGAAGGAAGTGACATGTCCTCCAATCCCTTGTGGAGCTGAGAATTGTGTAAGACATGACATATGTAAATAAAGTGGGTCTTTTCCCTCCTTTCTGCTGAACCTAGCAGGTGTGAGAGCGTCTTTATTGTGTTTTCCCAGACACAGTGCTGGGCCTGCTGCAGCATTGGGAGGGAAAAGGGGAAGGCAGGGGCTGGGGATGGGGTGGTTCCGCTGCCTTCAAATCCTTCCATGGCTGGGGCACGGGATTCCTGCATCCCACCTTGGGTGGAAGCACGTGCTGCAAGCCGCTCACTGCTGGGTTTCCTTGCAGTGCCTGGCAAAACCAGTGCTCATCAGCCAGGCTGCTGACCTGTGAACTGCAGTTAGCAAACGCTCTCTCAAAAAACCAGGATGAGAAATGGGGCAAGGAAGTGTTATAATCTACTGTGGGGACTCCTAAGAGTAAATGAATTTTCCCAGTTAATCCACAGGACACTGATGTATGTGCCAGGTTCTCAATTTTTAATTTAATATTTAGTTTTAATCTTGGTTTGTTTCTGTTCTCTTGAAATAACCTGCTTCAAAGTAAAATGTTTTTCAGTATATTTTTCATTATATTCTACTACTGGCTGTTCCTTCAGTAAATGAATGTTAGAATTGATTTTTTGATATGTTTACTGCTAAATCATTAAATATCACACCTGGCCTATTAGCTGGCAAGCATGGTATTAGATAAATATAAATAGACAAAACTATCTTCCATTCCCATTAGAGTCTAAAGCATCTACTGCTCCACTGAAGTTGCTGTAGTAGGTGATAGGGTAGATAATTTTTCCTTTCTTTCTGTCAGATTTCTTTATCCTGTCACTTTCAATTGATGTTAAGTAGTGTGGAGTGCATAACCACCGGTTCTTAATACATCCTAAAAAACCCGTAATCTGAATTGCACAGGAAGCAAAATTACTAACTTCCTTGTATTTTTTGCTACACCTCATACATTTTTTAAAAATGTTACAGTATGCTGGTAAATGTGGTTTGGGGACATTCTTTGTATGCTGCTTATTATCTAGTGGTATTCACTGATGTGGAACATTTGTTGGAAAATACATGTGTAAGAATTACTCTAGAAGGTTTCCTAGACCAGAATTTCGCCCTTGGCTTATTGTTTGAGAAATGATGGAAAAACATATGGACATGTATCAGTATGTGCATTGATAATTTCGAGTGTTGCTTCACACTTGAAGTGTGAGTCAATCTATTATGCAAAAAAATGACACTTTTGATGAGGCCAGAAATGCCAGTGGGAGAATAGTGATATTTTATTAATCATTCTCCTTTTCTTGCAATTATTTCTGTAATAAAAATTTGTAAGAGAACATGAAAAAATCATCTATGAAAGATAATCTTACCCAGAAAAGATTTAGAGAATAAAATTAGGATTCATTTATGATATGTAATTTTAAAACATTTTCAAAAGCATTGTGAGAAACCAAAAAGCTTAACTACTGAAATAGCATTTAAAGGGCATCAGAGTCATGCATACATAGTTTCCACATTTCCCATTCCATACTCCTATATGAGTTCTTTTATTTCACTGAAACAGGTAAAACAACCTACACTGCATTAAAATAAAGATGACAAGCAAACTTCATTTTTTGGTGAGCAGAGAAATTTTTGTAAAAGGAAACTACTGAAGAGTGGTATTTAAGCTACATTTTTCCCAGAGATCCTCTTTCTTTTGGTACTTCAGTAATTAGATGTCAAGCTCAGGTACCACAAGCATGATTCCCAGATATCTCCACACGTGTTAAAAATGTAAAATGTACAGGGGTGTACACAAACATTTGTACTGTTTCTCTGGTTTTCTTCCTTTATATTTTTAGTTTAATTCTGGAACTCTTTTGTTTTTAACAATTTATTAGATCCCATAATGATTTCTGACCTGGTAATAGTAGGATAGGGAGCCTGCCAAAATCCTCACATTGAGGTGGAGGTGGGTAGAAGATCCTCAGGCTATTGTGTTTTCAGTGAGATTTTATTTTTACTGTCAGCACATCAGGATGGGATCTGGACTCGTGCCTTCTCAGCAGGCTTTGAGTTTGTGATTTAAATTTCAGTGAAATAATAAATCATTAAGATAATTATGGTCTATATATTTGGGTTCTGTGTAAGAAGCAATATATTCCTGTGCCACCCACAGAGATGCACAGTAAAAAACACGCCTCAGAGCTGGGTTTCTTTTGTTGGTGGTGGTTTTTTTCATCTACCACATTTGTCCCATCTGCTGGGACCGATCCTGGCTGGCTCTTTGAGGTGGAAGAGTATGTGTCTTATCTGGTCATATTCAAAGTGGGGTTTGTGGTTTTTGACACATATACAACCACATTTTTAGTCTTCTTTTTACAGAGAATTAAAAATACTTGTGTCTTTAGAAATACATGATAAATAAGACTCATATATTCTACTTACAGTAGCAGCATTTAGGCTTTGTGTTGAATTGCACAACTCATTAGTGAGATAAAAGACTTTAGCTCAAAAAAAGGTGTTGATTATGCAGAAGCTGCTCACAGGAATACATTTCTTCCATCATGGGTCTTTTCATGACCGCACAACCCATCATGTGAGCACAATTACACACGTACAGGACTCTTTACATCACCTTAGCCATCTCCTTAATCCTTTGGCAGTTATTTTAGTGCTATTTTTACAGTTGCTTTTATAATTTTCATTCTTCATTGTTAGTTTAATTGATATTGCATTATTTTGTTTCACATGATTTTTATCTAATTTCTCTTTCTGAACTTTGTACCTCTTTACATAAATATCAGCTGATTCCAAAGGCTGTATTTTGTCTGTGTTATCAAGGTCGATGTGATTGCCCCCTGCCATTGTCCCAGTCCTCAAGCTTTTGGTGATATTTTCTCTCCACTGTCCAGCTGAGGAGGGTACAGAAGCTTTGGTGGACACCTGGCATCCAGCCAGAGTCAATTCTCCACATTTTGAAATCAGAGTAATCTTCAAAAGGCATCACTAAGCTCTACATCAGTGGGCATGTCGGAAATCTTAAAATTGTTTCATTTTTCTGTAGGGTCCAGAAGTTGTTGAGTTGTTCCTTTTGAAAATCTAGGCAAAATGTGATTTACAATATCCTGTAATTTCTGTCAAGGAAGTATTTCAAAGGGAGGAGATTTCTCTAGTCAGGAAAGGGGGCTGTTCTGCAGATGTGTGGAACAGAGTGTTTCTATGTCCCTCGCAAAGATATCGCACCAAAGCAGGAGGAGTTCATGTTAGCTCAGCAGATCTGAGGCCTCCTCAGAATTTTCAGAAGTGATTCTAAATTTACATCAGTATAAATGTCTAGTTCTTGTATTGTAATGAGGTGGTATTAGAAGACATTTATGCAAAGTCATATGAGTGGATAATATTTTAAAAGCCCTGATCTTTAATTTGGGTAGAAATATTGCTCTTAACCCCATGGTTTTAGTTTCAGAAAGCATGGAAAATATTTCCAGTGGACATGGTAGATCCCATCACAAATGTATAGACAATGAACTTTGCATTTCAACACAAATTCCCAACCTATACTTCAAATAGAGCTGAGTTCATTGTACCCAGAGATTGAAGCTGTTGTAGGACTGAGCCTTGAATGTTATACTTTTTTAATTGACTATGAAATAAATTAGGCATTATAATTATTTAGGAAACTAAATTGGAATTACTTCATTATCCAAGCCTTTTCTAATAATGGAAATTGTAATCCTAAGTCACCTGGTCTCTCTTGAAAATTTTGCTGAGTCCTTCAATAGCTGAAGAAAAATAGGGAAAGTTAGATGAGACTTCTAATTGCCAGTGCCTTTGGCATGATTTTGGAAGTCACCCATGCCTTTTACATGACCACTGTGTTACATTCTGAGAAAAGAAGAAATAGTTTTCTGCTGCTTTTGCGAAGGAACAGAATCTGTAGCTGTCACAGCAAGAGAGCTCTTGGTTCTTCTGTCAGTCTGAGGAACGTCTGGAGTGCAAGTTTGTGCTTTCTTCAGTCCATCAAGATATAAATACATTCACTTCATAGCTGATGTTTCAAACTGTGTATTCAATTTTTTTTTCTCCTGTGTATGTAAATATTCCTTTTTATTTCCTTTCTAATAAATAATTTTATTATTCTCATGCAGCTACTGTAAGATTGAGTGGTGTTAGAATCCCACGTTTGTATGTTGGGGTTTTTTTAGGGGAATAATTTGATTTTGATTAGTTAGAAGGAAATGATATATATTTTTTAAATGTATTTGGATATACACAGGACTGGTTGCTTGCTATTTGTTGGTGTGGTTTTGGAATAAGGAGGTCAAAATCACTAATCAGAATTCAAGGTTCACTAACATGACTTGTTTTCAAATCTAATCAAATGAAACAGCAGTACATGTAAAGAAGTTTAAACTGTTCTGGTGAAGTGACTGAAGATATTTCTCTAGTATTCCAAGGCAGCAATAGAATGACACTTCTTCTAATTACTAGTGGCATAGAGGAAGGAAAATACACATCTGCAATTTTCTTCCTTAGTTATATGGATTTCCAACATGTCACACAGATGATCAGTGAAAATGCTGGTGTTCAGTAATTATATTCAGCACTTCAAGGGTTTGCACAGATATGTTAATAATCCCATTAATCTTCTTCCTTTATATGGAAATCTGCAGCCCAGATGTTGCATCATTTGCAAATCTTGCAATTAAAACATTTTATAACTTGCGGTTATGCAAAGGGGCAGTAGACTGGAAAATGGGTAAAATTGCTTGGCTAGGACATTACCATGGCAACACACTGACCTCCGTTCAATTAGCTACAACTGAAGATCCAGCTATTAATTATAATGGTCAGAGAAGGATATAATCTGAATCTCCTTTTACCTTTTTAATATGGACATTTCTCACTTGCCATAAATCTCTGACTTTAAGAGACAAAGCTCCAGACCTGAAGCATTAAAAGTGATAGTGCTGAAATACTGATGGAAAGTGGAGGACAGTAAAGGAATCTCATTTATCAGCTGTAGTCAAGGTACTACTTTAACTTTTTGTAGTCTAAGCATTCTGTCAGGCAAGCTTCAAAGTGAATATTCGTTATTGCTCATTTTAGCTATTGAAATCTATGTTATGTGTGCCAGCAATTATCTCTCACTTTAGAAAGCTGCTGTTAATTAGGGCCGAACTAATCACCATGGGACTTGTGGAAACAGATAGATGCCTCCTTTTGACAGAGTTTTACATTTTGTTGTAGCAAAGTTATTATTTTCTTGGCATGCTCTCAAAGAAGAGTTATCTGTTAATTATAGAAGGCACTCCACTTTCTGACACGGGAGCAGTCCGTGTATAGTCAGACAGCAGCACTCTGGCTGGGCAGTAAATTCTTCGGAGTAGGGTCATTTTTTGGGAGCTTGTGCAAGCTACAGCACCTCCCCACATCACATTCACTCCAAAAAGTGCAAATCCTCAGCCTGTGAGGTATTGAAATTTTCAGGAAGTTTGTGTCCTTGTAATTTATTTTCTTTTTTAGTTTTCTGTTTAGCTCTACACTGCACTAAGCAAAGACCATACTCTGCACAGTGACTACTTCTTCCTTCCCCTTGTACAATGTGTTCAATATTCATGTAGTCGATGCTGATGTGTTTAGGGGGGGTTGAAGTGCTTTCATTCTGTTCTCTTTTTCTTTTTATTTTTTTTTTTTTTTACACTGACCTGATAATTACAAAAGAAAGGCAGGGAGTGAGTAGTAGGATTGCCTGGCTGGGAATAGCATCTCAAAATCACTCAATTGGGCAAAAGTTTAGCTAAGTGCAGGGGCCTGGCAAAGTATGGAATTCCTCTTGGACTGACTTCCAGCAGTTCTGGATGAGAACCATATAGATTAAAGTGTGCACTTAAATATGTCTCCCTTATGCAATAACGACCAAGAAATCTCACCCCAGAAGGTATTTGTGCATTTTTTATGACAGTCATACCCTTCACAGATGGCAAGTGTATAAATTGTATCCTGGTTTTTCAGCCCTATGCAGGACCCTGGTATGACACTAGAGGCAAAGAGCGGTGTGATACCAAAGAGTCACTCAAATTATTTTGAGGTGATTCCCACGCAAGATGTGAATTTGCGCCAATTAACCCCAAAAAAATGCCAGTGAAATCTTCTTAGCAGTCATAATTGCTTTGCACTGAGTGGCGGGCAATCACATCAAGTTCAGAACTCCTTCTAGCACATTGATTACAGAGCTCTGACTGTTTATCATTGTGGTTCTTTCCCTCTCTTCTCCTCTGCCCTTTCCTGCAGTCCCACAAGGAATTTAACTGTGCAGGTCACTTCACTGTCTAGGTCTACTGTGCAGTTATTTCAAGAAGCATATCAAGACACAGATGATAAATTGATAAAGTACCTTGTTTATCACAGGCGCTCCCTTATGTATTTAACAAATACAGTCATTGCATAGTAGATGGTTCAAAGATGCAGATCCAGCATAATTCATTTGTAAACTGTCTTCAGATTATTTGTGATCCAGGAGTGAATACAGAGACCGACACTTTCCATTCTGTTCTTTGTACTCCCCAAATAGATTTTGCAATATGTGCAGAGAATTTTTGTTTGGTTTTGCTTTCTATTTCTTTGTTTATTTGTTTTGTTTTCTTTTCTTTTGGTCATTTTTTGCCTTTTTAATTCACATTTAACTACTTCTTCTCCATCAAAACTTGTTCTGTACCCCCTATCAGGATACCTGAACAAAACTCACTCTGTGAGCTTGGAATTGATAGCATGCTCCTTCTTACTTGTCTTTAATTGTTTGGGGTTTTTTTTAATGAAAGTAATTAGTAAAATTGAGAAAGAATTTGCATCTACTCTGAGGGAAAGACAGATATCTATTCCGAAATGTAAGTTACCACGTATACGAGGCACTGACATAAAAGAAGAGCTTTAGACAATCTGGTGAGGTAGAGGGGGAAGGGATCTGGGGGTGGGAGTTTAAGAGCAGAAAGATCATAATTGTAAAAAAACCCTTTGAACCACAGTAAGGCCCCTTCTCTGCTTTCCACCATAATCCTCAGCTTTTCTTTGCAAAGGACATCTGTACAATTTTCTTTACACTGTGTAAGCTTCATACAGTTGCCATTTGACTGCATATGGAGAAGAATTTGTGTTCTGGATCACAGCAATAGGTTTCAGGGGGTGGTGTCTGGCAATGGGTAAATTTACTATTACTAAATTTCAATGAGTACGCAAATTTACCGTAATATGTAAGTTATTTGCCTATTGATATTATTATCAATTATAATTGATAATCAGTTATCATATAACTGATTATATATATTATAATATATAATAATCAGTTATAGCCAGATATTATCTACCTATTGATACTTGAATTAAGTTTAACGTTTCCCACTTTTCCATGAGAGAAATATATTCTGATTGAATTTATTTTCTCCATGTTCCCTAAAACATGTCTAGGCTATCTGAACACTTGAAAGACATCTAATTTACATTTAATCAATACCTTTTCTGAGCATTTAAGTGTTTTCCATGATGTCCCTTTTAGCCATCTGTTCGAAGCCAATAAACCTACTCCGTGTTTCTTTTTCAATGGGTCAGTCATTTTGTAAACCTTATCTTGTACAGGAGAGCAGCTGAGACATAGAATCATAGAGGGGTTTGGGTTGGGAGGGACCTTTAAAGACTGCCTGGCCCACCCTCCAAGGAAAGCAAGTTTACTTTGATTTTCCTATAGTAATTCTAAAAACAAAGATGAGGAAGGTAGGTAGATGAAGAATAATACAGGAACATCACTGAAAATCAGTGGCTACAACTCAGAAGTATAGCAGTTTTGTGTAAAGAGTGTGCATCACAACAGCTGTGTGGCCTGATTTATCTCTTTACATCTAGTTCTGTTTGCTTCATTTTTACAGGTTTCAACTGTATATAAAGAATAGTCCAGTCCATCAAAATAAGGTACAGGTGGCATCCACAAGCAGAATAATGGCTAGGCCCAATAATTTTCTCACATATCTGCTTCTTATTTATTTTCTGTATATATATATACATATAATTATATGATACATATATAATTGCATGAGTACTGACTTGAATAACGGTTTCAAATAGTGTATTTATAAGGAGCGAGATGGTTGTACTGCTGTATCTTTATATTCTTCATAATTTCTTTCTAAATTCTTTGTCAGAGTCTGGAAGGTAGACTTCAGAGTGTCTGTCTTTTAAAACAAATGGGGAAAATTTTGTCATCTGTCCATGCAGATAAAAGGTGTAGCACAGCCTTTCCATGTGGTTAATTTCCCTCCTTTCCTCCCTTGTCCCCTTTCTCCCCACACAGAACAGCTTGGTCTCTTCTGCCTGCTGAGAGTGGCTCTTGAGCTATGATAGTCCCTGAAATTATCCCTGGGTATTTTCTGGGTGCAGCTGGTTGGCAGAGGGCAAACGTGTGTCAGAAGAGTGTCAGCAATGTGTACCATCACACCCTAGTGCTGGTTTGTCATCACGGGTGTAGCTAAACAGTTTTATCATCCATATCCATATGGGAGACTGCAGAAGGCACGGCCTCTGCTCTAGCCACAGATGAAGTGGCAGGACACTATAAAAGCTGTGTGGCAATCCCAGCACTGCCAAAATAGATATATGCTGAATATCCAGAAGGCTTATTATTTCAGTCTTCAGGATTGCACTTATATTTTCACAGGACTTCTGGTTTCAAGTTGGCTTCTGTTCTATTAGCTGAGGAGGCATATCTCTCTTGCATCTGCCTGGAGAGTGCCATCTGCTGCTGTCTTCTCCTTAGCAGATCAAGTAACAATAGTCATGTATGGTTTTACACAGAGTGAAATCCTCACCCCACAAACCTCTTTTTGGAATGCTGGTTCAATTTTGTGCCAGCACAGGTGAATGAGTCTCAGAGGCTGAGTTAATTAATTAGTGGGAAAGCAATGTCGTAAAGTAATAAAGCGATTTTTTTTCTCTAGCATTTATCACACGTATATAGTAAGAAATGCTTGTGTGCAGTGTGACTGCAGCTATATGCTCATGCATGCACACATTCCTACAAACACGTGTGCATAAATGTAAGATATGTACGCTGTAGAGTCTTTATTTTAGAACTCCAGGCTGTACCACTTGTACATAAGTTAGTTGAGGACAAGGGTGTTGAAATCACTTTGCCCTGAAGAGAGAGTTTTGGAAGGAACAGATTTCCTTGTGGCATATGGTGGGTGGGCTTTGTAATACCTATGTGGTACAGTTTGTCCTGTGGCTGCCCCTGTGGCATGATCCATTAGTGTGCGTGAAATATTCAGAGTTGGCCAGTTGCTCAGAAATTAATCAGAGTAACTTTTTTCTTTCTCTGTCAAGAATATGAGCTTCCATTTTAACTAGCCCTTGGTCCCTCCATGAGGAGAGGAAGGGCTCTTCTTGCAAGCCTGCAGTGGTGGCGTGGACTCTGGAAGTCTGCAGTTTCAAGCTGTTTCTATCCACAGCTGAGCACTAGACAGAACACAGGAAAAGAGAACCAGACACGTGTGTGTGCATCGGGAAACATTATTAATTTATACATTATTTAATTCATACTATAAAATTGCTCCCACCGATTTTGATTTTTTTCCCACATCCGAACAAATTGAACTTAGGATCTAAAACTTATGTTATGACAAAACTAAAATCAGAAGAAAAAGTCAACTTTGTTCAGAAAGGTTGACACACTGTGACCCAGATGTCTAACCTGATATTTCTCTCATTGCTAGTAGTCACCCTACAGGCATTATCAAAGCAATTTAAACTACTGTATATCTAATTTGCACTGACATAATTAGAACATTAGTAAACTTGACTATCTAGTCATTGCAAGTCATCATTTGCGTATGAGATGAAGTTAGAGCAGTATGAAGGCTCTGGCACTTTAAGATGTGATAAACTTGAAGTTAATTTTTTAGAACGTTGCAGTTTACAGAAAACGTTCTCTTTTTTGTTTGTTTTTTTTAAAACCTGTGCTGGAGACATCCCTACAATATGATCCCATGTCTGCTGAAGCTTTGACATTGAAGCATTGTAAAGTGAACCAAAAAGACAACACCGAGCAGAGAGCTGTGTTTGGCATACAAAACAGTCCCCTTGCTAGATCAAACTGCCACACATCATTCCCTGTACATCAGTAGACATAGCTTAGTCCCATCAATAGTTTACTGACCTGTGCTGTGATAACATTTCCATCTCTGGAGTGCACATTTTGCAAGTCCATTTACGGGGGGATGGGGGAAGGGGAGATGACGCTTATCCTGCTTGTCGGTGCGTACCGGGGGTATCGATTGGGCACAGAACTCTCCTCTGCTGACTGATTGCCGCCCCTCGTGCGTGCACGGTCTCTGAACTTTGTCGTAGCTGGATAAATGGAACAGTTTCCAGTGAGATCAGCCGGGTCTCGGGAAAACAAACATCAGCCAAATTGAACAAAAAAAAAATATAAATAATGAAAGAAGTCCTTGACATTGCCACACACAGTGCACTCGATAGTCACAGACAGGCTTAGTTCTGTTGCAGGCTGTTTGACTAAGAATGTAAAAGACTGTTTGAGACAACAAAAATTTTAACATCTTGTCACACGCTTCCTTCCAGAACAACTGTCCTTCCTGCTGGCCTCAGGTCAGCACTAAAAGTGAAAGGTCAGAATACCAATTAACTTATCTTCCTGATAAAAACCCCACTCAGTTTAGGGATATTATGTAGTTCAATATTTTATTAATGTAGGATGGCTTTGATCTGCATTTACTTTCTGAACCTATACTGATTTTTCTTTAAATTATTTTATTAATTATTCATATAATTGGAAATCAACCATCAGTTGGAAATAAAGATTTTTGGGCTTTGTTTTTATTTTTGTCACATCTTCATTGTAAAAGGTGACCCAAAGCAATATGAACTGTTAGCCATTAAGTCAGTCTGCTTTTTTTTCTTTTGATTTCATGGCTGAAAAGATTATTGTAATATTGTGCACTACCAAATTATAGGAAAAAACATTGGAATATTGTACAGCATCATATTCCGAGATTAATTTTCTAAATTAATAGTAATTTACAAGTTCCAGAAAAAGTTAGCAGGGAGACTAAAGAGCTATGGATATGCAAAACCACAGCTTGGTTATGTGAAAGTAAAGTGTTTTAATATTCTCTGCCCCTCAGCTGGAAGTTTTCCAGAGGTTCCTAATGGAATCTTGTACATAGTATCAGAAATTGTTCCTCTGAGGTTTTTGTTACTCTCCACCTTTTCCTGTATGTTCTCCTCTCATGTGGATATCTAAGGCCTGTTGAAAGTCTCTGCCTTTGACTATGAAATCAGTCACTTACTTGCACTCCTAAGCCATCTACATTCTTGGGCATGTTCCTGATTTGGGGGAAGTTATTTTTGTTTCTGGGTTTTTCTGGTGCTCATTGGCTAACTCTTTCAGGAATAAGAAATGTTTTAACCAAATCACTTCGTGTTTTACACTGCAATAGCGCTGACAGAAAAGATTTTTCCTGGTTGTCTTCCATGTGAACAGAATACCCACACCCATCATGCTGCAAACCCACAGCAGTGCCAGTATGGAAGTGCTCTGACACCCACTTCAGCCTGCTCTGGCAGAAAGGGGTACCGGGACACGCTCTTTGTACATGGCCACTTCTTCCTAATAAAGATTGTCCAATAATCCATTCAGCTGGGCAGCCTTAGAGCCTTAAATTCTGTCTTTAAATAGCTTTTTTTTTTATTGTTTGTTTTCTGCATGGATTTTGCTGTTCTTGTGGATAAACCAACAGCCAAGATGCAGCTGAAGCCAGTGGCCCTTGAGCTGCTTCACATCGGTTGCTCAGGCACAGCCTTACAACTGGGCGTAAGGCTTCAAGTACAAAACAGATTGTAACCATAAGGAGAAAAAGGAAAATGCTAAGACTTTTAGGAGGATATTGCTCTTTATTTGCTTCATCTGTTTTTAGCCTGCCTTCTCCCCTTCCCCCAAAGCCACAAGTGCAAGCAGCATTCCCTGCCTTTGCAGGGAACATAAACTCTTTTGCAGTGCCTCCTGGGGAGAAACATGCAGGCAAACTCTCTGCTCCATTCCTTAGGGACACTTACTCAGTGAAGCTCAGCCCTGTTTTGCCATGGCCTTTTTTATTCAGCTTCTCAGCTACCAGCTATCCCTCGGCCCTCCAAAAAATGACTTATGTGACCTATCATGGACTTTAAACCATTTTGATGGGAAGAGTAAAGCTTTTGGAGAAGGGCTTTAAATAGCTCCTCAGAAATTGCTCTTAGGCAAAATAGCTGTGTCCATCTAAGTGTTTGAACTGAGACACCAAGGATGAAATGGCTGAGCTGGAACTGAGAATCCAAGATTTCCCCCAAAAGATGCAGTTCCATATAATGTGAAGTAGAGTTTCTTTGCTCTAGTGTCCCTCTCATTTGAATGTGCTGTCCCCACTGCTGGAATACTGATACAAAGAAATGAAATTCTCTTGTTCTCTACTTATAGAGCTCTTGAACTACTTGAGGCATTTAGTCTCATGTTTAAGAGTTTAGGACTGGGTTGGAAAATCAAATGAAGTTCTTCACCATTTGACAAAAACATTCATCTTTAATTAAAATCCACAGATAACTAGAAGCATACAAATATTAACTATCCACAATGCTCAAAGTGTTGAGGAATTAAGGTGAGGTTTAATCCTATGTGAGCGTCCTGCAGTCTTTACAAAACAAGTAACACCATCTTTTTGTTTGTTCATTCACTAAAATGTATCTTTGGATATCTAAAGTTGGATCATATTTTATCAAAACTGATTTTGTAGGATGATACACTGAAGTAGATGAAGTTGTTTTATGAGAGTTTATATAATCTTAGCAGGCAAGAACAAACAAAGATTATTTTGTCTCATTGGTGAAATGTGATGTGTTCTTTGTCCTTCTAGCAGAATTTCTTAGTTATATCACTTGTAATTTTTCTCCCTTTATTTTTTGATTAAACTGTGAAATTTATTAACAAAGACTTTGGCTTTCTCTCTCTACAGCTTCCTTTCCAGGGAATTCACACTATTCTTTAAATTCTGTTTTCAAGAAGATAAAAAATATGTCTACATTCCCTGGCAAATCAGTGTTCAATTGCAAAAGCTATATTAGTAACCAAGTGATGGATTGGCTCAATGAAAGAACCAAATCAGATAAAATTACAAGAACTTATGCAAGTCTTTTTAAAAAGGGGGTCTTTTTTTAAAATAGTAATTAAAAATCTTTATCTGAAAATATGATGTGCCCTTAGGATGTGATACTGGATATTGCCACATGATTAAAATTTCAGAATAACAGGATAATTAAGGTAATAACTCCTTCCTCATAAACATCTACAAAGGTATGAGGAAGTGTTTATAAGAGAAATGTATTTTCCTCAGTTGTATTCCTGTAGGGCAAAAACAGGGTTAATATATTTAGGAAGAATTTATGTTCTTTGCTGTCACCAAAAATATAGTACAGTAATTACTAGCATTTCCTTATTATTTGTAATGAAAACTACACCTGTTGGCACAGTTGAATGGTGCTATTAAAAAACAAAAAAGTTGAAACTTGTTTTTAGTGTTCTGGCTCTGTTGTGTTTAATTACATTACATCCTAGACCCAGAGTCATCGGTGAGGACCCTGTGGTACTTAGGGCTTTGAAACAGCTGCAGCAACATCAGAACCTGGTTTATGGTTGCTTGGCTTCCAGTAGGGGAAGGCATTCACTGAGCAGGGCGTAATTTCTGGTTTGGAAAAAGGAGTGAGGTAAACATGGCTTCAAGTTCTGTCTGAATTCACTGAGTACTTAATGTAGCCAAGAAATGGAAAAGGATAGGGGAAAATAACCCCAAACGTGCAACACACTTAATTTCACTATTTCTTAGGTGGAAGTTAGGGTTTTTTCTTTATTTTCTTGTTCCAAATGATATTCTTGAAAATAATCCAAAGACAGATCTCCCACTTCCAAAAACTGAGGTCAACAGACAGTGTGCAAATGCAGCTATGTTTGCCTTACTTGCCTTTGAAATAGTGGCAGTGTTTATTTCCAAGTTCAAACACAAATAAGCAAACTTGACTTGCGGGATATACATTCTGGTGGTGCTTTCTTTCTTTTTTTCTTTCTTAAGCTTCCTTCAGGATTTTTAAGTATTTTCCCCATACAAACTTGGGAAGTCCAAAACCAGCAAGGTGACAACTCGTATTGCCCCATGGGTGTCTGCAACTGCCCCCGCTCAAGTTCTGCCTTCCAGCCTGGGAGCAAACTGTGGTTTAAAGCTTTTTAAGAACTCTACCAGCTGTGGTTGCACAGCTGCAATGGTAGCATAGGTGTGATGGATTCCTCCTAGCAGGGAAGGCAGAGCTGGCTGGATAGGACATTGCAGCACACTTCTATCAGCTGCCAACGCACTGGAGCCCAGCAGAAGCTGGCAACCCAGATACGAGCAAAAAGTAGACTTCCCTATGACTTGGTAAGAGGAAAGAAGAATTTCGCATTCCAGGTGGAGCTTTTGGGGTGGCTGACCGCCCAGAAAATGAGCTAATATGTCAGGTGCTTTGGCCTGGCCTTCTCTCTGGATGCCCTTCTAAGCTCTTGTGGGTCCAGAGTGGATGTGACAGATGGTTTAGACTGTGGTACTCAACTCACTCCAGGCAAACCTTCCTTGCCAAAGGCGCAGTAGGCTCAGGTCTTTAAGTAGCTACCGCCTGTCTTTGGAAACACAAATAATTTGTAAATTAGGAAATTCAATATAATACGTGCAGCAGGCTTGCAAAGTTTTTCATGTTTTTATTTTAATTTACAGATTGTGCTGATAAGCATCAAATAAATTACTGCAGTTCATACAAGACATTAATTCTGCTCTCTTAAGATGCTGTTTGCTAAAGAAAGCTCAAATTGGATGCAGCAGCATCTGTTTTTCAGTTCTGCTTTCATCTAATTCTACAGCTGGATTGCCTGAGCCACAAGAAGGTCAAATGATTTGCCCTAACTCTGCCTATGAATTTATGGCATATGTTTGACAATCAGAGCCCATATGCTTGCCAAAAGTGTATTAAGCACTTTAAATGTATGGTTTGAAACAATGCCTATTTTACTAGGAAAATGTATGGTTAATAAAGTGATTTTTTTGTTGTTATTGTTCTGCTGAATTAACAAGAATAAACAGATAACAACAATAATTTGTCAGACTTTTACTGACAATAAAAGTTTGCTGATATTTTCTTTGATATAGGCTAAAGAAAAGAATCTGTATTATTATTATTTATGTCAAATTTTACTGCACAGCACCAAAAAAAAAAAAAAATCAATTCACATCACTTGTAGCTGTTGTATTTTGAATGCAAACCCAGCACTATTCAACATGGTGAAAACAACTGTGGAATAATTCACCTTTCATAACGTTACTTTTGGGAACCCTCTTACACGCAAGAAGTGGACAAGGTGGCAGAATATTTCTTCAACACTTCCTGCTTTTTCTCTTTTGTTTTCCTCTGCTTTTTTTCTTTTTTTAGTTCCCCAGCTGGTTTTGGCTGGGGTAGATTTTTCTGCCCAGTATGGCTGAGTTTTGGATTTGTGCTGAACACAGGGTTGATAATATAGACATGTTTCTGTTATTGTTGAGCAGGGCTTGCACAGAGCCAAGGCCCTCTCTGCTTTTCATACTGTCACTTTGTATGAGAAGAGACAGAGCCAGGAGACGTGACCCAAACTGACCAAAGGGATATTCCAGACCATGTGGCATCAGGCTAAGTGTATAAAGTGGGGGGAAGAAGGAGGAATGGAGGGACATTTGCAGTGATGCTCTTTTGTCTTCTCAAGTCACTGTTACGCATGATGGAGCCTTGTGCTCCTGGAGATGGCTGAACACCTGTATGCCCATGGGAAGCAGTGAATGATTTGCTTGTGTGCACAACTTTTACTTTCCTGTTAAACTGCCTTGATCTCAGCCCATGAGCCCTTTCATGTACCATTCTAATTCTCTCCCTGATCCTGCTGGTACGGGAGCGAGCGAGTGGCTGTGTGGGGCTTGGCTGCTGGCTGGGGTTAAACCACAGCAGGAAAGAAGACTAGGAGAGTGCAGAAAAGTATTTCAAGCTATCAAATTTAGTCTGAGAATTAATTAATCCACAGCTGTTTTACATTTATTACATAAACCTTATTAACTGGGCATGGAAAGAGCCTTGCTGCTTTTCTGGGGTCACCACGGGGGTCAAGTGACACAGGGTCCATGGGGCTGGTGGTCACATCCTTAACTGGTGAGCTGAGGAGCAGCAATATGCAGGCTCTCTCTCTGGGGACAGTGGATGATAGGATGCCAGCTGGGAATAATTTAAGCTAAAACCCAGCCATTGTGACCAGATGGGACTTGTTAGCCTAGGCAACTTGTTCTGAACAACAATTCATTATCTCAGGTATTATGACAATACTGGTGCTGATCTTTGCCTTCCCATAGTTATCACTGGCTTAAATTTTCATACTTTATACTCACTTATGTACACATAAGAAATTTTTTTTTCAAGTCCTGGAAAGATATAATGTGGATTGCACTGTCTTTAAGGACTTTCTCTTTCCATAAGTTTCAAAAGTGTCCTCACGCCAGTTGAGCATGGCTTCCTTTTGGAAATAACTTGTTTTCCAGCAAGTTGAATGGGACAACTTCACCAGTGTTCAGTAGATGTCTGTTCTGGCCATGTTCCCCATTTCCCTTTGGCCTGAAGACCTGAAGTGGCTTAGGAAGGATATTTTAAAGTGCTATCAGCCTGTTTCATGCCACTGAGAAGTGGTTCACAAAGTCAGACTAACTGGGGCCAGTGGTGTGTACAGAACCAACTTCCACTAACAAAAAAAATGCCCCATGTATGTCTCATTATATAGTGAGTGAAATACCTCCTGGCCCCCCAAAGGAATATTACTGTAAGAATTTGGAAGGCCCTACTGCAGTCAACCTTGTGCCTTAAGCTGTGTTCTTTCATGTTGGGATTGAAGGTCTGGCTGCAAACGGATTTACCCAATGGTTTCATTCAGAGATCAATTTAGCTTGTTGTCTTATATATTTATTTTTGTGGAGGTGATTGGCAGTTCATCATTTTAAATTTTAAATTTATCTCAAGAAAAGGACACGCTAAGCAGCTTGGACATGCTCGGTAAGCTGCCCCTAAAGCTGCTGAGGACAGTGAGGCAGTACAGACCTGGAGGGGTGCAGGGACCAGAGCTCTGCTTGGTGCAGCTCTTCACATCTTTGGCTGTAAATGGGCTTCTCCTGCCTCACTGGAAAACGCAAAACTCTTGTACTTCTAATTTGAAGTATAAACCCAAGGTTTTTCTTTTTCTGGGACCTTTGCATTGTGTGGATTTGTTTGTTTTTGTTTTTAATAGGATTTGAGACTCTTTTTGAGACCATTCAGCCCTTTTCTAGAAAAAGCAACAATTGTTGCTTAAAACTGGGCATATTCTTCAACAGATGAATGCTATTCTAAAACAGTTATAAGGAAAATTTACACATATATCCTTTTTTTTCTTTTTTCAGGCAAACTGTCACTTAGTGTATCCTTCAGAAACCCTAAAATTCCCTCTAAGTACTGGTTACTCAGTTTGATAATTTGGTATTTTGTGAAACTGGATCCTCATTTTGATACTTTGGAGGTGTCACACTTATTATGTAGTAAGAATACTGTCACTCAGAATATTCAGGATTCCACTTTGTCTCATTATCATGCAATTCACATTTATATGGTGATTTAAAAAAATCTTACTGCAGAACACTTTCCGGGTTTACTTTCAAAGACATTGACAATTTCCTAGCAATATCAAGTCAGGTTTATTAATGAAGGTTTTCCAGTTAAAAAAAAAAAAAAAAAAAAA
>VYXC01004313.1:0-21968 GCA_013397175.1 Platysteira castanea | reverse complement strand
AAAAATAATCTTGTATGTTGGGCTAGGCATAATTTTTGAACTCTAATAAATGTGTATTTAAGTGCAAATCCTCTGAAATCAAGTGCCATACATAGGCTGGTCTTTCAAAGGAAGCTGTTGAAGTTGCTGAGACCATATATTTAAAAGCTCTCCAGGAAGTTCAACTTATGGCAGTCTTAGAGAAAAATTCTGTTTGAAGGTGATTTTGGGTCACTTGGTGAGGATGGAGCTATTTTGAGATATTTGCTTTTTAACCTGCCTGACATGAAGATGTGGAGTGTGGCATTGCTTTGATAGCAGGGCAGAAGAATGTCTCTATAACACCTGCTGATCTCTCACTGTTCCCTTCAGCTATCTCTGTGTATTTAAAATAGTGTTTTTCAAAGAGCAGGCTCTGTTTTTTAGCAAAAAACTATCCTATGATTTAAAAAAATAGCTATACCACACAACAAATCTAGCCACTTTACATCCTTGTGGACTCTTGAAATGATGTACAAGGCTGACATTAAAGGTTTCAAGCAATTTAGGGAAAAGAAATCACCAATATATGCTTATTTTCAGATCACAGTATTAGGAAAAAAAAAAGCCACATTGCTGTTTTTAAATTACAAATTTAACTATTACAAACTTAAGTATATTAAGCAAATTAAATGGTTTGGATTTTGAGACGAGGTAAGAGCTTATCATAAGAGCTGCAGTTCTTTAATTCCAAAAGCCAGAGCAATTGAGATACAGGCTCCATTTAATTAGAAATTATGAGATGGATAAAATGAGCAGAATAGAAGGATTTCCTTTCCACTTATCCATTTCTAATAAATACATGTTTTGGCAGCAGTAATGCTGTCTTAAATAGTTAATGTTACATGAAATTTCCATCTTATTTATGTGGGTTGTTCTCACTACATCGAGGGGCCTCTGAGATGCCAGATAGAACAAGGATATATGCTGGATTAAATCAAGATGGATATGGAAAATTTGTTTTAATACTCTTGTGAGAAAAACCCTAACGGTGCTCTTTTCCTGCAGTCCCCGTGAGCTTTCCCTCAAACTTTTCTCCTGCTAATTTGTCAAATCTTTTCTCTGAAAGACCCCAAGTGCTAATCTCAAAGCAGAGATCACCTTACTTTTCTTGGCAAACCTTGCCTTTCATTTTGTTTTTTTCTAATGGGTTACACATCGGAGCAATAAAAAGGAGTTCTGTAGGAAAGATATGCAACATTTCTGACACTGGGCAAAGTATTATTAACCTGGAAATGTGACTTCTAGTCTGCTTTCTAAAACAGACCCGGTGGATTTGGGCTGTGCTGGAGCACTCTCTGAACCTGCCAACACCTCTCCAGTATCACTGCAGCAAATATTCCTTACAGCACAGCAATCAGCATCTGTGGGTGCACTGTAAGAGCCTGTAACACACTTAATCCAGCACATCATTTCCCTGCATAACTGAACACATAACACAAAGAAAACCCCTGTGCCAGAAGCAGCTCTTCAGGAGTCTGTGATGCACTGAGTGCTCAGCTGCCAGTGGTGAACATCTCTGCTAAGTCACCTTTTATCTCTTGTTAGTGATCCTCGAGGAAAACCTAAAAACCTCCTTCCCTTGGAATTCACAACACAATGCCAAAAAATCATGCATTCAATGATACAGGTTTTGGGTTGGTTATTTTTCGTGTTTATTTGTTTGTCTTAATGGCATATTAAAATACTTCTTCTTTCCTTCCCAAACATAGTCTGATTTTATTCACCTGCTTTGTCTTGCCAACCTCCTCCTGACCTGTCCCTTGCCAAATACCTTCTGTAAGACCCCTTTTTTCTTCCATCAGACCACTCACCTTTTTATTTTAAGGATGAGATTCACAACAGACATTTAACCAAGTGCTAAGCAGCTGCTGCCAGAGGACAGCTCTTTCTCTTGAGGCTGCTGCAACAAAGAAAGCCAGAAAAATCTGCTGTTGCATGCTGGATGTTGGGGTATTTCTAGCACATAGAGGCACAGGTGACAGATTCATCTTAAAAATCTGCAGAGTAGCACAGGCCGTCTGATTTGAGAGGGAGATGTGTTGAACATGTGCATTCCGTATGATTTTACTGCAGAAGGATGAACAATTTTATTTTTATTCATGCTTATGAGGCACTAAGAAACTCTTCAACTCTTAACAAGTAGTGGGAGAAGGGGTATCCTGAATATGTGTGTTGGAGGGACTCGTGCCCTGCCACAGGAATCTACTGTGGAACTACTCATTTCAACCTAAGAGAAATTAGTTACAAATACAGAAACTAAAATTTAGTCACAACAATTCAACATCCCGTTCCAGTCCAATACTTAGAGTCACTGCTTTTTCACCCCAGCCACTTGAATTTCACTGGTGCTACCACCCAACTTCTTCACGTGAGCTGTAATGAGAAGCCTACTTTCCCAAGGAAAAGGCAATGAGTCATATTCCAAGGCTCTTTAATGAGTCTCTGTGACTTATTTTCGGAACACTTTAATACTTCTGCCTTGTCAGTCTCTGAAAATGAGTGGTAATTAGCCTTCTGGGTTGGCAGGAAATTGCCATATTGATCATCTCTAGAAACATCAGATATAGAAAGGCTTGTTGGGGGCTTGAGGGGGTTATTTTCTGTTTTTTACCTTGAAGAATTATTAACATCAGGGCAAACACAGATGAACAAAATGTATCGCTACTGATTTAAACATTAGAAATAGCTTTTACTTCCACTAGTGCAAATCCAATAAAAACTCCTGAAAGAAGCTAAGATTGCTTTTAAGTAAGACCACTTAAAGCTTGGCTATAAAGGAAGTATTTCTCTTTAAAAATGTAAAACAAATCCTTCTAACAGGACTTTTCATGTTAAGCTGTCTCTAAATAAAAGATGATGAGATATTTAAAGAGTTTCTGGGTTTGCATTAAATGCATAATTCAGGAGTGAATGTTGGAAAGGGAGTAAAAATGTAAAAGGCTTTAGAGGAATATATCTGTGATTCTATATGGTTTGTCTGGGAAGTTTAATTGGTACAGAGGAGCTGAAATGTAACCAGGGAAATAGTTAGGATTATACTGATTTTAAGGTCTTAAAAAATTACCAACTCTTCAGAAATGCTTCCAGTATATAACAGCTCCTATTTCAGGATTTGCTGCCCAGTGATATGCAAAAAAAGATTATAGTAGCATGAGCTAAAGCAGCTGATGCTTTGCAATGGCCATTCCTGGTGTTATTGCATAATTCTGTAAGCCTGACTTAGTGATGAATTTTAAAAATCAAATAACCCTGGATGTCTTCCAGGCTTATGTTGCATATATACCCACACTGGTCTTTGGAATGCAAACATATATCGAGTAATACCTTATAAAAAAACATTAGAGCCTTGCTATGAGATTAATGGTGGGATTTATTGAGATGTCTGAGACCAGAACTGTGCCCATCATTCCTAATGTTTCAAACCAAGGGCATGAGTGATGTACATTCTTAGCAGCTGTCACTTCAAAGCAGTACTCTTATAATGAGGAAGATGAAAACACTCCTATCTTGAGAAATAGCAGGAAAGAATAAAAAAATATTAAATCAGTATTTTTGTAATGGCAATGGATTCTTCTAAACATCTCAGTCATAATTTTTCGTCGGGTGAGCCTTCAGTCAGTAAGTTTGTCTTAAGGGATGAGATACGTAATATATAAACATCTTAAAGGGATGTATTTTGCTTCTATAGAACTGCAGTAAACACAATTTTTGGTACTCTGTTTTCCTATGGCTGTGGAAGTCTCAGCACCTTATAAAGGACAGTGGCCACTTGTGTCGGTAGAGGACACAATAAAAGAGGCTCTGACACCTTCTAGGTTTAACAGAAAGAGGAAAAGAGAGACTTTATTTACATTTCTCATACTTTATAGGTTTCTCAACTCCACAAGGGATTGGAGAACATGTCACTTCCTCTTCAATCCCACTGGAGAAAAAGGATGCTCATCAAACTTTCTCTTATCACAAAAGGAATAAAAAACCAGAAAAAACTGTTAAATAAACTTTGGCTATTGTTTACATGAAAGTGTGTGAAAATTCTCTGACTCCAGATTACACACAGAAGGCGTAGCAAAAAAGAGGACAACAGCCACTTGGGCTGTGGTTCAGTGAATTTGCTTAGATACAGAGCTTTGCCACCTTTCTAGACAAAATTCACTGCAATGGGAGTCCTATTCCTTATTTTGTGCTGACTAGGCTATGCTTCTCCTCTTCTTTCTAATAAGGAAGAATTTTTGTGATTTCAGAGAATTACAGGAAGCATGGCAGTGTTTTCCCCTGTGGACTGGGCTATGTTGTCTTTCCTTGGTTGCATGAAGGTACAACTGTCACCATATCCACTGCTGTCCTGCAGTTTTTGTGTTGTTCCCAGATCTGTTGCTTCCTTGGTTGGGCCAAACAAAGCAAAACTGGAGAAAAGTCTCAAAAAAAGTAAAATAAAACAATTTCCAGGTTTCTGGTCATTAATGTGTTAGTGTCCAGTTATTCAGAAGCATAATTGCAACTCACATGTACCAGAACATTTGGCAAATACTTTCATCTTCAATTTGAATACTTGTTTGAACATAAATTTTTCCAAGTATTTCTTTGCTTTGCAGTGTCAATATTTCAAATACCAGTGGACAGAGGTCATTAGATAGAAGTGCAGTGATTTGGGGTGTCCCTGGAGAGGATGGGCATTACAATCTAAATGGTAGATGGGAGATGCTTTTTCTGAGAAATCATGAAACTTTAATACAAACGTTGTGTTACATTGCTGTACATAAAACTCACTCTAATATGGGGAGGGAGATGGAAGGATTAGATCTGTTATGAATGTAGTGAAAATTGTTTGGCTATGGAAGTTTAATGAGACCTCCCATAGCCAAAATATTGGAACTTAGTGTGGTTTAACCTTCCTTTCATCTTCTACAAGGAGAAATTATTCTCTGACTTGTGTAGTTTTAGATTAAATTTTGGGCATATGCTTTAGCCCTTTTGTTGAGCTATTTTAAAAATTTATAATAGAGCAGTATAAATGCAGCCAAGCATTCAGCAGCTTGTACTAGGGAGGCTACTCAGTCTTTCAAAACTTGAAATAAAAGCATGAGTGGGAGAGGAGAAACCATGAGATGGCTTTCCCATGAGAAGGGTGAAGGGACACCTTCAGCTACAAAGGGAAAGAAATCAAACTCACTTTGGAAGGGGTGGAGGTGAAGTGGAATGTACCTTTTTAAAAAGGGGACATGAATTAATGGTTAAGATTCTTGATTAAATTAACTTTCTTTATCCTAGTCATGGTGCAGTAAGATTTTCCTTAAGGTTTTGGAATGCGAGCTGGCATTTGGTTTAATCCTGCTGTTGTTGTCCTTGGAAGTCTTCTCTGGTCCTATTAATTTCATGCACTGAAAGAGTATTTATTTGCTTATTTAAATTAAATAGCCTAATAGCTGTCCCTCTTGTTAGAAAGCTGGAACTCACTGAATATCACATTTTCCAAGACTCTCTGTGAGGAAACTGTAAACTCTCTTAACAACCATTGTTATGTTTTGGAACAAAAATTTTGTAAAAGGCAGCAGCAGACATGTTAAACAGATTTTTCAGGGTATGATGGATTTTCAGGGTGAAAGATTAAGAAATTTTATGGTGCGTTTAGAGATGTGCATATTATGCCGCGTGCAGATTACTGACTTCCCACCCCCCTTCATCTTTGAGTTTTGCAGATTAAAGCTGCCTGTATGATAGCACATTTCAAAGATTCATATGAAAGTAAGCTTCCATGGAATTCAGTGCTAAGGGCTCAGACTTAAATTTGGAAAGAATTAGCTTTTGTTGCCATGGGAACATATACTTCATTTAGTCCTGAAAGGAAAATATACAAATTTATGATAAAAAATAACACTATTAGTCCACTTGGTGGGGCAGGAGGCACTAGAAATAACTATGTAACCTGGGTGTATAACATCCCCCTGTTGTGTAGAGCATGAGCAAACTGAAAAAAAAAATCTCCTTGTCAGTTTATTGCTCCATCATAATCTTTTTTTCTATAAGTTCACATTTGTTTGCACTGTAAAATCACAAACTGCACATAAACAAGTAGTTCAGTCATTATTTGCCTTTGTGAGGAATCACTGGGGGCATCTGTTAATTCTCACATGATTATCTTTATTTCTTTGCTATTCCTGAAGTTTTGTGTGAAGCCTAGATCTCAGCATGTTATTATTCAGCTAACCAGGAGTAGAGAAAGTTGTTGCACTGAATTCCTAGACACTAATAATATGAGTAGGAAAGTGAGTTCTGCTGCTGACTTCTGTGTTTGCTTCTTTGTTTAAGAAGGTTTTGCTGGCTGTGAAGGAAGTGGTGGCAAATGTCTCACAGTTAGACTTTTTTGTCCTTGGAGAGTGACATAACTGTGGAGAGATTTTTCCTTTCTCTTGGCTTCTGCCTTCCCAATTTTTTTGTAAATCTCTATTGTTTCATGGATAGCCTCAACTTGAAAAATCTATCTGTGTAGCATTATCCAGAAAGAGTCTGCTTTTTAAGCCTGAGAAAGTTCTAAATTAAATGAAATGCACTTTTTTTCATCAAGTTAATGACCCCTTTTTTGCCTTATGATTTTGAGTGTTATGACCATCATTCCGTCTTTTGTGTGACACAGAGCTTGTATGAATTTAATTTCAAATGCTAGGGATGCATATTTATTCTGCTTTTCATGTGCAACATTTGTGCTGCTTCATGCAGATATTTATTATCCTGTTTCTCTAAAACTTGACTTGATATTCAGGTTCAAGTGGACATACAAATGTAAAGAGAAATAGAATAGAAACTGCAACATACATGTGATCCCCCAGCGAATTCCTTCAGAGATGTGCTTTTTACAGTACTTTGATGCAAAAATTCCCTCTACCCATATCTTGGCTGCTTCAGGCATGCTGTTATTAATGCTGGGGAAATTTACCTTTTAGCAAATCCCCAAAAATATCTGCCTTTGTCAGGCTATATGTATAAAAAAGATCAAGAAACAGCAAAATCAGTAAGAGATGCAGACAAAAATTAACATAAAAGTGGGAAGATACAGAGGCTAAGTGATCTCTCAATTCATATCCGAGATGGAGAGGAAGTATGAGCAAAATGCTTTTCATCTTTTAGGAATCTCTAGCATGATCTCCACTTCTGCTTTTGCTATAAGCAGTTAACGTTGCTTTTGTTGAAATGCTGCCATTATCATTTAATCATCAAGTCTGTAAAGTGCTGTGCCCACTCAGCACAGAGATCATTCCTTGGCCTAGAGACAAATCGTTTAAGCGGTGGCAATGTTTCATTCTTTCAAATAAAATCCTTTTCCAAGAAATGAACTGGTGAAATGTTTCAGCTAGGAAATATTCCCACAGCATTTTCTTCGGCTGTGGGTTGTATGAAAACGACCCCAAAATGTCTGATGTTTCGCTAAGTGACGCTAATGCGTTCCACCTCTGTTGCCTCTCCGAAAGTTCACCTACTGAACTGCTGTGCTCAGGTCACACGCAACCCTTCACCCAGGGAAAAGGCAGCAGTTTAGTAGTCTGCAGTGAGATATGTCCAAATTGCATTTTGTAAGCATTATGTCAACTAAATACACATAATGGCAATTGAAAGAATGTGGCAGTGACTTTTTGAGAGACCTGTAAACAACTCTGTCATCCTTGTGGAAGGGGGATGAACATCTGCTATTTCTCTTCCGTTTGCAATCCTGAGTATGGTGCTGTTTAAAAGCATTTTACTTCAAAATAGAGGCTTTCTCCTGAAAACAAAACCCCTTCCTATCCCCTTAATTACTTTACTTTGCAAAGTAGTCTTAGAACGAGTGGACTGGGTTCCTCTCAGGGGTCCCAGAAAGTCCACAGGACCAGACTAGAGCTCATCATAGTAAAATTCTCTTATGGTGCTCGCTTTGGGGCATCAACCTCTTTGTTCCCTGAATTCTTTCTGTTGACAACCCTGCTTGCTTTTGTAGGCACACCTCATGTTATCTGAGATCTACCCTTTTATCCCCTCAGCCACTCTGTATACCTTTTATACCTATTTTTTAAGGGGTTTAGGTTTACCTCCTTTTTGATGTACTTAAAGGAAAGCTTTGTTCTTTTAATAAGTGAGATGGGGGGGTGTTGCCTAAACTTAAGTAGATTTTTCACTTTGAAAGCACATTTTTGTCTGATATCCAGTTGATAGCTTTAGTAAACCTTATTTTATTTATTCATCTCAACAGGAAAAAAATTCATGTTTGATATCACAAGAGTTAGCGATCTATCTAGGCATTTGAAAACAGAACGAAGCCTTATCATTGTGGAAAAGTATTAGTGATTGAGAGCTTTACAATAAAGCAAGTGAAATGGCTTTTAAGGTCTGGCCTGATTCGAAGGGCTAAATGACTGCTTCTTACAAAGTCAGCTTTAATAGTGTGCTTTTAATTAATCTCTCATATCCATGTATGTATAGAAAAAAAAATCATTTAAATGGTAATGGTTTCTGTATGCTGTTCTCCCCATATTTGAAACCTCAATGCCTGTGTTCATTTGCATTTATTCATGGACCACTGAGTGAAGAGTGTTCCTGGACTTGCTTTTGGGATGCTCATAAAACATGAAGGAAGCTTTCTTTTAAATCAGTATAATGGTTTAATGAAACCCATGCTTCACAACTTCACTCAGACACTTGCAATAGCCAGGAAGAAATCTTTTTATCCCTAGTAACTGGTTATATATAGACTATGTTCATTTCTTCAGAAAGATCAGAAAATGTCTTCAGGTAGAAGTAATGTTTCATCAGAAGGAACAAGTAAAACCAATAATAGCCTTTCTGAGGTACCTTAGTTCCTTCTTCTCCCTTATGTTCCCTCATGTCCTCAGAAGCACCACAAGCTATGGCAAACATTCCTTCCCTCAGGAGCTGGCATTTGTCTGCATTACAGTTCATTTTATAAAAGATTTGGCAGCATTATTTAGCGTTTATTTGTGTCTTGGCATCTCCAAGGGATCGTGTAGAGAAGAAGATGATGGATATGGAAAGAGTTGCAGGTACCTGTGTTGGGCAAGGCAAGCTCAGGTCCGTGTCCGTACCTAATCTATGTCAGAACATGAATCTCATCTCCTGTAGTTCAGGCTGGGGGGCTATCACCAGCAGGCTATAGGCTGTGATCTGCCTTTTCTCATGGATGGAAATATATAAATAAGAATAAACTTACCGGCTCTTTGTCTTTGGTAACAACTGCAATTCCTGTTTGTATGATTTGGTTTGGGTTGGTTTTTTATGGGGTGGGCTCTTCCTGTGAGTCCACTGACTACTAGTTGGAGTCTGGACAGCTGGGTAGGTTCAGGAGGTTCTCATGTATCTAAGACATTTCTAGGACTCAATGAAGGTAATGATCAAGGGAATGAAGGAAACCTTAATTATGATAGCGTCAGCTAATGCAATTTAAAAATTATTTAAGCAAGGATTCGTCTTTGTTATAATGGATGAGATCATGTGTGATAAGCAACAACAAAATAAAACTGTGGGTGTAGAATTAAGTTGACTAAATCAATCAGCTTTTTTTGTCAGAGGTCGCTAAATCTGAGCAATTTTTTGTGTTCAAAATGTTTATCTTCAGTCTTCTTCATGCACCCAAGAACAACATTTCCAGCCAAGCCTCTAAAGATAAAATATCCTAGATTTTACGTATGCTTTGCTTGTAATAACAAATAATCTCAGTACTGAGCCAGAACTTCAGATGGCTTAAATCAACACAGACTTCAATAAAACTGTGTTGATTTACTTTTTTTTTTCTTTTTTTTCTTTTTTTTTTTGCTATTAGATGTTTATGTAGAGGAAGCCAAGAAAAATTACTGGCCTACAGAAATTTAACACATTACCAAGTTACCAATATGTCAGAGTATTTCTTTGGAGCAGATTCCTCTGATTAGCAATAGGATCTAATTAATTTTGCAGTTTTAATTTGTGGTAAATAAAGTGAAAATGACCACTTAGTATAACATTTCTTAAAACCATTTTGTGTGAGTAACACATCAAAGAGAAGTCATGCAATGACAAATTTTTTGTTCAAATCCTGGGGAGTGTGTGTGTTTATGTAAGGAATGTGTCAGTAAAATCGAAGATTTTGTTTATTTATAATTTGTATTGATAGTCTCACTGTCCTTTGTGCTCTGCTTCTTGCACATCATACATGATCTTTTACAGTCAACAAATATGAAAGTACCTTATGAAAGGGTGGGTTGGTGTCTCTGAGAAAAAGAGAAAATCACTATTGTAAAAGGATATTAAACAGTACCAAAATGGCTGGCACCTTGATATTCTCAATGTATATTGTATTTCTCAGGAAGAGAAGTATAAGTATTTGAATTCTCTCACTGGCTTCTTCAGGTGCATAAGATCAGATGTACATGCTCCAAGTGTAGCTACTAAGGGCAGTACAGTACATGTACAATCTTTCACAATGACATAAATGTTTGACTTAATTCATGCTTTATTTGTAAAATACTCTGCTGACATTTTTAGCTACCTCAAATTTATTTATGCTTTTTTTTTAGCCTAAAATTTTCTCTTGCTTAGAAACCGAAGCATTAGCACAAGTAATTAGTTGTTTCCTAAGTGTTACTTTAATTTAAATAAATAATAACTGATAAAGAAGCAAATTACAACAGTACCTGGACATGTATTAGTAATGAATATGGGAAGCTGATGTGACTGAAAGTGTAGTGAAAGGTTTAAAATGGATAGGAGAAATAAAACTTTACACGGTGGCATCCTTATGGACCAAAATAGTTGAATTAATCCCTATTTCATCCATTTCTTTAATGAATGTGTTTGTTTCTAAATCTGGAGAGAAGTAGTGTCTTGCAGCAAAGACAGAAATACTGGTTGGACCCAGCATTATTTATTTTTGTGAGACTGTGAGGGAAATCTTGCTTTTTAAAATTTCTTCACTCTTTCTTACTTTCCCAGGTTATTTCATAACCAGTTCAAACCTCTGCAGGTACAATTAATTTCTTGTGCTTGCACCCCAGGAATTTTCTTCTGTTCTGCTTCATGTAGGAATGCTCAGGTACTTAGCAAAAGATGTTCTTTCCCTCTGCCCCACTGCCACCACAAAACAATTACATTTAGGGAAAATTAGGTATATTGAGAGGCTTGTAATTACAGTAGCTGGAGTCTGGCCAGGTCAGTCAGACTAACATGGCTAAACAACCTCAGTGGTCATAAGTGGTCATTAGTTTAGTTTTTCTTCTTATCTGAAAGACAGAGCCTCCTCTATCACTGTGCCCTCTGCTATCAACTCCATGTTTAGTCTAAGTTTTGTCCTATCTCTTTGTGGTCTAAATAGAAGTTTGTTTTATGAACCAATTTTGAATTATCTTAAAATAGCACTAATTACATAACTATTACTAATGTTTTCTCATATGGAAGATGATGTTTAGTGGAGTCTATAGCAAAGAATGTTGGCAAACTTCAGATATTTCCTGTTTAAAATACTCTCTGTGCAAAAGAGCTTGCTCAGTTTTTATTCTTCCTTCCCAGGATTATATTAAACAGACAATATGTTTCTTAGAGTTGACTTCAAAACCAATTCAAAATAACAATAATTGTAGATTTTACTTATCTGGGTAGTGTCATCCAGTTGAGATCAAATGTTTTCTGTTAAGAACTGCTGGTTAACAAATGTGGTATTTCTCTGAAGCTGAGTTGGAGGCATTTTTCTGCTTCCTTTCATTTTCTCAATGTCTGGAATTTGGGCTGAATTCATGTCACTTCATTTTTTTCCTACTGCTGCAACTTTGCTGTCCCAAATGGGGAACTCAGCATCTAAAACTTGCACAAACTTGTTTTGTGGAGGGATTGTAAATATGCTGGACTACGCTGACCTTTTCAGTAGACCGTCCCTTGATTGGTAGCCAGTCCACCTCTCCCCCACAGGTTAATGAAGCTGTAAATAGGGAGAGCTGAAATGGCAAGCCAATCAAAAAGGTCAGAGTAGTATAGCACACCACTACAGCTGACAAAATATATGAGGCATTAAAATTTGGATACTTCATTCCTAGTGACAAAGATTGTAATGAGAGCAGAAAAGAAAGCTCCGTAAATCCCTTCACATCATACGGAATGTAATGTGGATGGGAAACGATGCAAGCCTGCCGTAGCTGAACTCCAAGATGAATGTTTTAAATCTCTTCATATATTTCAGGGACCATATAATAGCAAAGTTAGGTAAAAACCCATGTTCCTTGCTGTAGGAATACATTTGTCAATGTTCTTCCTATTTGTATGCACAAAATGTACAAATATATTCTCTCATACTAGCATCACTTTTCCACAGGAGGCTGTAGATTGGGAAGGGTACAGAAGAGAAAACAGGAATAGAAAGCTGCTCAGGCTTTATTAGAATATAAGAACATGAGAATGTCAAAACAGACTCAGTCATATGGAATAACTGAATAAGCTCCTTCCTACTGTGTTGGTACGGTATTGTATTTCTCCAATTGCATTCATAAGTTTTAAATTAATAAAAATCTTGTAAAACACAGAAGGATAATCCATGTAGCTGCTGCTTGGCTGAATGGCTTGCTGTTGTCAATTTTAAACCATTATTCAAAAAATGCTCTCTCAAATTTTGTCCCTGTGAGGTAGCATGCAACACTGAAGTCAGCAGAGACGATGGTCATTGAGAATTTTCTTTTAACCCTAAACTGTTTTCTGAACACTGACGTTGTTTATTATCTAATGTAGAGACATCTCATGCTGGTGTTTTACCCAAGAAATGTATTCCCTTTGTTTTGAAACATTTCCCTTTCATGCTGGCAACCCATATCACTTCAGGAGCATAAAATGTTAAGCGTATTTCCCAAGTAGCTTAAAGCCCTTTTGATACAAAATTCATGCTCCCTGGTGTAAAGCAGGTGTAGCTGGGGAGAGCTCCTTGTTAGAAGAGTGTGAGTGGTTACTATGTCCATGGATTGTAGCGCAGCTTTGAGTTTGTGAAACTCTCTCTCTCCTACAAAGTGTGGCAGAGTATTTGCTCACAGGGGAGGAACTTACAGTAGCTTGGCCCGGTCCTGGGGCTGATTTACGGTAGATATATTGCTGTGTGCTTGCAGTATGAGCATGTACAGTTAAATGTGGCTTTGACAAATGACTTGGTTTCTCTGTACTCGGAAGGAACTTCCAGCCCCAGCCTGGCGGACCCCTCTACTCCACTGGATTTCCAGGCTGGTGGGATGAGTTACAGGGACCTGTGCCAAGAGGTGCCTTCTGCTGCATTTTATCACTGACTCTAATCCAGCTGTCTGAAACAGTGCCAAGCCAATTAGCTGTTTCAGTGCCTGTTATATCAGGAGCCCAAATAAGCCCAGAGAGGTCACGTTTCGAACGGGAGCAAAGCCTTTTCATTCATCTCTCTGTTTATGCAGGGCCAAGATGACTCCCATATGGGACGAATCCCAATTAATGCCTCCTATTTAAACTTGTCCTGACATATTTTAGAATGTTCACCAATTAACAGTAGCATTAAGTTATGAATTACTCTAGGTGAGGATGCCAGTGGAGACAAAGACCCCTTGTTTTTCTTAAGATTGTCTAATCTTGGTTTGACTTTGCTAATACAGGAAAACCAAAGAAAAGATCTACTGAAACAACATCACAGCATTATTAATCTGGAGAATTTATTATTGCCCAAACTCACTGCATATAAACCCAATCTCTGTCCTAATGCATCCCTTACTTTCAAATCCCGAGTGCAACCACTGAGGTTAAGAACAGGCAGAGAAGAAAAATAACATTATGATGATAAATACAAGGGAAGAGAACAGTGAAAATAAATATTATCATTTGTGAATAGCTGCTTTCTCAGTTATGTAAGCTTAACCTAAATAGCAAGGCAGCTGGCTCACACACATGAGACTGTAGATAATGAAATTAACAGTGTCTGTCAAGATTTCCACAATATCTACCTTAAATAATGGCAAAAATGAAAGCCACAAGGTGATATTTTAAGCACTCTCAGTTCATGAAGTTAGATCATGACCATGAAAGCCACGTCGATTTCTTCAGTTGCTTCAAATTAGCTTTCTTTTGCCAGTGCACTTTGTGTAATTCAAGTCTTTCATAAAATTTCCAAGGAAGAGCAATTGGACTGTTCTCTGTGTCCTGTTGATGAAGCAAAGAACCTCAGAGAATAATTATATTTATGGATGTATGCATTACCAAGGGTCTCATGTAGAGAGCTGCATTATTTTAGGAGCATGCCACTGAAGAATAAGTAGAAAAGAAAATCAGGATAATTTCTGTTTCTTTTCAGTCTTTTAGAATGACAATGTAAGTGATTGTTTAACTTTGGGTGTTGCCACTGTAATACCTACATAAACTCCCTGTGATAATAAACCCCAATAATGGAGCAAAGCTTCACAAGACATCAGACAGGTGTGGTAATGAAAGCAATGCAAAATGCTGACTGAAAAAATGCAAAATGCGCGCATATTTGAGATCTTCTCTAGCTGAGAGTTCCATGGATCATTCAGATTAACGATTTCACCAGGGTAAGCCCATATTTTTTTAATAAAGACTTGTTACAGTGCACAGATGGGTGGACAAGCTTGGTGAGAACAGAAAACTGGGACTTCCTAAAGCTTTTTCAGGTGGTGGAAGGGAAGAGTGATTTGAGGCAGAGCTAAATAATATGAAATTAAAGGACAACAAACTCTGATCCAGAGATCTTTCAAAAACCTACATTTCTGTATTTTTTTCATAAATACTTAATTTGTGGAGTTTTGGTTATCAACTCACCCTATGGAAATATTAAAACTTTAAATACAGCCATTGTGAATTGTTTCCTACAAATATTTGGACTTATTGTAATTGCAACCTCCCACAACATGCTGGACACCCTTCTTTGGATGAATCCTAGGATGGGGTTGATTTTCTGGGATGTCAGCACACATTCCTGAGTAATGCCAAACTTCTTGTCAGCCAGCACCCCAGGTCTTTTTCCTCAGGCCTTCCCTCAGTCCATTCTCTGCCCAACCTGTATTTGTACTTGGGATTGCCCCGTCCCAGGGGCAGCACATTGCGCTTGGCCGTGTTGAATTTCACGAGGTTCCATGGGCACCTGCTTCTAGAGCTTCTCCATGTCCCTCTGGATGGAATTTCATCCCTGTTATGTCAATTGCTCTGCTCAGCTTCATGTCACCTGCAAACTTGCTGAGGGTACACTTCATCCTACTGTCTGTGTCACTGATAAAGGTACTAAAGTGTACTGGTCCCAGTTTGGGCCTCTGAGGGTCACCACTTGTTACCCATTTCCAGGTAGATGTCGAACCATCGACTACTACCCTCTGTACGCAACCATCCAACCGATTCCTCATCCACCAAACAGTTCATCCATAAAATCCATGTCCCTCCAATTTAGATGTTGTGGAGGACCATGTCAAAGGCTTTATAGAAGTAAAGGTAAATGACATCCATAGCTCTTCTGTTGTCCACTGAGGTAGGCATCATAGAATGTCTAATTCTATTATGTCTACCACCACTAAATTGGTCAGGTGGGACTTGGTCTTGGTAAAACTGAGCTGGCTGTCTTGAATCACTTCCCTGTCTACCATGTGCCTCAGCACAGCTTCTAGGAGGATCTGTTCCATGATCTTCTCTGGTGTAGAGATGAGGCTGAAAAGTCAGTAGTTCCCAGAGTCCTCCTTTTTAACCCTTTTCTAAAATGACTACAATATTTTCCTTTTTCTAGTCAATGGGGACTTCACCTGAATGGTATTTTTTAAATAGACGTTGACAGTGAAGATTGTGGGGAAAAAATAGTTGAGTAAGTAACTCAGTTTCCTCCTCATCTGTATTTACCAGTTTGCCAGCCTTCCTCATCCAACGAGTACACCTTCTCTGACTTCCCCTTTCTGGCTCACACACCTGTAGAAGCCCTTTTCCTTTCCATTACTCTTTGCATCTATTGCAAGTTCAACTCCATCCATCAGGCTTTCCTGATCCCATCCTTACATAACTGGGCTGCACCCCTACACTCTTCCTAGGATGTTCCTGCTTCTACTGCCTGTGCACTTCCCTTTTGCCCTTTAGTTTGACCAGCAGGTTTTGACTCATCCATACCATGAGTCTCTTGTCTTCCTTTCCTGTTTTCTTAAACCAGGGGATTGAGAGCTCTTGCACTCTACGGAAAATGCCTTAAAGTTTTACCAGCTCTGTTCTGCTCACTTGTCCCAGAAGGACATTTCCCAGGGGGTCGTCCAGCTCTTTTGAAGAGATGGAAGTTTGCTTTCCTGAAATTCAAGGTCCTGACTTTTGTTTTTGCTTGACTTTTGGGACTATAAACTCCAGTTGCTGAAGCACAGTGTGCACTAGAGTCTATTACTGGCTCTGGATAACTGAAAGTGCTGCTTGGATGCCCTGTAAGAAAAAGAGAATAAGAAATCCTGATCTAGGAATTGATTTTGCTATGCCTGTAGCTGCTGCCATACTCTGCCCTTCCTGCTTCTCTGTCATTAAATGTTCTGAGTGATTGTTTCCTGTCTGTGTGCACTTGACTGGTAATGAGGGTGTTTCTTCTAAGCCTGGACTTCTCTGCAAACTTTTCCAAACACGAGTAAGCCTAAGGTCCGTTATGTAACTTTGTGAATAAATATTTCTTTTTTAATTCTATGCCTAAAATTAATTAATTTTATAAGAGAAGAAAAGACTCTACAACTAAGCACTAGTATTAGTTTCATATCATTCTCCACACTGATATGCAAGGCAGAGCCTTGTTCCCAGATCAGAACTTTTGGGGGGGGCTAAGAAAAGTGTAGCTGAATGTCAACAGTTTTGTCTGTATAGCAGAACTGGTTAAGTGACTACAAAAACGGCAAACTACCAAAATAATAGATAGCTGCTTTAAAATAATCAGTTGTCATGCATAAGTTTGAAAGTACCCCAGAAGAAATTATTAGGTATCAGAACTCAAATGAAACAATTTCTTCCATCCTCAGAGAGGGATTGCTGCTTCAGTCAGGCATAGTATTGCGGAAGGTTATCACCACAGCTAGTCAAACTGGACTGAGTCACTCCAGCTTTTTAGGAAAAAAAAGAAGATAAATCAGAGCACTGTGGGCATTGCTGAAGCTATGTAAGCACAAACATGGTTTTTACCACAACCACAGAAAAAGGATGAAATTTCTAACACAAGGCCACGAGATGAAACTGCACCTCTGTCATCACAGAACATGGTACGCTGCAAATCACTGCAGGCTTCAATGAGATTCCTTTCAAGCTACCTGAGGAAAATTAGCCTTTTCCTTAGGGCCCTAACAATGCTCCAAGTAAACAACTACAACCTGAAGTTACTTTCTCAGAGTAGCATATTCTGCCTGTGGATGAGAACACAGTGAGCTTGCAAAAATTTATAGTATTTGTATTTCTGACCTACCAGCAGAACAACCAAATACCACTTAATTTGGTGGGGATTCTACAGGCTCTGTTACCTGTATCTGTTGATTTTCAGTCTTTCAGTGATTTCCCTTTTACTGAGCCCAAGCTACATCTCACGAGCTAGTGAGGAGACATTTCTGTCTGCCATTGCCAATATGCAAGTATGGGTATTACTACCTTGCATATGTGTTGAGACCTGTATTGTGAACATCACTGCTTCTGTAGGCATCAGTATCAGTCAGCAACATCCATATAATTAGGGTGCATCTCTTCTATACCATCCATAATTACTAGAAGACTGCCCTTTATTTCAGCTCTTGCAAGAGATGCAAGCACTGATCTATTTGATACAGTTAAAAGTTTGACAGCAAGATTAAAATTTGACTTTGTACAAAAGAAATTGCTCCACCCATCACTTTCATTGAGAAATGCTCTAAAACTAGAGTGTAGAGAAGTACTTTATAATTAAATTAATGAAGACACCAAATGACTTCATGGGTCTAATGCAATTAATGACAATACTGGCAAAAGTAATTTCTAACTGAACTTAAGGGAGCAAAAGAGCATCATTGTAGTAGTTAAAAGTTATCTGCTCATCTGTTTAAATACTTGTACAACTTTATGGTAAAAAAGGTTCTTCTACTGATTATATACACATTAAATTACAAATCATCTTAAGTGACACAGAAGCCTAACAGATGTCAGTTAATGATCATGATAAACTCTTACACTTGAAATTGTGATATAGGGAGCTTGGCTGTTTTGAAAGACTAGTATCCATAGTTCTTCAGTAACCAGGGTATCCAAGTAATGACGCTGTATTTTAAAGAGCTCACAGGTATATTTGATATGACCAGCAGGAAAGGTATTATTTTCTTGTCACATAAACTTTCTAGCAGGTTTAAGGTCTGATCCTCTGGGACAATTCAGTCACCAAAGATCTTTACGCAAGGAACTTCTAGAATTTTCAGGGTTTTGTTTTCTTTCGGTTTTTTCTCATTATGGTGTAAAAAAATGTTTTCTTAAGTAATCTGTGTATGTTCTGGATCAAATTGCTTCATCCATGAGAAGACAGTGAAACCGCAGAGAGTAGTCTGGGAGCTGGTTAGAACCTTCTCATATCCCCCCAGAACCTGTGTCACCAACAATGATTGTTAATAGCTCACACTTACAGTCTCATCACCCCGAGCCTTTGGAGGAGCAATTTGCACCATATTGGCACCAAGCAATGAGACAAAGAAATATTTTTTTCTGTGCAAACTGCAAGTGCAATGAACTTGTTTTGGTGCAGGTTTCTGTATGTATCACCACCATTTGATAACGTTATTATGCAAGGAATTGTATGAGTGGGAATGCAAGTGCCTAATGCTATACAGGATGATTTTCTTGTACATATGAAAATGAGTGCAAAGTGCGTCCTGGACTCATGATAGGTGACAAGTTGGCATTCTCACTAGACGCCCATGTGGAGGCAGCTGAACAGGTCACAAGTGCATTGCTGTATTTTAAATGCAAAAAATATCAGGCTGCTTGCATCCATGTCTTACTGTAAAATAAATAATAAATACATTGCTTTACTTTCTGACAGCCTAAGAATCCAAACACCACGTTCAGTCAGCTGACAGACTTTTAAGCTAATGGTCCATACTATTATCCATTCAGTAATCTATTATTAGAAAGGAACTACAGATTAAAAAACTAATGCCTGGCTCACAATAACCATCAAGGACACCATGTTTGTGGCCAAATCCAAATGTTAAAGCTGAAGGTGCTCCATATGTTTTTTATAGCTTTACAGGCTTGCAGTGCAGCAAAATTGTCCCATAAATTACAATATAATCTGTCCATTTACTGGATTCAGCATGAGAGAAGTTTTGTCCAACTGTGCTGTATTGTTATTATGCTTAGTTCTCTTACCTTATTCCTCTGTCATATGGGTAGAATTAATAGATAGTGTTTTTCCTTTTAATTTTACAAGAGTCATTGTCCTAATTAGGAGATATTGTGTAAATCCATCAGTATGTTTTCCCAAGCTCAGATTCAAAAAAAAAAAAAGGGTAAAAGAAATAGCAGAAAATACAAAACACATGCAGTTAAAGATCTTAGATTTGAGTATAACCCACCAGTAGGTTTTCAAAAAAGGAGAACTGAGAGTCCTTATTTTCTTCTGCAACTGTACATCAAAGGTCCTTTTGCTGTCTTATGGACTATTATAAAATGTCTTCTGTTTTGAACCTACTTACTAAGTACAATATGAGTTTTTTCTGTATTAGTTATCTATGATTAGAGTAAAAAAATTATTTTTAGTATCAAATTCTTCAAGATCTGGCTTGAGCATAGAGCATGACATTGCTCAATCCATCATATTCCTGGATCCACCTGTTATGAAAGTCCCAAATTAGGGTTTAGTATTACGTCATTGTCATCAACCATTAGTTTATCTGCATCCTTTTTACTAATTATATAAGCAGAGTACCTAAAAATCTCCCTTTACTGCTGTGCTGTTGCAACACTGTGATTTATTTGTTTTTTAAAGGGTGGGGTATAATGCAGTGTTGGTGCCGGGTGACAGTTCTGATGTTCATGTTCCAAGGCAAGTAGAGATGCAGAGAATCCCTGCTGAGATGCTCTTTCTCAAGTTTTGCCCTGACTCTTCTCTGTGCTCCAACCACAGATGCTTTTTTATACTTAAAGCATATATTTCTCAAAGCTTGTACTTGTGAAAATATAGCACTGCTCAAAGCTGGAAAGAGAAATATATAATTTCAAATATGCCTTTAAGAACGTCAGAGGGAAGTTTGAACATCATTAATCTGTGGCTGCTGAGACACTCTGTTCTTCTGAGCTTCTCCAGGCTGATCTTCCAGAGAGTCCTGCCATGCATGGGGTGTGAAGAGAAACATCTGCTAGGGGAAGCACCAGAAAGATGTTACAAATTCAAATATAATCAAAACAGAACTCAGGTTGCTGCTGAAGAATTTGTAGATTTGAGTGTGTCTTGAATTTTTCCCTAGGTGTGGTAGGTGACACACAGCCACACAACCTTTATCACCTTGTCTCCTTGCCTCCTTGTCTCCACACTTCCTGGCCACATCAACAGCTGCCTTGCCGAGGAGGTTGAGAGGAAATGTGAGGGGGATGTGGGGAGGCAGGATTTGAAGGCAATTCAGTTTTAGGATGGCTTCAGCTGACCTTGAAAACACCCTCAAACTTTTCTGAGGAAATTTCATGAGAAATACCTCAAAGAAATTCTATACTCTACACTTCTGAGTGATGGATTTCAAAGAGACTGACAGGTCGATTCTTGCTCTGTGTGTTGTGCATATATGTGTGTGTGCCTGTTGAATAGATTATCCTTCCAGTCATGGGAGAACAAAGATTGCTAGTCAACATGTCTATTAACAGATGTGAAGTTGCAGTTTACATATCCTCATGTCAACAAAATTGAGAGAAGTGCGGCTCTGTTAATTAAAAATTAAATGTGAAACATGTATTTTGTGGCGTCTCTGCTTCATGTGGGTTTGATTTGAGGGATTTTTTTTCTTCCTTTTAGCAATATTATTTAAGTTTTATAGAGGCTTGACTGTGTACTGAGTCTAAAGCACACTAATTTGGTTATTAGCATGTGCATCAAGCAATCTCACTGCACTCATTCAGAAAATAGGAATTAAGATGATTTGACAGCCCTCCAATTTTGCTTTCAATGCTATCGATTCCTTTCATCAAGGCTGTGCCATTCTGTGCTCAATCTTGCAAAAGGGAATGATGGCACACTTGCTCTAATCAAATTTCATTGTACATTCACTTCATGTAATAATAAATTTGGCTATCCAGATCAATTTTGGCCCAATTTCCTCTCCTGGGATGCAATTCAATGATTGCTTTTTTATTTTTCTTTTAAGGAGCATTGTTTGATCCATATAAGGCTGGGTTTTTTTTCCTTTTTAATCCCCAAAATATTGACTAAAATAAGCTTCAGTGGTGTTCTATACTTTTGTTTATGATCACTTTGGGAAAATGCATGAGCTTGATTTTGGTAGGTCTGAGGTTGCTACATGGTACATAATGAGAGGGATTTTTGTAATGGCTTTCAAAGCACTCAGTATGTTCCCAGAACCTTCTTGAATAAACAGTTTAAATACAAATACTTCCATACATGTGCAGTTTTAGAGAACTTGCAAATGCAAAGAGCTTATTGCATACTTTTCTAAGCAGGATTGCAATGCATCTCAATATTTCCTTCAATAACCTCATAACAGGATCATTATTTGACAGCAAACATTGCAAATGAGGTCAGTGAACTTTCTGTATTTTTTTCCCATAGAAATTAGAGGTGAAAGAGATCTCTTAGGTTAACTAGCTCCTTCTCTGCCTCTTCATCTGTTCAAAGGGCCACATTACTGTTGCAAACCTGAGTTATGGAAAAGGCAATACTGTGCCTGCCTGTTAGTAGATATTGCTGGTGAATGTGAAATAAGAAAAAAAAACTTTCACTGTCTTGTGGTGACTGAAAAAAGCATCAAAAATCT
>VYXC01004312.1:92464-103845 GCA_013397175.1 Platysteira castanea | reverse complement strand
GGCCTGTTGATGCTTCCCCGCCTCCCCCGCACCGATCCAGAGCTTCTATTGGGCTGCTGGCCGCGGGGCGGTGCTGATTGACAGCGCTTAGCTGGGGAGGGAGCGCGGCTATGGAGGCGGTGCGGGCGCAGCGGCTGCAGCCCGGGGTGGGCGCGGGGCCCCGCGGGGCCCGGCCTGGCCTCAGCGGGGCCCCCACGGGATTCGGACCGGCAGCGGGAACGGGGTCGGGGCTGGGGCCGGGGCTGGGGCTGCCTCCGCCGCCGCCCCCGTTGGGTCTGCAGGGGCCCCCGGCGCCCCCCGGGACCGGGGCTGTGGCCGGGGCCGTGCCCGGGCCGCCCGCGGTGCTGCGGGAGGCGGTGGAGGCCGTGGTGCGGAGCTTCGCCAAACACACGCAGGGCTACGGCCGCGGTGAGCGGGACCGGAGGCGAACCGGGGATGCCGACGGACTGGGCGGGGGGTAGATTTTCCCTTATTCCCTTTTTTCACTTTTCCTTATTTGCATGCCCTATTTCCTTCCTTCCTCACCCCCTTCTCCTTCCCCCCTTGCCCCTTTTCCTTCTTTCTGTGCCCCATTTCCACCCTGCTCTGCCAATCCCTGGGGGTTCTTCCCGGCTGTTCTCCCGGCTGTGTCCCGCAGTGAACGTGGTGGAGGCGCTGCAGGAATTCTGGCAGATGAAGCAGTCGCGCGGGGCCGAGCTGCGCAACGGCGCCCTGGTACTCTACGAGATGGTCCCGGCCGCCAGTCCCCCCTACGTCTGCTATGTCACCCTGCCCGGGGGCAGCTGCTTCGGGAGCTTCCAGGTACGGTCCCGACCCCGGAAATGCCTCGCCCCGGCCCCACCGGAATCGTTTTCCAAATATATCCTCCCTGCGCGGGCATTCTACTGATTCCAGTCCCGGGGTCTGGCTCTAAACCTCTTTAGTTCCAAGGAAATTTAATTGCAAATTGCTCCTGGCCTGTAAATCCCCACCAGATCCCAATCCGGGAAGATTTGGCCGTGGATTGTGCTTTTTTTGTGTCCTTTATTCTCTGTTCTGGTCACCTGCACCTTAGTGCTGAGGTAGGAGATGGGATATCAGGGAAAACCGTTGGATTGGCTGGATCTGATCCTTGCTTCTCCTAACCAGGATTCGATCCTTCCTTTTCCTTCCCAGGATTAGGCAGCGGGATAAACTGGCAGAGAAATGTTCCTGTGCCAGGGCTCAGGATTTGTCCCAAAACCTCTTCTCCAGATGCCAAAAGACTGGAAATTAAATCAGAGCATTGGATCATGGGGTCCTGGAATGGCTTGGGTTGGAGGGAACCTTAAACACCATCCAATTTCAACCCTGTGGTGTGGGCAGTGAACATGCCACTGGAGGAATCCATCCCTTTACCCCTCCTGGGAAAACTTTTAACACAAATCCATCACCAAAGAGATTAAAGTCCCAATGTCCCCTGAAGTCCTGGCTGTGTTCCAGATTCTTTGCTGCCCTTCCTCTTGGCTGGAAAAGTGGATCCAAAGGAAAGAGTTCCAGCAGCCACAGGGTCATCTTATCTCAAAATCCTGATCTTTTGGGGGAATTTGGGAACAGTTTGGGTTTGAGGTAATTAATTAATTGACAGTGCAACGGGAACCTCTTTTGATTCTGGGAGCGCGACTTCCTAATTCCACCCCCACTCAATTCCGATTCCTGGTGGTCCATGGGGTGTCGGGATCCTGGGAATGTCCCGACTGTGGCTGTGTGTCCCCAGTTCTGTCCCACTAAGGCTGAGGCGCGCCGGAGCGCAGCCAAGATTGCGCTGATGAATTCCGTGTTCAACGAGCACCCTTCCCGCCGGATCACTGACGACTTCATTGAGAAGAGTGTCTCCGAGGCCCTGGCATCCTTCAACGTGAGGAGGGGGATGAAAAATCCCAGGGAAAACCTCAAATCAGGGGATTAGAACTGCTTGGCGGTGGGGTGGGGGGATTGATGGACTATTAAGATTGTAAGTGTAGCTTGATTCCCATTCTTCCGCTCTTTGTGCTGCACTTCAGGGTGGGATAACGAGGCTGAGGTGTGGATTTTCCTGGCCCTTCCATGACTGGGTTGTCGCATCCGCTAGTTTTCCTTAAACCAAAGATTTTCCAGGAATTTTAGTTTCTATCACTGGGAGCTTTGCATTCTCACTTTCCTGCTCTGATTATCTCGGAGGGAATTCTTGCCATGCGGCCCACAGTGCTCTGTGCTTTCCAGGGTGTTTTGAGCACCTCAGAATCAGTGCAGGAAAAATCCTGCTCCCAGGGGATTCTTTGCTCCAGGAGAGCTAAATCTGTCCAGGTCCTGTCCCAAATTTGTCCAGGGAGTGTCAGAGTGGCCCGTGCCATGCGGTTGAGGCTGGATTAGCTGGATAAGAGTGTGACACCTCAGCCTATGCTGGCATCAGGCTGTCCTGAATCCCACTGGGAATTCGGGGAGTGGGGATAGTGTAACAGGAGCAGGTGCAGTGGGAATGGCAGCTCCTGTCTGGAATGTCTCTGCAGGGCAATCGAGAGGAGGCAGATAATCCCAACACTGGGATCGGGGCCTTCCGCTTCATGCTGGAGTCCAACAAGGGAAAATCCATGCTGGAGTTCCAGGTACTGTTTCCAACTTCTGCAGATACTGTTCCTGATCTACCCAGGTGCCATTCCTGATTTGGTTAAGGGATATGTGTGTTGATCTCCTAGCTGTATTTTTAGTCTTTTCAATGGAAAATGAACTCTGGGTTTCCTTTTGATTCTGATCGGATTCAGGGTACTTCCAGGTGCAGCAAAATCCTTGGAATTGGGTTTCTCAGTGTCAGGGAAGTGTCCCACTCTGATATTTCCAGGTGGTACCTCCAAATGTCATAATTGCAGCAGTCCAGTTAATTAGTGGGATTCATCTCCCCCTGAAAAGAGGGAAGCAAGAGCTCTCATAAGGAAAGATTGGAAGATCTTTCCCCCAAAGAGACTTTGATTTTGGATTTGGGAGTCAGTGGTGTCCTGACACTGCCCCAAAACACAGATATATCCTTGTATCCCATTGGAATGTGGGAATGTGGGTGAGAAGAACATCGGGACAATGGGAAGTCTGAGCTGCCACCCAGCAGGTGTCCGGTGTCCTTCCTGGGCTCCATGTGATTCACAAGGTCGCTCCCACCTCACCCCAGCCCAGGATTCCGTGATCCCAGTCCTGTATCTGCTCTCATCCTGCCTCCCTCTTGCCAATCCAGGAGCTGATGACGGTTTTCCAGCTGTTGCACTGGAATGGGAGCCTGAAGGCCATGCGGGAGCGTCAGTGCTCGCGTCAGGTGAGTCCAGACCTGCTCAGGGGCCACCTTGATCCCGCTGCTCCTTCCCATTCCTAAGCTTCCTCCTGCATCCCATTCACACCAGGAAGTCCTGGCTCACTATTCCCACCGTGCTCTGGACGATGACATCCGGAACCAGATGGCCCTGGACTGGGTGAACCGGGAGCAGAGCATTCCAGGTGCCCTTTCCCGGGAGCTGGCGGCCACGGAGCGGGAGCTGGATGAGGCCCGGCTGGCCGGGAAGGAGCTGCGATTCCATAAGGAGAAGAAGGACATCCTGTTGCTGGCAGCTGGCCAGCTGGGCTCAGCTCACTCCTCTGGCTGCTGAACCCCAGGATCCTGCCCTGGGATCCCTACTGGTGCTCCTGACCACCCTCTCCTGAATCCTGGCCCGTTTGCACATTTGAAAGAAATTTAGGGAAAAAGCTCCAGAATGGATTTTAGCAATTTCATCCTGGTTTTTAGAGCTGCTCCTCAGTCTTCTCATTCCCTAGAGAATTTCTTATTCCCTTGAGACCTCCTTATTCCCTAGAGAAGTTTTTATTCCCTGGGAATTCCTCATTCCCTACAGAATTTTTTCTGTCCCTTGTTTTTGGGGTTCAAATCACAGGTTTTGTCCTCTCTGCACTCCATCGGTACTGGAACAGGGGGGATTCCATGGAATCCAGCATTTCCTCTGGAAAAGTCCTTTGGATCCAATGCCTGGCACCCGCTCGCTTCTATAGCAGAAAGGGATCAATTAATCCTCCTTGATGAGCTCCTTAATTAAATCTCAGTGGATGGCAACACATGCAGTATCCAAAGGGAGTGAGAACTAGGGTTTGGAGTTAAATCTGGGATCAGCCCACAGCATTCCAGTCCCAAGCACAGCAGGATCTGCAGTTCCCCCTGGAACTGCCCTGTCCATGACCAAACATCACCATTGGCCTTTTCATGGAAGGTTGGAAAAGTCTTGGAGAGTTTGGGAATGAGGGAGAGATTTGCACTAATCATTCCTTATCCATTGTATCCATATCCAAATGGAATTTAGACTATATTTAGCTTAAAGAACCTCTTTTATGACATGGAATTGTTCAAACAGCTCCAAGTTCACCCAAGAAAGTATCAGTTTATCCATGGAAATTTACATCTTACTCCCCTTTTCCCCAGCAGACTGGAAATGCAAACTAAATTTCAAGCCAGAATTCCTTTTTCACCCCAGCTTAGAGCTGTTCCCACTTCCTATCCCCTTAAAGCCTTCAGATTCCGCTATTCCCACCCTGCTTCTTCCCTCTGCCTGGCCACAGGATATTCCAGCAATAATCATTGTTATCCTAAGATAATAATGGAATTATTCCATTATCTGTAGGTACCCCACTTTTATATTCACATCCTAACGAGCCTATTTTGGGGGTTTATATATTTTTTATACTTTCTACAACACTATTAACGTTTGATGTCGCTGGAAATGGGATAGGGGCTTGTGGGGTGTCATTTTCCTGAAATATTGGAAAAATTTGATTTAGGAATAACATGGAGTTAATGCCGCAATTTATTCCCCTGATTCTGCACATGAGGGAATCCCTGAAGCTCCTCCCAGCACCTCCAGTGGCTTCTTTACGCTCCAGGTAAACAGATTCAGGAGGATTTGGGGGTTTCCATCCCTGTGGAAGAAAAGAAAAAAAAACCAAAAGGGAAGAAACCATATATTCCATTGCTTGTGGGACTGGGGCTCCAGTTTGGAGGCTCTGGACCCCTTGGAAGGTGTAAAATGAACAAATTCAAGTTTTCTCAGTATGGAAAAAGTTGTGCTCCTTGTTGAGGCAGTGGAATTACGGGAATCCGGCGGGATAAACACTGGTGTGGATTTTGTACAATAAAACCAGCGATTTTGCCTAACTTTGGTGCTATTGCTTATTTTGTGGGGCCAGTCGTGCCCAGCAACTCGCTGCGGGGTTCAGAACCCCCGACAGAAGAGAAGCATCTCGACCTTCTCAGTATGGCGGCAAGACGTCGTGACCCTCTCAGCATGTCTGAATGGGCGCTTCCGCCAGGCGCCCTCCCCAACATGGTGGCGTAGGTGTTTCCGCCACACACCCTCCCCAATAAGGCTGTGCCGGTACTTCCGCCACACACCTTCCCACTATGGCGTCTCTTCCGGCGCGCTCCCGGCGTGCCCCGGTATTCTGGGCAAGATGGCGGACGTGCTGGATCTTCATGAGGCGGGCGGAGAGGATTTCGCTATGGACGAGGATGGGGACGGTGAGCTCGGGGCTGGGGCGATACCGTCCGGCCCAGAGCGGCCTCGCAGACCGATCCGGGTCGGCCCCGGCTCAGCGGCGCCGCTCTCGCCGCCTCTGGCCGCGCCCCCAAGCCCCGTCGGCCTCACGGACAGCCCCGGCCCGGGGCGGGTCATTCCCGGCCTGGGTGGGGGTTCCTGTCGTTCCCAGGGGGCTCCTGCTCGGCGTTGGGGGGGTCATTCCCGGCTCGGCGGTCATTCCCAGCATGGGAGATGGATCCTGCCGGTCCAAAAGGGGTCATTCCCAGCTCATGGGATCATTCCTGGCCCTGGGGGACTCTGGGGGTCCTGTCTGGCCCGGGGGAGGTCATTCCCATCATGGTGAGACTGTCCCGTTTTTCCCGGGGGTGTCCCTGTCTGTACCAGGGGGTCCTGCTCAGCCCAGGTGGGTCTTTCCTGACCCAGGGACATCTTTCCAAGCCCAAGGGGTCATTCCCAGACCAGGGGGACTCTTCCCAGCCAGGATCAGGGGTCCCTGTCCATCCGGGGCAGGGGGGGTCCCTGCTCCTGCTGACTCCATGACTCCCTGCAATTCCCACCCCACCAGAGAGCATCCACAAGCTGAAGGAAAAGGCCAAGAAGCGGAAGGGCCGCGGCTTCGGCTCAGGTGAGGCCCCAGAACACCCCCAAACCCCTTCCCTGGTGCTCTGGGAGGGGCTGGGTGACTCTGCAAGTCGGGGGCCCCATTCTTCCCCCATTTTACTCTCCTTTCCAGAGGAAGGATCCCGTGCTCGGGTGCGCGAAGATTACGACAGCGTCGAGCAGGACGGGGATGAGCCAGGGCCACAGAGATGTGAGGGGGGACAATGGGGACTTGGAGGGGTTCATGGGGGCTCTGCAGCTCTGGGTCAGGACTCAGCCCTGCTGGGACAATCCCTTCCCCTCCTTCATTCCTAGGATTTATTTTACGGCAAACCCCAGCTCCATATCCCCTTCCCAAGGGTGGGAATGGGGGAATCTGGGGCAGATACTCCTTTCTGAGAACCCCACAGCCTCCAAGTGTCACCAGGGGCACTTTCCCCATGGAAGGGAGGGGGAATGGAGGGGAGGGGTGTCCTGGGCTCTGGATTGGGGTTCAGCCCTGCTGGGATGAGCTTTCCCCAACCTGACCCAGGATTTATGGAGTCTGGGCCTCCACCTCCCTTTCCTAGCTGTGAAAAAGGAGTGATTTTGGGTGACAGATCCTTTCCTGGGGACATCCCATGGGAAGGAGAAGGAATTTGGGCCATGCTGGGATGATTCTTCCCCGGATCACTTTTGGGTCAACCCCCAAATCTCAGCCTTGGGGGCTCCATGTCCCCTCCCCAAGACAAGGGATTTTTTGGGGGAAAGCTCCATTCCCAGCTCTGTGACCCCCCTTTTCCCACCCAGCCGTGGAGGGCTGGATCCTGTTTGTGACAGGGGTGCACGAGGAGGCCACAGAGGAAGACGTGCATGACCGATTTGCTGAATTTGGGGAGATCAAGAACATCCACCTGAACCTGGACCGGCGCACGGGATACCTCAAGGTGGGGGGGGCTCGTGGGGACCCCCAGGCTCCATCTCAGCTTGGGGGAGGCTCCAGGCTGGGAGATGCCATGGGCGCACCCAAAAACTGAGCCAATTCTGGGCGTCATGGGGGTCCCTGCACCTCAAAATTGACTTACTGGGAGGTCCCTGCATCCCAAAACTAAAATGGGCAGGAGCTGTGAGCTGGATTCCCCCAGTGCCTGGGGTCATTCCCATTCCTGGTCCTAATCCCAGGGTGAGCTGGGGGTTCCCGCAGTGCCCGGGCTCATTCCCATTCCCAAACCTGGGGTGTCAGGGGGTCCATGCACCCCAAACCTGAGCTGGGTTCCTCCGGTGTCCAGGCTCATTCCCAATCCCATTCCCAATCTAATCCCATCCCAGGGTTACACGCTGGTGGAGTATGAGACGTACAAGGAGGCGCAGGCAGCCATGGAGGGGCTCAACGGGCAGGAGCTCATGGGGCAGCCGGTCAGCGTTGACTGGTGCTTCGTCAGGGGACCCCCCAAGGGCAAGCGGAGGTGAGGAAATTCCTGGGAATTCCAGGAGCTGGGAATGGGAGGGGACCTGTGGGAGCGTTGGAACCCTCGGCTAGGGAAATGGGGGCATTCCATGTATTGTCATGGGAGTGGTGAGGTTAAAATAGGGATAACACCCCAAAATGCCCTTTTCATAGACTCTTTCCTTCCCTCTCCTTTCCTCCATTTTCTGCCCCCTTTTCCTACTCTTGCCTCCCCTTTTCCATCTTCTTTTTTTCCTTTCCCCATTCCCTTATCTCCTTTTCCCTCACTCCCTTTTCCCCTTTCCTCTTTTCCCCTTTCCCTTCCCCACCTCTTCCCTGTTTTCCAGGGGTGGGCGCCGGCGGAGCCGTAGTCCGGACCGGCGCCGCCGATGATGGATCCAGACTTCCACCCGTTTGTGTTCTGAGTCCAAACTGGGGGAAACTGGGAAAACTGGGCTTCGTACACAGCCCTGAGGAGCCAAACCAGCTCCATCCCTGGGGAAATTGGGGTTTTATGGAATTTTATTGTTTTCAAAGGACAAATATGAGGGAAGCAGCAGTCTCTGAGGGTTGGGGGCGTTTCCCTCAGGTTTGCGGGGATCCCTCCAGCTCCTCATCCCAGTACATCCCAGAAGTTTTTTCCATGCCCCAGGCAAATGGTCCCTAAATCTCTCATGGTATTTATCCCACTGGGAATTCCTTGTTTTCTGTTAAATAACAAGATTTTGTCTAAATTTGTCTTCTTGTTCTTCATCCTTCATTAAAGCTCCCCAGCCCCTCCCATGCCCCTTTCCCTAAAAATCCCTCCCCATCCAGGCTGCTGGATCCCCAAGGATCCTGGGGATCACTCCCAGCCTGGAAGAAGAATAATTGAGGTCTTGCAAAACCTTTTTTTCCTTAAAACAGGCATTGGGAACCAATGGCTGTGCAGCTTGGGGGGACCCAGTGGGGTCCCTGTGTCCAGATGTGCTGGTGTCTGGCTATGCCAGTGTCCAGCTGTGCCCCCAGCTATCCCCTGTGTCCCCAACCCCACAGATGTGCCCACCCCCATAGTCAGAGCCACTGAGCTACACTGGAGCCTTTATTGCCAGACCCTGGGGACCCCCAGCCATGGGTCTGGGAGAAAAAGCTGCTGGGAGGATGAGGCAGGAGGATGATGCCTCAGGAGCAGGAGGAAGATGCTGGGGGGACCTGGGAGTTGGGGATGCACCCACCAGCTCCCCGAATTTGGGGTCGTGCAAAGTTAGTGCTGACAGAGGGATGGAAGAGTTGACCCTCAGTAGGGTTCAGAGCAAAGGGTGCCACCGCCCAGGGTGACGCTTTCCCAAAGTGGTCCTGGGCTTGGGGGGGTCGCCAGACCCCTGGGCGGGGCCCTAAGAGCCAGGCTCGGGACCCAGTCCCCCGCAGAAGGCACCGAGATGCCGCAGGGCCTCCGGCTGCATGGAATGCCGGCGGAGCAGTGCTCGGGGGGGCAGCGGGGGGAGCAGCCCAGCCCTGCCCGGCCCGGGGGGCTCAAGGGGCAGTGTTCCAGAGCCGCGGCGCTCCAGCAGCCCAGCCGGGTGCCGGAGTGGCCCGGGGGTGGCTAGCTCAGGATTGGGGGGGTCCCGGCGCAGGGGTTTGCCCCATGGAGGATCGGGGGCTGGGGCCCAACGCCCCGGGGGATGGACGAGGGGTACCCGTTCTGCCCCGGTGGCCCCTGACAGCCCTGAGACTTCGCGCCCCTCCACACTGTGCCTGCGCGGTCGCAACTGCAGCCCCTCCAGCCCCACCACAAGCAACTCCGAGGGGGCCCACGTCCCTTCCAGGGGACCCCGTGGCCCCTCAGGGGAACCCCACGAACCTTCTGAGGGGCCCCGTGTCCCCTCCAGCGGTCCCTGTATCTCATCTAAGGTTCTCCGTGCTCCCTCTGGGGGTCCCTGTGTCCCTTCCAGGCTTCCCTGTGTCCCCTCGGAGTGTCCCCTCATCCCCTCCACCCCCGGCACCACCAGCCCCCACGGCTCCGAGTTGAGCCTCTTCAGCTGCCGCTTGGGCCCGGCCCGGGATGGTTCTGGAGCGGTGCCTGGAGCCGTGGGCGGGAAGCGGAACACGTCGCGCTCCTCGTCCCTCGCGCTGGCGCCCGGCGACACCTCCGCCCGCACCTGCACCTGGGAGGGGGACGCGCAGAGGGCGGGCGACGGGGGCGAGTTCAGGTACTGCCGGGTGGTCTTGGTGCCACGGGGCGACGTGGCCGAAGTGATGATGATGACGTCGCGGCCGCGCTCCCGGCACGCGTCCAGCAGCACCTGGAGCGTCTCCCGGTCCCCGTGCTCCAGGGCGTAAACCAGCGCGGAGCCGCCCGCGTAATCCCGGGCGCTGGGGTCGGCGCCGTGGGCCAGCAGGATGGCAGCCACGGCCGGGCCGGCACCCTCGGCGCACGCGTGCATGAGCGCCGTCTTCCCAGATTTGTCGGGAATGTTGGGATCAGCGCCATTCTCCAGAAGGTACTGTACCATCCGCGGCTGGTCGGGCAGGTCGGCGTAGCCGGCACGGCACGCAGCCATCAGCGGCGTTGTGCCCGCGGCATTGCCTTCGTTGATGTAGGCTCCCCCCTCCAGCAGCAGCCGGGTCAGGCGGAATTTCCCTTGGGATACGGCGCGCAGCAGCGCCGAACCCTCTGCTGGGATCATGGGGAGCCCTAGTGGCACTGCGGCGCTGGGGGGCCGGCGGACAGGGCTGGGCATGGCCAGGCTTACAGGACGAAGTGCAGGGACAGGGGTGGCACTCGCTCACTGCAAGGGGAGAGGATGCGGAGTGAGACCCCCGAGTCCCCCGGGATGGGCACAGGGGGAGACCCTGGAGTCCCCCAGGATGGGGTGTCCCCCCTCCCTGTCTCAGTTTCCCCAGCAAGGGAGGGTTCCCGCCGAGGGGGGAGGCCGAGCCCCCCAGCTTGTGACCNGGCGACGGGGGCGAGTTCAGGTACTGCCGGGTGGTCTTGGTGCCACGGGGCGACGTGGCCGAAGTGATGATGATGACGTCGCGGCCGCGCTCCCGGCACGCGTCCAGCAGCACCTGGAGCGTCTCCCGGTCCCCGTGCTCCAGGGCGTAAACCAGCGCGGAGCCGCCCGCGTAATCCCGGGCGCTGGGGTCGGCGCCGTGGGCCAGCAGGATGGCAGCCACGGCCGGGCCGGCACCCTCGGCGCACGCGTGCATGAGCGCCGTCTTCCCAGATTTGTCGGGAATGTTGGGATCAGCGCCATTCTCCAGAAGGTACTGTACCATCCGCGGCTGGTCGGGCAGGTCGGCGTAGCCGGCACGGCACGCAGCCATCAGCGGCGTTGTGCCCGCGGCATTGCCTTCGTTGATGTAGGCTCCCCCCTCCAGCAGCAGCCGGGTCAGGCGGAATTTCCCTTGGGATACGGCGCGCAGCAGCGCCGAACCCTCTGCTGGGATCATGGGGAGCCCTAGTGGCACTGCGGCGCTGGGGGGCCGGCGGACAGGGCTGGGCATGGCCAGGCTTACAGGACGAAGTGCAGGGACAGGGGTGGCACTCGCTCACTGCAAGGGGAGAGGATGCGGAGTGAGACCCCCGAGTCCCCCGGGATGGGCACAGGGGGAGACCCTGGAGTCCCCCAGGATGGGGTGTCCCCCCTCCCTGTCTCAGTTTCCCCAGCAAGGGAGGGTTCCCGCCGAGGGGGGAGGCCGAGCCCCCCAGCTTGTGACCCTCACCCACGTCCCCCCTGCCCACACCTACAAACCCCACCTGCCGGCAGTTCCTCTCAGATTCCTCAAATCTCTTCCTGCACCCCCTCCTCATCCTC
>VYXC01004312.1:72492-87732 GCA_013397175.1 Platysteira castanea | reverse complement strand
GGGAAGGGTGAGTGCAGGGTTCAGCTCCTGCAGGTGGGGGGGGGGTGTTTGGGGGGTGGTGCTGGCTCCTCCCGGGCCTTTTCCAGAGGGGAAAATCAACTATTTCAGGGGGGTGTTATTGTAGGGTCTCCAGCAGGGAACTGGCAGCTTCTCCCTAACTTTGAGGGACGCCTTGGGCTGCCTGTGCCCCTTCCCGCAGCCCTCTCCGCCCAGCCCATCCCTGGCCCGGAATAGGATGACCCTTTGCCTCCTTGGCCAGGAGCCAGAATGGCTCCAGCTCCACAGGAAAACTGAGGCGCGGACAGGGATAAGGCTGGGGGGCGCAGCGGGGAAGGCACAGCAGGCTTGGGGGGGCTCCAAGTGGGAGAGAGGGGAAGAAGCAGAGCCAAGGTCACGGACTTGTTTTTTGACACCAGCACCTTTTACCCACATCCCAAAAATTAGCCGGGGGGGCTCCTACAGCAGTGCCCAAAAAGGCAGAACAGCAGGAATACTCCCCCCACCCCGTCTCAGTTTCCCTGCTCTGCACCCTCTCCCCCGCCAGGCCTGTTTTATCTCTCTGTGTGTCAGTTTCCCACCCCTGTACCACTTTTCTGCTCAGCCTTTCACTTTCTCGCCCGGAAAGGAGACCCCCCCACCAGGGCTGTTCCAGGAAAAACCTTAAATTAAGAAAATACGGTCAATCCCCAGCCTGAGGGGGTTTCTGCCATCCTCCCACCCCCCAGAGGGACACGAGACAGAGGCACCATTTCAACTCATTTATTACAAATTTTGCCCCCCAGGGGCCACAAAAAGGTACAAAATTTGCATTTCTGTGCTTCCCTCCTACCCCCCCCCAAAATACTATGTACAAAACCAGAGTACAAAAGGTGTCGGTCGCGATAACAGGTTTGTGTCGCGACAGGACGGATTCATGATGTCACAGTGTCCCCCTCCCTCAGCGGGAGTGCAGGGCAGCCAGAGCAGCACTCAGTTACGGAATTAGGATGGAATTAGTTAAAACCAGAGTTTCCCGCCTGTCATAACATGTCATGACAGGGCAAGGACAGGCAGCGTGTCCCAATAGCCACAACAGCCGAGGTTTTCCAGCTCTCTTCCAGCCGGATCCGCCTTGTCTCCCCCCAGTCCATGAGGATTCTCTGCTGGCTCAGAGTGCTGGGGTTTTCCACAAGATTCCGGTGCCCGGGATGGCCCTGGAACAGTGGTTCCTCGAGAATGCAGCAGTTCCTCGGGAACATAGCAGTTCCTTGGGAGCACTTCCCCTCCAGGTGTACGGGGCCAGACGTGCTGCGGGAGTGTGGCACACGGAGCCGAGTCCAGAAAAGTGGGAGCGACCCACCGGGTGTGCTGCTCACTGGACGTTGTTGTTGGCGACACAGGGATCCACCTGGGCGACGGAGCAGGAAGCGGGTGAGGGATCCAGGCAGGTGATCCCAGATCCACCCGGCCCATCCCGTGCTGGTGCCGTGCTCACCTCCGTGTAGGTGGGGGGGGGCATGAACTTGAACTCAGGCGCGTACATGAAAATGGGGCTGTCAAATCCATCAGGATCATCCAGGAGTGGTGTGGTGGGGCTTTCCAGCCGGTGATCCTCGGGAACGATGTCCAGGTAGCACGGGGGGGCTGTGGGAATGCAGGGAAGGATTCGTGAGCTCACGTGTGCAAGGCCCCCAAGCCACTGATAGGGTCCCCACACTGTGATACCACCACCCAGGGATCCCACTCTGTGGATCCCACTCCACTCACCCTCTGGAGCATCTGGGAGGTTCAGGTCCACCCAGCTCATCTCAGAACTCGTCTGACTGGCCATGCTGGAGCTGCGGCTCCCGATGCCTGAGCGACTCCCAATGACCAGAGGCAGCTCCAGGATGATTTTCTTGGAGCCTGGGACACTGACGTAGATCTGCAGGAGAGGCAGGATTTAGGGAAGTTGGGATGGGATAAAGATCCCCGTGATAAGGAGAAAGATTAGGAGGAGGATGAGGGGATCCCCCACTCACCTGCAGGAAATACTCCACACGCAAGATGTTGCAGCCCAAGATAGAGGGTTTGAGCTTCCGCACACGGATGGTTTTGCCACGCCAGGATTCAGAGGTGCCGGAGATTATGTGATTGCCACGAACGCAGGAGAGTTTCTGGGAGAAGACCTTGGTCTGGCCATTGGCCAAGTATGTGTGCTTGGCCACGATGGCCGCCTTGGGCACCACAATGCGTGAGCAGGTATTCTCAAAGTCCGCATTGATACAGATCTCATCGCCTGCGAAGGGAAGGACTCAGATGTTAGGGATGTCAGGGGTTTCCTTACTGGTTCTCCCACTCCCAGTTCCCTGTTCCCAGCAATCCTCACCTTCACAGAAGCCCTTCCTGTCGATCTGGGCACTGACGGACACGCGTCCATCTGGGATGAACATACATGACACTTTCTTCTCCTTCTTGGCTGCAACCGGAGACTGCCGAGAGAGGGAACGGTCACACACTGGCCCTGTCCCGTCCTTCCCACCCTCCTCCCTTCCTTCCTTCCCCTTTTGCAACCAAGCCTCAAATTCCCCTGCAGAACCTGCCCCACCCAGTGTTAATTTCTGGAATTAGCCAGAAATCCTTAAGCCCACCCTTAATCCCGCTCAACCCAGATCTGATTAAAGATGCCTGGATGCCACAGGGTTGGGCTGACCCTCCACAAAGGCTTTTCTCCCAAGCCTTTGGACCACTCGGGGCTCACCAGCAACTCTGGGGTGTTCACATCCACAGGATCCATCACCTCGAAGCGTTTTTTCACCTGCTGTGTGGGGCAGGCTGGACGCTCCAGAGATGCCTTCACCCAGTAATCCACGGAGCCATACTTCCCCTTGAACGTGGTGCCCAGCGGCCTACAGACATGCAGGGGGTCACTCCAGAGCCAAAACATGGATTTTCCAATCTAATTCCATCCCCAGAGGCAGGTGCTGCCTCCTACTCACCCCTGGGGCAGCTCGAAGCCAAATTTGTACTCATACTTGTTCCCAGGTCTCAGGATGACGGAGCCATCCTCATCTGCAGGAGAGAAGGGGAAGGAAACATAAGATAGAGCTCCAAGGTGATCCTCAGTTCTGAGGGCATTGGGTAACACCTGCCCCCTTCTCAGGAACCCTGTGTCCTCTCCATGCTGTTCCCTCCACCTCACCAACACCCCAAGCCTCCGGGGCAGAACACATTGTCCCACTGGCTCCACCCCACCTCCAGCTCCCTCTTATCTCCCTGCTCCAGCCCCAGGGTGTGATCCTGTGACACTCCCTAACTGTGCCACCAATGTTACCAACCCCTTTGGTGTCAAAACACACCACAGGAGCTCCCCAGGCTCTGATTTTGCCCTTTAGCTGCCAAACTTCGACTTGACTTGCCCAAACCTTCCAGTGTTCCTAAGTCTCGCTGGATTTGGTCATTTTTCCAGATTCCAGACACAGCATCAACTCTTTGTTGGTGATCAAGGGGCTCCACTGGGACCCATCACAGCACCCATGTGCCCAATCCCAGGGGTGCCTCTGTCTCTTTGTCCCCTCCCAAACCCTCTGCCCCCATCCAGCCCCACCCCTTGGGGCCAAGCCCTGGGTCAGGGTTGGGCTGGGGTTATGAATCGGTGTTTAAGTCAACCCTTGTGCCCCCTCCAGCCCTGTGCCCTCACCCGTGGGCTGCTCCTCGAGTGCCAGCACGTCCTCGAAGCGCAGGTACTCCATCTCCTGCCGGCACTGGGCCGGGCCCTTGGCCCAGGTCACCCTGGCTACGCCGCATGCCAACACCTTGACAGCGCTGACACGGGTCACCTCGGCCACCTCCACGAGCACACGCCCAGCCACCTTGTCCCCGCTGCAGTAGACCTTGTCGGGCTCGCTGAAGGCCACCATGAAGCTCTTCACCTTCTTGAACATCACCATGGCTGGGGCAGCACGGGGATGCACAAAGCAACGGCTGCAGGGCTTTATCCCCGTGGAGCAACAAAATCCGCCCGAACCAGACGAGTCCGGGACAACAAGCCTATTGAACGCTTTGCTTTAGAGCGACGAAGAACCTACCCCGGGACCTCAGCGTTCTGCGAACGCCGCTGCCGCCGCTGCCTTTTATAGGCTCGGGAACCCCGCCCCACCCCCGCCCGCGCCTGTTGCTGCCGGGCCGCCACGCCGAGGGCGCGTGGCCGGGCGTGCAGCTCGCGTGATCAGCGCTCCCATTGGCTGCCGCTGCCTTGTTTACAGCAGCACCGGCCAATCAGAGAGGCGGTTGCGGAGCGTGGACAGCGTGTGAAGGAAAGCCGCGCGTGTTCAATGGGGCGGGCAAGGAGGGAGGTGGAGTGACAGCGCGGAGGGCCAATGGGGAGCGAGGACGGGCGGCGGCTGTGGCCAATGGCGAGGGCGGAACAGGATGTCATGTTCCCAGGCTCAGGGTGGGCAGGGGCGCTCGTCCCAGTTTGGGACGGGTTGTGTTGTACTGGGCGAACTGGGAGCGGCCAGACCGGGCCCTGAAGAGGGGGCGCGGGGGCTTCAGCCCCTTCCTCAGACTCCTCCCCACCTAGAGCAGCCGGGGGGCGCCTCCACTGCCCGCCCCCCGCGCTACCTTCAACCCCCCCGGTCAACCCTCCCTTGTTACTTGGGGTAAATAAGGGTGAGTTTGGGGGTTCAGGATCAAAGCCTGACCTTGGGGGTTCCCTCCCTCCTTCTGGTGTCTTTGTGGGAGTATTTCCACCATCTCTGCTGCTTCCCACTGTGTTTTGGGGGCACTTCCCACTCCTTCTTACCCAAAATATCCCTCTCAAACGTTGATCCAAGGTGCAGCAAACACCCACATCCATTCCATAAACCGTGGTTCTATCTTTCAGCTGGGATTTGGGGAGTGGAACAGCATTTCGCCTCCCCCCCCAACCCCTCCAGAAGACTTCACTCCCTGGATCAGCATTACTCCAGGACAGGCACTGGCTCTTTCCTCCTCTTTTCTCAGCCCTTTGTTCTTTCCCAGCTCAGGAAAATGCTGGGAGCAGAGGAAACAGGAGAACAATATTCATGGAGCCACACAGCACTGGAGCAATGAAAATGGGGGCTCCCAGTGCTCCCCACCCTGACGGGGAACAGGGAGGTGTTTTTGTTGGGAGTTGTCCTTCAGAGGTTGTTTGTCCGAGTTCCTGGCACTTTTCCTGCCCTTCCATTGCCTCCTTCCCCCGGAGTTAATTCACACCTGATCGTATAAACCGATAAAGCGCAGGATAAACCGTGGGGTATAAACTGTTCTCCTGCCAAACCACAGGACAGAATTCCTCCTTGAGAGGGAATTACTGCGTGGTTCGGTGTGGAATGGAGGACTTGCACCTTTTTTCCTCTGGTCCCCATTGTCTCCCACTAGGAAAAAGGTGATCAGTTAATGGAGAATTAGGGATTTGCTCTAATTTGGCAAAAGGTGGGGAGTTCTTTCCAGCCTCTCTGACATGGGATATTTGACCCCTTCGATTTGTGCTGGCCTTCCTGTGAGAGCCGTGTTTAGGCTCTCCCTCTCCAGTTCCCATCGGTGTGTGCCTTTCCAAGGAAATCGTCCCCAGCCTAGGGCTGCCTAGACACATTCCAGCAAAGCCAAAGGGCCTTAGAGCCCCATGCCAAGGAACTCGTCGAGGATACGATCCAAGGCGTGTTCCACATCCTGAATCCTCTCTAAATTCCTCCAGACTTGTCAGTCAGTTCTGCCCTTTCCCCCCCTGACCTCCATCTGATGGCAATCCCCCCCAGTCTCTGCTGTTGGAATTCTCTCGGTGGTCAGACTTGCTCCAGGAAGTGTTCTCACACCAGCAGCACCCCTGGACGGATCTGGGGGGGTCGGGAACACTGCGGGATTTTCACTTGCATAAAGCAAAGTTTCCCAATGTCAAATCTCCTTCAAAAACAAGAAAATCAGGAGAGAAATCACTGGGAGGTCTGGGCAGGGACAACCTCCTGCTCCCACTAAACTGTTATTTAAGGCATTCATCCCCCTCTGAGCTGCTTTCTCATGGGATCGTGGCGCTCAGAGGACCCCCCACCCTCATTTACACTGCTGAATGGTATAGGGAGAGTGGCTTGATCCATTGCTTTTCCCAGAGCTCCTGGCCAGGGGCAAGGGATGGCCAGGAGAGTGTGACTAACACTTAGCCTCAGAATAACCCACTTCCAAAGCCAGAGAGCGAGAAAATGGGCCCTGAGGTGACTCACTGAGCTCGGGGTGGGTCCCAGGGAAGGAACTGGGCATGGCACAGACTTGTTTTTGCCAGCACAGCTCCTGGTGCTGATAAGATCCATGTTTCTCTGCACCAGGTTATCGGGATTGGTTGCCAGGAGAAGCCACGCTGCTCCTGTAACAGCCTGGCCTTTGTCCTTGCTATTGGACAAGCAGTATCCAGCCAGGATCACTGGGAAGCCGGAGGGTGCTGGCAGCCCCGCAGCTTCTGTGGGCTGTTTTCTCCATGTTCCTCACCTTATATGGTCCCTTCCAGCATATTCCAGGCTGGGAGGGGGGAGAGAGGGCCGGGAAGGGATCAACAATGGCTGGAGCGTGGGGACAGAGTGTCCCGGGTATGTGGCTGGGAGCTGGGGCGGAAAAGGCATTTCCTCTGGTTGTTTGTGTACAGGGAACACTGGGAATAGAGCCCAGCTGGAAAACAAGGGGCTATGGGACTGGGGTGGCTCCTGGAAAGCAACTGCTTGTCCCACGCCTGGGATTTTCAGGAGTGGAGGCTCCAGAACGGGGCTGAGTCAGTTCCTAAATCCCAGCAGTGGTTTGAGAGTGGAAGGGAAGGTCTCCAGTGCCTGGCTGGAGGCAGAGAATGCTCAGCTATGTAGGATTTTCCCCCTGAAGTCCCACTTTTCAAGTTCTCACTGGGGACTGGGATGTGGAAGCTCCCCTGCCTGGTCGTTCTTTGTCCATGTGGGATTTCTTCCCCTGTTTTCTGCCCAGATGGTGTTTTTGGAGCAGGGAGGGGGAGATACAGCTCCAGAAAAGCTCAGCCATCCATAAACAAGGAGGAATTCAGATCTTGGGTCTGGAAAGTCTCATGTTAGTCATCTGCTGTGGCAGAAAGAGGCTCTGGAGCTCTGGCTGTGCCGGAGCCCTTCCCATGGGCTGGGTTCTGTGGACATCTAGAGGCTTTCCCTGGAATGGCAGGTATGGGGGTGTCACAGCAGGTCACAGGGCCACTAACTCCCTCTGTCACAGGGCCACCATCTCCCTGTGTCACAGGGACACCACCTCCTCTGGATACCCTACAGAGGCTCAAACCTGAGCCGCAGCCAGGCAGGGGTCCAGCTAAGTGGAGAGAATGTGCCGAGTGTGGGATGATCCTGGCCCATTCCCAAATTAATCCACAGTGCTCCTCCTCAGCACAAGGGAGACATGAGGCCTCTCAGAGCCACGCTGAGGCAGAGAACAGATCTTTCCCCCCACCCTGAATAAAGGAGCAGAACATCAGCACCAGTCTGAGTTGTTGATGTCAACAAGCATATTTCCATTGACGTCAGCAGACTTTGGATCTACCCCTTCCCTCCCTGGCTGATGTCACCTGCTGAAAACTGCCTCAGCCACTCCATCCAGCTCCAACGGGAGCCCACTTTGGGTGGTTCAGCATCCAGGTGCCCAGCCAGGGTGGTTGGAGCTGGGGAGGGTCAGGGTCATCTCCCAAGGGGCAGGACCAGAGGAAGAGGCCTCGAGGGAAGGTTTAGGTTGGATTTTTGGGAAATTGTGTTCATGGGAAGGGAGGTCAGGCATTGGAACAGAACAAGGGTGGAGGTACCATCCTGGATGAGTTCAAAAACAAGTGGATGTGCTACCTGGGGACATGGGTCACTGGTGGCATTGGCAGTGCTGTGGGACAGTTAATGATTAATGATCTCAGAGGTTTCTCCAGCCTTAATGATTCCATAATTCATCTGCAACGGCTTCTCCATGTTGTAATCCAGTTGTCAGAGCTGTCCATGTTGGGCAGCTCCCGGTGTAACTCTGGGTCAGGTGGAGCTGCGAGCCTCAAACATGGAACCAGAGCTCTCCAAATCAGGGGCAGGGTCTCCAGAATTCCTGGACATGTTCCGTTTGGGAGCTGCACTCTAAATTTCACAGGTGACTCCTGAGAAAGGGTTGGCAGGGGAAGTGCCAGGCACAGTCCTGGTGGTGCAGGTGATGGGCTGTTCAGGAGGAGGGAAAGTCCATTTCCATTGAGAACCCTCCTTTCCCCACAGAATTCTTGTTAATTGGCTCCACTGGCCAACAACTAAAGGACAATTAGGTTCTGCATCATCAAATGAGTTCCATTTCTACCAGGAGCTCCAACACTATCAGCCCTGCTCGTGAGAATTTTACCCCTACAGAGGATTTTATCCCTATAGAGAACTTTCTCCCCTTGGAGGATTTTTTCCCCATGGAGAATTTTATCCCCCCACGGAGGATTTTATTCCTCCCTAGATGATTTTCTTCCCACAGGAACATGTGGAGCACATCAGGAAGCAGCCTGCTTTCCTTTCCTCATTCCTGCTTCATTTCATCCACCCAAAGCTCTGGAGTTGAAGGAGCAGGGGAGGAAGGAGATATTATTATCCTGATGTGCCACTGCCACCCAAAGATATGGAGAGACAGATGACAGGAAATGGGGACTCAAAAATAGACCCCTTTAGTGTCAAACCCATCGGGGGATTACTGGGAGCAGGGTAAAAGAATGGAGCAGGTCTCCTGCTCATCACTGTGTGCTCCGAGCACCCATCTGAGGGGGAATTTGCCATGATATCCATTAAATGTTTTCCTGTGTATTCTTTATGCTCTTGGCACAAAAGAATAAAGACAGAGAAAATCCCATGTATGTATTGAAACATTAATTGTAGAATCTCCCTGGATGGAGGGGTTGCAGCCATGCCTGGAGGGGCTGCAGCCATGCCTGGAGGGGCTGCAATTCCCTTTCCCCCGTCTCCACAAGCTCTTCCTGAAATTCTGTGGGACAGGGATGGCCAAGTTTTTAATACTTTATTAAAATTAAAGGAAAGTCTTCCCTATGGGAAATATTTCTCCTGTAGAACTCCACGTGCTTTACTGAAATCCTCTGAAATATGTGAAATTTGCCCTCCCCTCTGCAGTTCTGCACCTTCCACGGGGCAATACCCTGCCCATCTGTGCGCCCAGCTGGCTCCTTGCCATCAGGAATTCTGTTTTCCAAGTGAAAGCTCCAGATTGGGCTGGATTTGAGCAGTGACAGAGAATCTGGGCCCAAGGGAGAGAATTCCCAAGGGGTGTTTTGTCCTCCCTGAAACCTGACACTGGTCCCAAGTCCAGACCCGGCTAAATTGAGTCAACAACAGGTGCCAAGAAAACAAGGAAAAATAGCAACAGTGGCCTGGGATATAGGAGGCCTGAACCTCCACAGCTCCCACTGCTGGAGATCCACTTGTTATTTATCCTGGAAGAGGAGCATATGGACAAAACCAGACGATTTCTACTCGAAAGTCTCTCTCTTGGTCACAACGCTCCCCAAACTGATTTGGGGCCTTGCTCTGCTTTGGGAGCAGCTGAGTGAAGGGTCCCAAATCCATAAAAACCCATTTCTTTACTGCTAAAAATTGGCCTTTGGGCTTTGAGTCCATTATTTCTGGATCTGTAGGGTTCCTGAGTGGAATTTTGCTAGATTAACACTGGGAAAAGGTGGGAGGTGAGTTATGGAAAGGCTCTGAGGGACAGAGGGGGTTTCTAACCCAGGGGGTTTATTTTTCTTTGATGCACTGCAATGCCACATCCTTAGGGAAAAAGGAACACGTCAGAATCGAACAGAAAGACTTGGATCTGCCTTCAGGAGAGGAGCTGGGAACAGCTGCACCATCCACGTGAGAGCAGTGGGCACAAACCAGGGGTTCATCTCTCCCCTCTCCTGGGTCTCTGATTTCTTGTGGCTGTGGAGACACCTCCTCCAAGATGAGGCATCTCCTGGCTGCAGCCACAGATTTGGAGCCAGCAGCTTTCACGGGTTCCCCATGGAGCAGACAGAGGTTAAAAGTGCAACAAAACAGCCCAAAGTCCACAGGGGAGGAGGAAGAGGAAGAGGAGAGACGACGGAGAGATGAGTGGGCAGCCTCCCCCGGCCTGGAAGATGTGGAGCTTTTCAGCATCGGGCAGGAAGAGCCGGGCATCCTCCAGCGCCCCGTGCGCTGCCATGGTGAAATTGGTGTCCCCCGAGGTCACCACGTCGAAGACACACGACTGGAAGTAGACATCCTCCACAGGCAGCATCTCCCGGCAGAGCGCTCGCGCTGTCTCCGCAGGAACGCGGCCGCGCCCACGGGGGCTGCGGGACATGCGCTGGCTGTGGGGGCAGCCGCCCACGCACAGCTGCAGGTCCTGCTCCTCCGTGAAGGCCCGGGCCACCTCCTCGGCAGCGCGGATGGAGAAGGAGAGCTGGCGGCCGGCCTGGCGCACAGCGATGGTGGTGCCGATGTAGTCGGCACGGATCTCCACGTGCCGGCCGGGGCTGCGCTCCCAGATCACCAGGCTGCTCCCACCCGGACGCGCGCCTCCGTTCACGGAGCCGTCCTGGAAGGCCGCTGGGACGTTGTCCAGCTCGGCCTGGTAGACTTTCTGGTCAATGCATTCCTTCATGTTCTTGAATATGATGGTGAGCTGTGGGGAGTGGGGCAGGAGGGGGATGAGCATGGTGGCCATGTCCCCATCCCAGGTGTTCAGGGTATGTAGGTCCCACCCCACCTATCCATCTCCAAACCATCCCTGCCACAGACCTTTTGGAATAACAACAATCTTTCCTTCTTCCCCTCTTTTTCTAACACCATTTAAGCAATGGAAAACTCAGGTGGAGCCAAATCCAGCAAGATTCCTCCAGATACCCCATGGACCACACGGTCACCTGACAGCAACAGGAGTGTTTGAGGGTCCCCTCAACAACCTTCACCACTGTTGTCCCTCCTTCCTCATCCCCCCTGGGTTTCGTTGAAGCAGTTCCAAGGATTCTGGGAAGTGTAGGAGGTGCCCTGACTCTGGATTTTCAGCCCAGCCTGCATACCAATGTTACCTTGCTGGTGACTGTTGCGTTGGACCCCTTGGCCACTGGCGAACTGGTGGCTTGCACAAACAGGTATTCATTGTCCAAGAGTGGCCAGGAGCCCTCCACCCGGCACGTGTGGAAGTCATCGTGGAAGGTGCGGATGTGGGGGTCCCCAAAGGCAGCACAGTGCTGGAAACCGGGGGGGCGGCCGTGCTTGTACAGGAAACTCCGTTCATAATTGCAGATGTCGAGTGACTCGAAGCCCTGGGGGTTAGGGGCTGGGGGCCGGGGCCGTGGCGGGGCCGTGGGCCCTTCCTTGGAGCAGTTGTTCTGGATCATGAGGTCCTCGATGCCGTGCACGGCAGAGTGGAAAGCCAGGTCCCCGCGGCAGGTGCGGGCGGTGCGCCGGGTACACAGGGAGTAGGAGCGGAGCGCGGTGCAGAACGCGGCGCCACGGCTGGGGCCGCGCAGGTGCAGCGTCGCTGCCACGTACTCCGAGTTGCAGCGTAGGATCTTGCACTGGGAAGAGACTGGGAGAGACGGGATGGCTCACTGGGAGAGGGGATGGGGTGGGGAAGGGCAGCCTCTCTTCCTCCCACCACCTCCCACCATCCAGCCTGCTCCAGATTCCCACGGAGATTTGGAAGCACTTTCTCCTGGTTTTTACAGGGAACAGCTCTGCCCATGTGGATCCTTACCATGCCTGCAGAGGAGAAGGAGCAGGAAAGCTCGGAGGAAGAGGCTGGAGTTTTCCAGCTGCCCTGGGCTCCTACTGCGGGCAGGTCTCCCCATTCCCGTCCATGCGGAGCCTGCGGGGTCTCTCACCCGCCAGCAGCTCCCAGCTTCATTCGGCAGCTGCCCTGGAACCAGAGGTGGGATTGGAGAGAGACCAGCAGACAGGACTAAGAGGGGCCCTGCAGCCGCCAGCAAGTCCAACCCAGCACTTCCAAGGCCACCATTTGTCCCCAAGTGGCACATCCATATGGCTTTGAACACTTCCAGGGATGTGACTCCACCACTGCCCTGGGAAGCTTGTGCCAGGGCCTGATCACTCTTTTCATGAGGAAATTTTCCCTGATATCCAACCTAAACCTCCCCTGGTACTGCCTGAGCTGTTTCCTCATGGTGCTGGTGTTGAGCACTCCATTGCTCCCTCACTTTGGGGACACCACATGTGGGATCAGAGCCTGAAGCATCCCTGGGTGGCAGTGATGTCCTTGGACCCTCATCCCTGCTTTCCCACTGCCCCACTCACCTGTGTCAGCCTCCTCAGGAAATGATCTGGCTCCTAGCGCTGGGAGCTCCTTCCCTGCGGGACACATGGGTGTCCTTGTCACAAGCTCTGCTCCAAGTGGCAGCCAGAGAGACCCATGGAACGACCCAGGAAAATTCCAGCTTCCCTAGGCTCCTCCATGGCCTTGCAGCTGGATAAAATCCGGGGTTCTGGAAGCCTGTCCAGGGGCCAGGGAGTGGAGCCCCCCGTGGCTCTTCGTCCCTGGCCACCTTTGCTCCGTCCTTTCCCCTTCAGGGCAGAGGCAGGGGTTGAAATCGATCCTCCTAAATTTAGCTGGGCTCTGATCCAGCTGGGAACAACAGCCAGAGTGTGGAGAAGGTGGGGCACCGGAGCTCCAGGAGGAGGTGGGAGCCCCCAAACCCTGGGGACTGTGGGGTCACGTCACCCATGGGAGCTTCCCTGGAGCTCCATGGGTTTTCCTCCTTGGAAACCCCCTGCCTGCACCCCCGGGAGGGCGTCCCTGTGGAAAAGCACAGTGCTTTTTCCTGTGGGATATACCCAATAGGGAATGGGGTGTTTTCGAGCATTTTCTCTCACAGCTTCCACTCCTGGGGCACAGCCAAGTCCTGAACACAAACATGCACAGGCCAAAGCTGGCCAATGTCCCCAGGGATCGATGACCAATGTCCCCAGGGATTGGTGGCCAGTGTCCCCAGGGATCAATGACCGCCAGACCATCATTGCTAAAATCCCACCTGCACAGGTGTGGGAAGTAGCTGCACCAGCCCCTGTGCCCTGCAGGGAGGAGGAATGGTCAGGAATGTCCACACCAGGATTTTCCAGGTCCATTCCAGAGGCCATGGAGGAGGACAGGGATGGGAAGTTGGTCCCTCAGCATTCCAGCACCCATAAATCCCTTTGGGAACACATTCAGGAAAACCTTCAGCCTCCTAAACCCAGTTCCTGCTGTTTTCCACACCTAGGTCTGCCCTGCAGGGAACAAAGCCTTGTGTCCACCTGAGCCCAGGAGAGCTACAGCACTGGGATTGGGGCAGGAAGAGAAGTATTTTGGGAAAGCAGCATTTGCCAGAGAGCTGGAAGAGTGGATCCCATTTCTTTCCAGGACAGGCCATGTGCACAATCAATCCCAAAGGAAGCACTCTTCCTTCTGTGCCATGCTTGGCATAAATCCCATCCCCCCATCCCCACACCTCTGCCAAGGATCCCAGCACTCCACTTACCCTGGCAAATGTCACGGGATGGGCACCAAATCCCCCTAGACCCTCCAGAGGAAAATCCTGGTCCCTGGCCTGGGTCTAGCTCCGGGTGGGAATGAGGAGGGAATCCCGGCTGTTGCCACCCGGGCTTGGAGCAGAGGGAGCAAAAAACAGCTGAAGATTCTGACAGCCAGATCTGTCACTGGGAGCGGGAGCCGAGTGGGCTCCGACAGCACTTTAAAAATAGCTGGTAGGATTTTTGATCCCAAAAGGCGAATTCCAGTGGGGAGGGGAAGGGAGACTGCAGGGAGAGCCAAGACTTCCTAACCACATGCACAAGCAGTGGGTAAGGTGGATGTGGAGTCCTGGGTGGACCACTCAGAGGTGCCTGTCCTGACGTTTTGCCAGGCTCTGGGAGAAACAAGCAGGTTGGGAGTGCAAAGTGCTGCTGGAAATCCAAAGAGGCTCCCATTCCTGCAGCCCCTGCAGTGTGCACCCCAGCAGGTGACCACTCTCCTCCTGGCTCTGTGAGCAGAGAGATGGGAAAACCCATGGAGATGAGAGTGGTGTCCAGTGACACTTCTCCTCTGGAATTCTTCATTCCAGAGCTTTCCCTCTCCCTCCCTTGGAGAGCTTGGGAGGTCCTGAAGAGAGACTGATTTTGGGAGAACTGGATCTCTTATTCCTACACCTGGAAAGAGAAGACCTTGAGAGGGCTGGGAAAGGAACCACTGGGCTCAAAGGTGCAACCAAAATCCAACAGGATCCCACTGCTCTGAGCTACTACCAGGACACTAACGTGGATAAATCCCATCTCCAAGCACCTGCTCCGGGGCCAGGCAGCTGAGGGCTAAAAAAATCCGGGAGCAGGTGGAGCTGGATGCTCCTGAGCTCTGTGGGGAGACCCTGAGAGGTCTCCAATGATGCCATGCCGAGTGGTGGATCCCACGGGATACTCGGCCCACCAGCAGCCCCCTCTGCCTCTTTGGGTTAACGGGGACAGTGGGATGGCAGCGGCACATCAGGGGTGGCAGCCGGGCTGGGGCGAGGCTGGCAGGACTCCCCTGCCTGGACCTCCTCCATTCCAGCCTGTCCCCCACTTCCCGTGTACAAAAAAGAACAAAAAAAACCCCCCAAAAAACACCACCACCACCACCAAAAAACTCACAAAAACCAAAAAACAAAACAAAAAAAACCCACAAACAAACAAACAAACAAAACCCCAAAAAATTCTAACTCAAACCTTCTTTTAGTTTTTAGGAAACCTAATAAGGGTGAGCTTGGAAAATGAGGGTGAACCTGGAAAAATAAGGATGATCTGGGAAAAATCATGTTGAAACTAGGAAAAGAATAAGGGTGAACCTGGAAAAAAATCAGGAGAAACATGTAAAATGAGAGTGACTCTGGAAAATATGAGGGCAATGCTGGAAAAATCTGGGTGAATGTGGAAAAATAAGGGTGAATATGGAAAAATTAGGGTGAATATGGAAAAATCAGGATAAAACTAGGAAAATCAGGATGAACCTGGAAAAATACGGGCACTATCTGGTGAGAACTCCGACCTCCAGTTCCTCTTTGGAAATTGCATCCCTCCAGTCCCCAGGAGTGACATCTTCCTGCCCTTAATGAAATTTTATGGATTTCCTGTAATCTGCATCTCTGCCTTTTGCACGTGAACTCTCTGCCTATGAGGGGGCATGGGTGTTGCGCCCGCGTGTCCTGCTCGCTACCGTCCTCCCAATTCCCCCTCCACGTCCTCCCGTGTCCCTCCCCGTGCCCCC